>JARQTI010000815.1:180823-345890 GCA_030142655.1 Trachelus tabidus | reverse complement strand
CCAGTTTGTACCGGCTCGTCAATTCCCGGTGAAATAAGAATTGGCTGGCGCCCGCCTGGCTTGCGGATGCATGAACGGAGGGCGGACGGACGAAGGTAACGTAGGTTGGTTCTCGCAGATTGTATGCTCTCGGACATTCGCAATCGGTGTCGTGTAAGAAAAAAAATACGTTACAGTACATAGTAAAATATAATCACATATTTATTAAATCCTGAGGTAATTAATAAAACCAATTAGCATAGAGAGCGAATCGATATAAAAAAAAAAAAGAATGACCGAGTCTTCAATCCTCCTGCGCGCTAACCGAATCATCATGCACGATTGCTGTTCAGTTACAAAGGTAAAGAAAAGTCGGGAAACTTATATTTCTATTATTACCCACGTTTAGAGATTGGCGTAACAACTGCAAACGTGAGACTAGGTCGAGGCTCTTCCGTCCAGGTGGCGCGTCGACACCAGAATACACACGCTTTAGAGTCCCACCCGGTATAAATCCATGCGTCTGCATTAAAAACGTGAGACTGGTTCACGGGCCCTCCACTCAGGTGGCGCGTCGGCGCCGAAATAAAACTTGGACCATGAAAATCGGCTCATTCCCAATCTCCCTACTAAAGACAAATCTGCTGCACAATGATCGATGTACCTGGATCTTAAACACTTTCGAAATGAATCTCAAAATCGATAGAGTATATAAATTTAATCTATAAATCCAGAAATCGTATATTTCATATTTACCTCCGGGTTCGTGTCCGTGCTAAAATCATAGGAGCGTCATATATTTCAAGGACGATTTCAAGATTGTGTCTCGAGTATATTTCGTAAGTCGTCTATAAAACTTTTTACCGATCTATATTAAGCATCCTGCAGATGGTAGAAATACGAAGTATCGCAGCCGGTAACACGATCTACCGATTCTTTCGTCAGATATTTATAAGCTCTTTTATACAGTTTCACAAAGCTATTTATTGTTGATGGATATAGAAATGAATTTATAACACAGTGGATATATTTCGATCTTCTTCATTACATATTCACACACGAGGAAGGACAGTCTGTACATTTCAAATTTCTCTAGGAGATTGAAAGTTGGTCTCAAGAACCAAATTCAAAATTAACCCTCAAACATTAACAGCTCTCTGTTCCTTCTCCGTATGAAACTATTATTTATGCTTACTTCACCTCTCCAACACTCTCTACGTCGACTAGATTTGAACTCTTAATCCAGACAGAACAATTCTCAGTATTGAAATTAGACAATCCAACACTGTCGTAAGAAAGTTCATAACCTCCTCTCAACGAAACCCAGGCATCAGGTCCAGCATGAAAATGGCGTAAGCCGTCCTTCGTAAGCGTAAGTGGATACCAAGGTGTGTAAACGACGAAAACGATGGCTGCGGCTACCGTTATCGTCTGTCTTTCGGCTGGCTCCGTTACTTTGCGTATACTTAATTACCGCGTACTACCAGGGACCACTATAGGCTCTACCGAATGAAGCCTGCTTGATAATACACATAAGTACTCTGTCGTATCCCAGACGATAGGTGGGTTATATCGTTGATGTGAAACCGGGAATAATTTATTGTCAGTTTCAGGGCATATCGACCCAACTGGTGACCGCATACGAGATGGGTGGTAGAATCAGTTCTTATCAAGAATAGCATGCGTTTGCACTCAGGTCTTCTCATCCTCCTCAAAAGTATACCGGCAGACATCGTTACCACCAACTGTATACAGCTTCGTCCTCCACGACTTGCGGAAGGTGTGTCCTGGTGGTTGCGGCAGGGGAACCGTATGGCAGTCACCTGGAGTATTTCGTGAGAAGTCTTGTGGTGCATGGTGAAAGTAGATGACGCCCCTATACAGTGACGGAAAGAGAGTATGAGAATTTTGAAAGGAAGTCACGTATGCATATGAGAATAAATGCTCTCGTGGGTGCGGATCGTGTCCCAGACCTGCGATTCCTATACGATCTTATATCAATAGTCGAGCTCCTTCGGGGAACCCAGAGGATTCTCAGGCCCTGGTAAAGATTATGGGGGACGTGTGGGTGTCGGGTAGAAAGTCAAAGGACGGAAGAACGCGAACCTAGTCTCTATGGGGGGTTCCACCCAAGGGCTCTACATATGGAATATAATGTATCGAGAGACGTTTATCTTTTGATGTTTGTTTACGAAAAGTATTGTGTCCGTGTGGATGATTTCTTTTTACCTATGAATATACGTACGTTCAGTTTTGAGAAATGGCCCATGTAACCCGGGGGGGTCAATGTTGAAAATCGCGTTTTTACATGGGGACGGGTACCTCGTAATTTTCGGTACTCGTATACTTATTGGTTGGGCCTCCTCTCGCGGGAGACGTCAGGGAATTAATGATTGTGATAAATCTTTCGGCAATGGAATGAATTACGATCGCTGCAGACACAACGCATCATCGGCAATAAAGCAAACAAGATAATCAGCAGGTATATTGTTAAATTAATTGTAATTAAGGAGAGTGTCGAAACTGCATCATATTAAAAAAAATGCAAAATAATATTACATGTAATTACCACGAACTTTATAACAGACAATCGAATTGGCTGCTCCGTGTGATTAATTTATGTGAATCTATCCACGGGTTTGTTATCGTATCTCAAAAAAACGTTTCTATTAAAGCGATTGAAAAATTACGAGAAGAATTTCCTCGAAGCTTCGTCCATCGGGCGTCCCTTTCTAGGTGAAACCGGATTGCATCCAGCGACTCTATCGGACGGAGGTTTACGAGGAAAGATCGCGTGACTTTGCGCCGCTAGTCGCGAGGCGACAAGCAAAGCACCGACATTGGAATCGTGCTGGGTAGCAAGTCAGGACTGGTGAATTATGCTAGGAACGGTACTTATAATGGAAAAAGGTGTTCGCAGTGAAAACTCAGGGATTCTCGGGACAATACAGTGTAAATATTAATTCTACTGTATTCAAAGTGTGGCAGACATGCATACGTGGATCAGCATTATCATTCAGGGAATCAAATAAATGTTCTCGAAACAAAAGCTGATTTTCGTTTATCCAGACCCCGTTAGCATTTATTCGAATCGCTCTGCTATAAGCCAAAGGAGTTACACTTACCATTGTGATTAAGTCAGGTTAGGTTAGCCAAGTTAATCCGATGGCTAGCTAAGCCAGTTCCAAATGTAGGACAGAACGAATTGCAATGACGCAATCGAACAATAATCGCGCAATAATACCGACAATTACGTATGATTAATGAGAGAGTATCATTTTGCTCCTGCTGCTCGATTATTGTTCTTCTTTTGTTTTGGACGTAGCGCGATGCCAATTAAATTGAGCAACGTTCGACGCTGTACGCGATGAGCCGCAGCCTGGTAATCGTCAAGGACTTGTTGCATCTGCATTTCCAAACTCCGTATACACACTCCGCTCGTAAGGTAACTAACAGCATTGAACGTCGTGATTCCTAACCTGGTATAAACCGTAAACGTACTTATTCTGAAGGCGCAGGGACACAGAAAAGGAATAATCCAGCCACGACACGATACGACGCGACACGACAGCGCTTGGGCTTGAACTATGTATTATACGACACGGACTATAGGAAAGACGTAACGACACTGTATACTGTTCACATTTAAATTTCGATTCTATTTCTCGCTACTGGCTTGATAAAAGTTAACGCGCTGCTTTAAGTGCCACGAGCGAGCGAACGCTAATTAGTCAAACGAACGGCAAAGCTAGCGACGTCGAGCGGTCCCATAAATAAAATATAAGTCAGAGATAAATCTTGTGAAATAACGATCCCGCAAAAAAATAGTAGCGGGCCACTCGTCTCGGTCTACGATTTGCTACGGGTGTAGTTGATAAATATGTCTAATGAGAGCCATGCATATTCAATACATTATTTAATATTTCGAACGTGCTATAGGATCGTTCGAATCTTAATGTCGAGTTTTAAAAAAAGTGTAGGAGTGTGTATAGGGTTTTACGATACGAAAGAATCATTACTGTAGCAAGAAACAAATCATAATGTTTTCCAGTGGTCCGGTGTGAGTCAATCTAGAATCGAGCAGACGAACGAACTATAGAAAAGTCGATATAAGTGACCCAGTGCGAGTAGGAAATCCATCTAGCGGTGGCAGCGGCTAAAACGTTTGCGGACTCGCCCGTAGGTCTTTGTCAGGTAATGTAGGTGGTTAGAAGTAGCGACGGTGGCGGCGTTGCTGCGGTCTCGTGGCAGTCGCTTGCGCGGTCGGTTGGTGGGCGTGGGAATGCTAGAAACAGTAGAACGCGTCTCTTCAGGCTTAAGCCGCATATGTATGCGGGCTAACCGCGGCGATCTTGTAGATCGTAGCCAATCGTCGGCGTGGTAAACTGCGGCGGTCTAGCCGCTCGTGCGTCGCACGACACAGAAGTAGTAAAGGAGGTAAGACAAAGTTGAATACAAATAAGAAGAGACTCGGGACGAAATGGAAGAGCAAGAGGACTAAGAGAAACTAGAATAAGAACGAGGAGTGTACGACAAAGAAGACGCTTTAGCCTAACGCTACCTAGGTATGGCACGTTCAATTTTCCACGTACGTCTTTTATGGCCTAGAAAGCTATGGGTCTGTTCGCAAAGTCCGACTTGGATCCTCTCGAAGGGTTTATTGCAAATGGCGATGCACTGGGTTTACCCGGCTGAAACGATACGAGACTTATGCGTACGATAAACGATAAGTATACTAGGCGTGTTCACGGTTTGCGGAATCTAATTGGCGTACGAGTTTGCCGTGTGGGTGAAGCTTGATAAAATCTCAGCTTCGTTGCTACTAGCTGGGTGGCCTCGGGTTATGGCTGTATCACACTTAATAACGCTCGCTCGATTTCCTTAAGGATTTTAGGTATAGTCGTTAACGATTCGAGATGATACAACGACGTAAAGACTACAATGGCGACCGACGGTTTTATAAAGTTTTATTTCATGGAAGCACACGTGCACGGGTATTAGTTTTCTGTCGATTCACATACAGTAAAGTCGCTCGGACGCGTTCGCTTGATTCACGTGCCCGGAAATGCCGCGATCTGCCGATACGTTTACGGGGCCTGAGACGGGTCCAAGATCTCGGGGCCTTAAGGTCGCATAAATCTAAGCGACAAAGAGGCTATGGTCGAGCATTAAAGGTAAGATACGTGTCGCGGCCGTCTGTCCCTCCGATGAAAAGCGCTTGGGGACGCGCACGCGACTTCTTCGAGGAAAGTCGAGTTCGTTGCGGGTACGGCGATGTGTCGCGCGTTGTGTGTGCCCCGGGGCCTTACAACATCTGTCAACCGGCTATATGGCTGACAGGCCGATAAACTAGCTGAGCGATGGACCCGCCTTGCATTATGCAATCGCCTCGTGCTTTGTTTCACTTTTTTTTTATATACGCTTCTTTTGTTTCTCGTTTTTACGTAAGGGTGGCTCTTTGTTCGGCTCGCGGACTTAAAGTATGTACATACGAGTACGCACGGGCGTACTCGGCTAACTTCGTATAAGACGATCGGTTAACGTTCGTAAATTATTTTTCGGAAGAGGTGTGTTCGATTCTTTACGTCGATTCTTACTTTTTCTTTTTTTTTACTTCTTTTCGTTCGGTTACCGTGGGTGGCCATCTTTCAGGGCTCCTCTTATTCGACTTCCTACCGTCTTCTCCACCAATGCCAGTTTCCATTCCGTTTCGAACGATCGTTCTCTTACGCAACTACCGAGACCGGTATGCTAATCTGGAGAATCGTAAGATCCACCAGATCGTTTTACTATCCAGTTGGAAAAAAAATTATATTAAAAAAATGACGATTCTCACTTTCGTGTGGCTTCTTCTTTTTTTTTTTAAATGTACATTTAAACGAAATTATTTTTCTTCCTCCGTTGCCACATCGCGGAGTCAATTCGCCCGAGTTGAAAATGCGGCTTAAGCCGCACGATGCTCGTCGCGTACGTGTTCGCTGTTCTCTCCGCGTATGAATTCGCTTACACGGGATTGCAACAAGCATTAAGACCGTACGAGCACACTCGGCACTCCAGCCGAGGGGACCCTACTTCGCTACAGGGTGTCCTGATAAAATCGAGCGTATCGTCGTCCAGATACGAAGCTTCATGGAACATCTACTACTCGTTGAAGTGGACCCCTTTCTTGTACAAGTTGTTTCTTCGATGTGCTCTTCGATCCGTTACATCGTCCATCTCTCTGAGAACCGGTCCCGTTTCGGCAACGCGACCGAGCTAAATTTTCAAACCAGCCAACAATCGTACAACCACGTGTGCTGGCGTACGGATAGTACGCCGAGGAAGTCGTTTGGTAAAATTTAAAAAGAAATCAACCTTTTTCATTCGATTGATCTAAATTACACACACGAACAGATTAATATAGAATCGTTTAAAGCGACACCTTGTATAGTTTAGCATTCTTATACCCTGTCGCCCCCGCTCTTTCGACCTGAAGCTGCTCGCGCAGGCTCCGCTTTAACGTCGGGGGATGGTTGCGCCGGCAACGTTGCATACTTCATGGCGTCACGTTACATTTATTAACCTAACCTTACCTACAGCTACTCTGAATACAGCCAAGAGTAACCAGGGTTCGCTCCTTCCACGTGTTACATAAGAGTCTCCGTTCGTCCCGACTACCCAGGGTTCGTCGTTGTAGTTTAGAAATGGTATAAAGGAGAAAACGGTATAGCTTATCATTAAAAATATATTATCAGCACCTTATCGCTTGTTCATCATACCGTAACCGCGACTATCGGCCTGTTTATTGAATAACGCCATGGATTCCAATATAGTCTACAATAACTCACGGAGACCAACCCTCAATAAATCATCATGGCGTATACTCAAGCATCCGCGTAATATCGCAATCTCATCGCAGTCATGATAGATGTTAATAATATTTCAATTTGGCCGGACCTGGCCGCTCGAAACAATTACGCTTATTACCATCCCGTGAATGAGCGAAGGGCTGATTAGACGTCTAATTAGCATAGTAAGCCGTACGGTCGTGCCTATGCGTGCCACGCTACCATCGATCATGGCACGCGAGTTCGTCGAACGTGAAGACTTGGCGCACCGGGGGGACACGCGTCTTTGATTCTGTCAATTTCGTGACGTGCGTTGGGCGCACTGCCCTGAGACACGTGTCTTACGGGTAAGTCGATACGTTACAGTACGCCCAATGAAATAATAAGGCAATCCGTGGGCAGTCGAGATAAAGATGAAATCTCAGTGTGAAGGATGCTTTATGAACCGTGAAGAGTGACGTTTGACGAAATTTTAATAAACTCTCTCGACGTTCACGCGCACCTTTTTGACTTTTCGATTCTTTATTTTACTGCTTCAGAAATTTGTCCCCCCCCCCTCTCTCTCTCTTACTCGAGGACGGAAAGAGAGTCAGAGTGTAGGACGTACGCATAGAAGCGAGAGGTGGAAGTACTAGGGTTTTACCTTAAACAGGATGGAGCTTTGTCTTTGAATGTTAAAAGTCGACAAGGGACCATCCTCCACGTTGAGGGACTCGAGAGCTAACGGCAACATACGGGCGCAAACACTCCAATGAGAGTTGGGCTGGGTCGGGTTAGGTAACTAAACAATCTCCTTCTTTAGATTGTTACCGAAGATGGAGGAGGTGAGTTTAACTTATATCTGTCTTGGGCATGAAGCTCTGTCCAAAGTGTTATAGGTACCTATATAGTTGAACTCAGTACCAAGTTGAATTCTTAGCGAGGCGAAGAACGTTCAGGTTTCAATGGTGGAGTAACAGTATGTCCACTGTATAGATACTGTAGCATGTCAGGAAATCCAATTGGAGATCGATGTCGATAAGGACCTGTTAAAGAGTCCTTTGCCAATTTTCAGATTATAGATTACGTAAAAGCGGCTTGTCCCATTTGACTCGAGAGGGGACTAATTACAGGCAAGAGATAATGGTCCGTTTGGTCCCGGACGAGAAGCAAGAAAATAAAAAGGAATCCACACTTCATCGTGTCCTAGGTGTGTATTAATTACAGCGGTAAACTTACGGTACTACGTAGCCTTGGCTTTCGTCGAAACGGAGGCACTTTTTTTTTTTAATTTTTGATTTTCTCTCTCTAGCTTTGTTTCAATTTTTTGATTGAACACTTTCTTCGAAATTTTTCTTTTTCTTTCGTAGTCACTTTCACGATAGCTGCCTATGGCCATACGCGTCACTAACGAATCTATTAACTCCCACGAAAAAATCCTCTCTCTCTCTCTAGCACTCGGTCAAGTTACGCGACCCGTTATTAGCAGGCTAATACGTTCCTACGAGCGTAGATTGAGTTCCCACCGAGAGAGCGGGATTTGTACAACTAATTGACAAGGAGATCGAAGCAAGACCTCGTGGAAAATAGAGTCACGAAAGGTTCGTAGCTGCAGCCAGAACTTCTCGTTGACAGCTGCAGCCAATGCGTGGACGGCTATTCTCTTTTAATTGAACGGCTAATGAACCGGGCAGACCTCTAGTCCATTGTCCGTGTTCTCTACTCACGATGCATACTCATCGATTTATAATTACGAATATATAGTCGGTTGGACCATTGCTTATTACGTACGTATACAGCGGGTAGCATTTTAAATTCACACGGCGTACTAACTCCGGACTAAATCAGGAGTCACTTAGTCTCAGTTTATAAAAATTGCAATTAGACAGTTCTCGCTAACTCATTAACATTTACGCGACAGATCTACCAATTAGGTGTTTTACTAATTGTAAGAAGTTCATCGTCGACTAATAACGTACACGGCCGGCAACCAGCCTCGCTAAATTAGTCCTTAACATTTTTTTATTTCCCTAATGGTTCTTATGCTGGTTCGCACACACGAGTAGGATATATATTCATATCGTCTGTATATTATAGTCCGTACGGAATGCTTGCGCGCCTACGATATACAGTATTATATTATTACCATGCAGTCCTGCAGGTGCATAAGATATCACGCTATTTGGATTAACCTGAAGTTACTACACGGCTTGCCGATCGGCTCGTATCGGTTACGGACGACGATTCAATATTGTTGTGACGAGGGTCACTCTTATTCTCCTTGTTATTATTATGGCGTAACGTGTTCATGGCGTAGTCATGGTGTATCCGGCCGGACCAGCCGCCACAGGAGAACCGAGCAAGAAACCCAACGGAGGAACTCGAACCGAGATCGGTTAGGAGAGTCGAGAGGAGCATACCGGGCAGTCCTTCTCGGCACGCCGTACAGGCCCTACGTGCTTTTATTACCCGGTGCGACTTGAACCTTTCAGAACAGTTTGTAGTCGCGTGTGAAAGCGCCATTATCCGTTTCGAGAGGAAGATTTGTGCGTGGTGTGTGATACCGATTTTTTTTTTTTGGTAAAATTAGGAAAAAAGTTGTATGTTAAATACGTCGATTTCGACGTCGAGGAAGAGAACCTGCTTCGTCCTTTCTACGTTATTGCCTAGGGTCCGCGATCGAAACAAAATGGAGGAGATCGGTATGGGATAATTGGTTCGTGCTTGCGATTCTTGTAATGGAAAAAAAGTAAGTCTTCGAGATGACTGTGCCGTGAGAGGGAGTAGTAGAGCGTCGTTTCGTGACCGGTTGCATTGAACAAGTATTTCCGGGTGGAAGTACCAATCCGTAAAATTGGATATCGGACCTGTTGTTTTTCTGGATGATTTAATATCGGACTGTAAACTTTTTTATGGTGGATTTAATTATACAGAAAGATCGGTATCTGTACTATGAGGTATAAAATTGTGTCTCAGGTGCAGATCGGTATCGAGGAGTGTATGTACTGTTGCAGTTTAATAAACGTAAACGAAAGAGCATTGGGATCGTGTCGAAGAAGCACTATCGGCTTTTCTTCATGGTAATTGAAGAGCTCGTTATCCAGAAACGGCGGGAGGAGGCAGAATCGGTTGAGGGAAAGAGTCAAGGGCCTCGTGGAAACGAAGTGTTTGCATTAAAACCTCGAGGCAAGGTGCAGGCTAACCATCCAGCGAAGGAAGGTTCGGCCTGAGAGTCGACCGGTACAAGACCGGTCGGCCCCGACCATATATTCACGTGTGGGACTCGTGTGTGTTACATAATCTCTGAACATACCCTGCAGCAGCAGACCTTATAAGAAACAATATCAATATCGAAGACTTAAAAGAATCGGTGATCGAATTGACATTTTAACGTGATTCAGTGTCAATTTGTAATTTATGATTTTTCATTTCACCGTGGGTAATATTGACGATTAAAATTGGACTAGGGTAAAATAATGAAAAATTCTGAATTTTCATGCGTCTGAAAGAACTATGGGAGTATTACGAGACGATTGCGAGTATCGTCAAGGAAGATTTTAGTGGATTATGAGAGTATGGGTAAGAATCGTTACCGATTTTTTTGAAAATTCATTCAAAATAAAGTGTCCTGCCGCAATTCGAAATGGAGGACACGCTGCAAAGTGGTCCTCGGCAAGATCAGTGGTTCTCATCTCGTACCACGTCCGAGAAGCTCCTGGAGAAGCGTTCAAACAGCCTAGGAAGCGGCGCCCTCCACTTCATCCGAACCCGAAGCAGCATACGGCGTGAACTGAAGCGTCACTGTAATCAGTAAGTATCCAGGTATAAATTGTTAAAAATCTCTAGAGCCTTGAATTCGAAGCGGTGGAAATCATCCTTTAGATCCGGTCTAATGACGCTAGAGAGAGCCTCTGATACAAGAAACAAGGAGGCATGGACCAATCATCCATTAACTCCAAGTACTACAAATCCTCGAGTGCCGAACTAGCCCATAAATCTAAGATCGAAAATACGTGTGTCTCGAGAGAGAGGAAGGTATCGAATCTTCCTGGTAAACTCGAATCGCATTCGAGAAGATGGTGGAGACGAGGACCAAGAAAAGGAATAAGAACTTAAAGGATGGGAGCAAAACTTGAATCTCGCGTCCGGAATGCCGAATGACTTGCAACTCGTCACGCTGCAGGCTGAGTCTCCCGAAAGGGCTTCGATATGGTATAGTCAGTCCGGGAAGCCGTTTTGGAGTCGGGCTCTTCCTGGGAAAGGTCTGCTCGAAGCTTCTGCTAGGCCGGAATGAATAGCGTCCCGAGGTACCTATACGCTGAGGTCGAAGCGGGAAGTGGAAGTAATAAAAGTGCGCGGCATGCGGTCCGCCGCACTTATGACGATAAATTTTAATGGCATTCCGAAGGGCGGGCGGTCGTCTGCCGCGACAAGTTCGTAAAGTCTCTGTCGCGGTGGATGTTAGATAAGAATAAAGAAGATGGAAAAGATGCTGTAGGAATAATTAGCATGAGATCGGGTAACGAGCCTTGGCTCGTCGAGTGTTGCGCTCGTGTTGCGCCGTGTAGGTGGATACAAAATCTTGTCTAGACCGAGTGCGAGCCGGTCCTAGGTAGTCGCTGGAATGCAGGAGTTGCTCGAGGATGTCGTGAGGATTTCCATTGCTTCTTATTTCTTGCCCGTCCTTTCTTTCGGCGTCAGAATAAGTACGAACATATACACACAGGAATACGCTACATAGTGGCTTCGTACCCACAATGTTTATGCCTGAAAAAGAAGAAGGTATACGAGGACATGGATAAAAATGGTACTTCTATAAAGACAAGGTAAACTCCATAGCAATTCATTGTACGCCTGCAATGTAAAGTATCGAAGTTAACGTGGAGCCGTGTCCATTATCATTTCATAAGGCCCATACGGAACGGATCTGAATTCGAATTATATATGTAATGAGATTCGGGTAAATGAATTCCGTATAAAAATGTCGAATGGTACATAACAGTCGGATTCACAGTGGGGCCCCTGGCGCGCATAATAAGCTTCACGTACGGCTCCGAGGACTCCAAGTTTGGATCGTGAAGGGCCTTAAGGCCACGTAGACTCCAGTCCTGCTCCAAGAGCATTTATACCGACACACAGACAAAAGTGACCATCCGAGCGAACACTTCCGTGTTGTTCGACTAATGAATCGCCTTCACCAGCCCTTGCCACCCTCTCAGGATCGGCGTATATACTTCCCACAGACAGAGCCCCCCACTCTCATATTTATGAACCCAGCTGTACCTCCGATAGGTCACACTCTATCAGAGACCATGAAAAAGTAATGGTTGTCCAGAAAACCCATGGATATCGTTCCATTGAACGTACCGTAAGAATTATTCTCAAGGTACGTCCTTTGCTCCCACAGGCTGCCGGAACGTCGATCCGTACGATCGTAGCGGTTCAAATTCTCGAAACAGGTTGAGGGAAACAAGTTTGGTAGCCGTCACTATATCTAATGTCTTGTCCGCTACTAAAATGGACCAAGCGCTCTTCCGTCTCGTACCATCGTTCATAGCTATCGGGTTGGCCAGTTGATTTCATGCGATAAGACCTGATACACAGTTTAGGATCATTTTCTTCGCATGGTCCAGGACCATCGTTTCTAATCATGATCATCCTTCTGGACTTGTTCCAGTTTGATGAATTACTGGACTCTGGTCTTGGGTCTGAGCTCTTAGCGTCTTGCCATGCTACAGACACAGCTTCTCTTTGCTTCCTCTTTCTATGTTCCTAACCCGGTACGCAACTGGCTGACTTCTAATGAAGTCTCGTGACTCTGATGTTTACGAGGGTTTCACGCCGGGCAGTTTATTTCGTCGCGAGAATCTACGCCCTGCAGCCACGATGCTACAAATCCAGACAAATCTATCCTAACAGTCTCTCGCGGTGATATTTACGAGCGTGCTCGCCGTGATCACCGGTAAACACTCGGCTTGGTTACACTTTACGATGCTCATTTCATAGTCGAACACACTCGGGCCGATGTTACCGATCAGCTATAGCATCGCTACGTGCAGACTCGGAAATGCGTACGGTTGCGGGACCCAGGCACGTCTCTGGAACGAGTCAGGTGGGTACGGAATAATTGTGGATTTTAATTTTTTGTTTGGTCATTCATTTTTTTTAACTATCCCTCTTTTCCATACTGCCCCGGACTTTGTTCAATGGCGCGAGAACTTATCGGTACTGCAGGACGGGTTATAAATTCTGGATTGAAAGCTCTTGGCACTGCGTGGAATTGCATGATCGGTCCTTGGATAAGTCACGGTAGTTTATAGGTTCGTGGGTTATACCGCGAGATGTCGCATAGCTGGAAAATTCACGCGAACGAAATGACAGAAACATATTGGGATTTGAGATGCTACGCGGTCTCGTTCAAAATTGAAATTTTTTTAACACTTCCACATGTCGCACATCAGCTCCGATTAGAAGCGCGGTAAGCAGCGTCCGGTTATACACTCGCTCGAGCGAGGAACGCAGACTGGGCAAATGTAGGAATAAAATAAGTAACATCCTTTCCAGGAGTACCAGCAGTCCCGAAGGTATCCTAAGTAAAGTAATCCTGACAGGAGCGAGTCCGCGTGCCGTGGAAGCTGACTACTGAATAAAAAGTCATTAAATTTGCATAGTGGCGTCTTATCCGCGAGAGCCTTCAGGGGGTTCATTGACGGGGCTAATGTTGTAACAGTGTACGCGAAAGATAGCGTAATTACCAGAGTTGAAAAATAATTATTACATAGAAGTAAAAAGAAAGACAAAGGGCATTCGACTAATTTTCGTACTGCGTATCCCTCTTGTACCTACATACCTATGTAAATTACAAAACGTTACTGTAGCCACAACAGCCACGACCACGGAGTCATCCGGGCACTAAGAACTTTCATCCAGGAATTCGTTAACGGACATGTCACAGTGCTGCCACCGTCGTGCCAGGCCAGAACTAAGTCTCTGGTACAACCGGGAACTCGGATGCTCGGAGTGTAAAAATATAATAATACAAATTGATCCAGCACGATAAAGTGAAAACGTGAAACGGTGGATCGAGGAAACGGAGCTGTAACATTCTCGTGACGAGTCTTCGGCCGAGCTGTCAGGGGTCAGTGAGCGCTCCGGTCGGCAAACCCGGGGTTGAATTCTCAATCTTTTTATTGAGCGTTATAGTATAGTTACTCTTCACGAATCCTGTTCCGATACGCGCCTCGGACGAAGATGGATCTATTCGTTTGTATCGGTTTCTCGAAGAAACGATCTCTCAATAGTTTACCTCCTCGTACCTCTTTTTAGTTGGACCCCTCATCCCCCCACCCCACCCCTCTCACTCTTTTTCCGTTGCTCATCTGGCCTTTTACAAGACCATATAAATAACAGATCGTAGCGAGGGCTGGTAGACCTTACTATTACGCAAGCGCTTATACCAACTACGGAATACTCGAAAACGTTATGGGTACAGTCGGAAGGCAGACTCTTCGTGACTTGCTTCACGAGTGCGTTGCAATAGCCGTATCCGACAATGACTTATCGACAAGGGTATATATCCACGTAGTGATTATATATATATATCGTTATAGTTAACGATACGTGTAGACAGAAAAGCAGCCGCCAAATTATAATACGATTTCGTGGAGTTACGTAATGATATTGCCGAAAGCGGATGAGGGACTATTTCGTCTTGCTTGAATTTGACTACTTTCTACGTACACAGTACCGCCCATGATAAATATGGTATTTAGAAAAGTTCGCGTATTATTTCCCCACATCCGATTTCGTACGAAATTTATTGTTTAGTACATGGGATCGTATAATATATGGATACCCGCAATGACTGAGGTATATGCGCATATATATTCGTACTGTGTCAGATCGACAAGTATCCATCTAAACGAGCCTTACTCTAACGGTCATATTAATGGCGCTTTCGCCTCGGTCAAAAAGCTTGACAACCGTTGCACTAGTTCGTGTGGTATCGGGCAGGCGTCGTGACCCGACCTGATGAACTCCGCTCCTCCCGGCTCCGCTGGCCGATCCCACTCTGAAAATATACGTAGGAGCGTCCTCGGATACGAGAAATGGAGCACCGTTCGATTACGAGCCGGTGAACTTGGCATTAGGTCTCACCGAATCGACACGAAGGATTCTCTAATGCTCCACCTCCTTCGGGATTGGGTTTACTTAACGGTCAGAGCCAATTGCAGACTGGTTGGTCTCTTCGCTATCGAGCCTTCCTATTCTCTAACGTATACATAACCCTGTATGCCTGTGATACGTACTTCAGTATCCACCTATTCGCCAGGAGTATTAGAAGCTATCACGAGGAGAGCATCGCGACGCCAGGGGGTTGGAACTCAGAACGGAATATCATAATGTGCCGCCTGTGTAATCCGTCGGCGACCGCGTTTCCTGTTCGACCCCCATACCTAAGGTCACCGAGTAATTTCATCTAAACGAATGACTGCTCCGTAGGTAATCTGGGATCGTAAGAAGCTCCTTTTACCTACCAGACGGGCCTGACTGAGCTTATACTTTGCCATTATACGCGTAGACCATGAAGACGCAAAAGGGTAGATACGGCTACGCAGTATCCACCTACCTTGTAGTGTCTTGAGCGTGAACTCCGGATACCAGGGTATCATCCGTGGAAAAGTCGCTGGAACGCTCGATGGTCAATAGAATGGGTGGGTATATGGGAGCTTGGCTAAGCGAAGCTCTATCGGGAAGAAGAGGTGGACCTGTTTTGCTTCGTGGAATCGTAATTAGGGTTCTACGCTGCGAAGAGGGAGATTGTGCCTGCCGACTTGTCAGTGTGGATGGGGACGATCAGCGCGGCAGAAAGAAGTACCAGGGTGCCGCGTGTCTCGATTCTTTCGTGTGAATAGGCTTCAGTGTGCAGGCGCCGATCGGCTGACGTATGATTGCTACGTATTTCACGGTTTACGGCGGAATCACTTCAATCGGACATTATCGAGCTGGAGAAACCATAACGAGCCCACGTTCCGCGTAGCCTCGAGCAATGTGCCTCGCAATCAGCAGTACCATACACGAGCGGCCACCCCTTGCTAACCCCAGGCCCGTAAGGATTATATGTTTATATGTCTCTAGGTATACTGTACCTATCTTTGCTATATAGTATATATAAACTAGATGTATATAATACAATGCCAGTATCTGTACCATGTAGTTATAGGCAGGTATATATATTTTTACATATATGTGTACATATACATACTGGTACATATTACGTACATGGTACGTACTTACATAGATTGTCGTTGTAACTACCTACTTGTCTGGACGGCATGCGGGTATCCCACCCAGAATACCCCTGCGTTTGTTTATACGGCCGATTATGGATACTACGCTGCCCCTGGTACGACATTATCCAGAAGACGTACATGGGGACCTTGTGTTTTATTTATTTGTGCCTTTTATTTTTATAAGAATTTTTATTCAGCCCTCGATGAAATTCGATACCTTTTTCACGGTTGGGAAGGTATTTTTTTTCATTTAAATATCGTAAGTATTTTGTATTATTTTTATTCATTGCTTTTCTTTTTCTCCTGGCAATGCTGTTCCCCGGGTGGTGCCAGGGTAGACGGAGACAGCGAAAAAATGGGGTGAACGCCGAGGCAAGGGAAAGAAATAAAAGGTGCACAATACTCGTCAAGGACAGGCGGTATTCAAATGCGATCAATGCACCGGCAACTGGAGCTATGCACTTTTCTAGACGGCTTCTCCGGTGCATTTACGTTGTAACTACAATTTTCCTCCTCCATTGTCCACGGCTATGCATTGTTCGGCACGTATATTTGCGTGTAACACGGAGTCGAGGAAATATGAAGAATCGCGCTCCGAAATTTTCCCACGTTGATCGTTTCGCGTTCGCCGTATAAAATGGCGATGATAAATGAGGATCGATCGCACGCTGCTAGGAGGATCGTTAGCGTGAGATTCAGTGACGTAACGATCGTGCAGTCGAGATATTAGCATCGGACGGACCTACGGACAGATAGACGGACGGGACTGACTGACTGAGGAATACCGTTAAACAAAACCTCGCCTTCGTGACCCCAGCTCGATCAGGGCCGATGACGATGACGATCTAGTATACCTTTTTGCGGGCTTTGCCATGTACAGTCACCGTCTTATAGATTCTCGGCCCACGATGAGGTCGTGCAGTCGCGTGATCTCTTCCATGATTATCTAAATGGATCTTAATGCGTGAACAGAAACGGTTCTACCCGGATGCGACTTCTAACGAAATTCTAACCCGGGGTCCACCGACCCGAGAAAAGGGCTGGTCAGGACGAACGCATAAAATGGTAATTTCGCAAAATTTCGATCTTGGAGGTTACGAGGTGTTACTTGTGGATGGACCATAAGAAACGAAAGGTGAACCGCATGCTTGGAGACGGTCAAAGAAACCGTCTGATTACATTTGGCAAATTTGACCAATGCATCTCCATGATAATGCCTGCATTATTGTCATCGCACATATGGGACGACTGTTTGCACGATCCTTGGGGAAAGTTTGTTTTCTCTTGACAAAAGTGCGGCTCGTTACCGAAAGATCCTTTGGCAAGATCGAAGGATCAATATTGATCCTTGACGTAGTTTCACTCTCGTTCACTTTGAAAAACTGGTTGGTACCGAATCCTGTTCAGGACGTACGAAACTTTTAGCGACGGTCGTGGTACGTGGCTCTGAGAACTGTAGAAAGGAATAAAAATTGAGTGGTTAGTGCCAGGATTAATGTTAATCCTTATCGAGCCGACACTTGCTGGAAACTCCAGAAATACATGAGAATCAATGAGGCAAAACGGGAGTCAATAGCGAAACTGGCATCTGACGGGCGACTCTAACGGCTCGTAAATTAATAACAAGAAGTAATAGTACAAGAAGGTAGCATAGACGTCCTAGGTGGTGGTACGTTATATACAGCATGGGCAGTAAGAGCGCGCGCCGCGTCGTGGCGGAGGAGAGAACGAAAGAAAAAAAAATGAAAAAGAAAAAGGAAGAAGCGGAGGAGGATGCAAGGATGCAAACCGACAGCCTGGACAGGAACATACCCGTGGAAAGGCAAGTCAGGGCTGTACGTGGAAACTACGTAGAATATCCACGACGCTTATAAGATAGACACGGAGAAACTAAGAGGCGAATCAGAGAGTAATAGGGGACAGGAGGTAAGAGTAGGCCGAGAGGAGAGAAAAATAAATAAGATGGATACGGGAAATAAGAGGAGCAAGAGAGTGGTAGTGTGGAGAGCGAGACTCACAAAACCCCGAGTGATGGTCAAGAAGGAGAAGGAGGAGAACCAGCCCAAGTGCAGAGCCCATCCAGCTACGAAAAGGTGCACCGTGTATATAGGGTGTTGGCTAAAAATTTAACTCGGTGCACGTAAATGTACCGGGTGACCGTTTGGTACTGTTGACTTGTATCGTGCTGGAATTGTGTTCGCTACCGTGTATCATGTCGGGAGTAGCATTCACTTTCTGGACTAGGATGCGTCTTGAGAATTAAATTGGTATTGCACTGCGGGTAAGGGCACTGCACGCGAGCACGTCGACGTCTCTACGCTACTGTGTCAGAACAATGCTCTTCATCGGCAGACTGCGCGGCAGGCCACAGCTCGTGGCTCCCTTCGTTCAGTTCCAAACAACGCAACGTCACCAAATAAACTATAACGAATGCCACGGAACGAAATGGGACAAAAAGAGAATTGGACGTGGTAGAGCGAGCAGAGCGCATACAAATGTATCGCCAAGCGTAGGACGGGTTTAGAGCCGAGTATCCCACTTGGCGACGGACGTTCGAGAGGATATCAGAGGTAGGACGGCAGAGCAGAGGCCTCAGTGCCTTGACATTACGAGTAATTAAATCGCCATGTTCTAGAGGAAAAGAGTGATTTTCTTGGGTATAGCCATGGGCTGTTCAATGAGGGAATAAGAATTCCTTAAGGTATAATGCTACTATTTTCAGTGTGGAAGGAGGTTGCACGCGGTCAATCAGGACTAAAAGCCGAACCCGATAATGCACGCGCATTTCGGTCGATCCGCTCCTCGTGTCCAGTGCAAAAAGGAGCGGCACGAAAAGCTGAAAAGATAAGAGCACGCCGAACGGCCGTTGGGCTTGCAGAACCGGAATTTTATACAGTGGCGTAACAGTCTGAATAATAAAGTTCAGAGGATTGTGATCGCGGAAGACGTTTGTAATTTTTAAAATTGTCCAGCATCCTCAGGGTTTTTAAAAAAAATTATATCTTTAAGCACGTCGAGTAAATATTTGAAAAATTTTTTAGTCCATGTCGAATACTCATTCCTTTTTGGCGCTACGTTTTTGGGTATCATTTTGAAAAATTTTATTCGATTCGAGTATCGGGCAATTCAAGGTATTACCGATAAGGAAGAACCGCAGAAGGAACTCGGTGGTCAAGGAGCTGTGCAGAGCCCGAAGCATCGAGTGGTGAACATAAGGTGGCGTCTCGCAGCGGCCGTGGCCAGAACTACAACTAACCTTGGCAAGGTCACCGAGTCCTAACTACCCAAGCGACCCTTCTCGTCTCAGCGAGCCCTTTATTAACCATTCGTCCTGATTCCCCGGAGCCATGTGCCATTCAGCGGACTTGCTGTACTTTTTTGTGGACGCGCCTTCTCGTTCCTTCTTCACGGCGAAATCGAAACCCGCACCGTTTCCACGCGTTATTCACCGCCTCCATCTGTAATACCCTCGTATTATGTCTTCCAGCTATCCTTGGGAAAAGACCGTCGATAACCTAGACCTCTTCTTCGTTCCAGGAGTAAATCATCGGAGAGTACCTCGAGCAACAACGAGGGTGGCAATGGCGGAGGCGGCGTGGGCGGTTTGGGAAAATGGTTACGAGAACATCTAGGAGGTGGTTCCAGGGGTAGTCACGATGTGAGCATTCCCCTTCCGGCGAAGAGAACCGGAAGTGCAGACAAGAGCCTGACCAGGGTGACGTACGCCTCTCAAAATCTCTACTGTAGCCTACCGAGGGAACATGGAAGACACTGTCATAACATACGCAAGCACATTCAACCTGGTCCTCACAGTCGTCCTAGATCCAACAGTGCGAATTTTCATGAGAAATCCCACAGCGACTCACCGCATACTCCTTTTATCGGTACAATTACCAGAGGTGGACCCATCTACGGCAGCGAAGGCAAAACCATAAAGAGACGTAATCGCGATCGCAGAAGACACTCATTGAACGAGACACAGGACGGCAGTCAGAATCATCGAAAAAGGTCAGTATGCGCAGCCTCTACTGTGGTATCTTACAGCAGTGCAGAGTATACATATACCGTGTCACGTATAATACCCGAAGGTCGGTTAGGTAACGAGGGATGCAGGGATTTTTTTTTGTTCCTGGTGAGACGCGACCATCTCGGTATGGCAGTTCGTAGAATTCTGATACAGGAAACATACCACTGCTCCGGCACTGACGACGACCTGTCCGGGGGATGGCTCAGTGCTGAGAGCAACATACGGCACGCGCAAAGCGTCCTCGATCCCGTCTTGGTCGTACCCGACCATAAAAAGGATTGGATAGGATAACACCTAGACGGTACTTATCCTTGAGCAGATCCTCAGGGACGCCTACCGAGGATCTACCATTGGAATCCTTCCGGATGATTTAACGCGTCGCAAACCCCGTTCCGGAGTGCGCTGGTTGTAAGTGTCCGGGTCTGGTATGTGGATGGTGTGTAGGACTGTAGGGTCCTGGGATATATGGCTGTCTCGAGGGTCCTCTCTCGAAGAGGGACCCAGTAGGATCGCGCGATCGCGGACACGGGGTCTGCGAAATACCAGGGTCCGTCCGTCGGTCCGAGGCTGTGTCGGCCCGTGAATTTACGAGGCGCTCTCCGATAACCTCGATAGGCCGACACGAGCTGGGAGAAGATGTGAGTCTATTGTGTCCACCCAAACCTGGACCTGGATCTTGCCACGAGATTTTTTCTCTTTTTCATTTGGAAAATTACGACTGGGTTGACGCAGTGAATTTCGTGTGGTCCGTGTACAGATGTATGTACTACCGTGCAGTATACAGGGTGGGTGAGTACTCTGTCGATGGATGCTGCGTGCTTATGGAAAGTAAGGTATAGGATACGGTGGGTTAATATATTCTGATGGTTAGGAGATACATCTCTGGCCAGGGCGCGTTTGTATCGTAACTTGCTTGTGTGCGGTACTCCAGTGGCATCGTATGACAATCGTAGTGGTGACTCCGTCGAGCGGGGCCCATCCTCGGTTACGGCCCTGCATTTACTTTCCTGTAGGGACCAGTGAGCTAAATATAGCTAAACCCAGGATATAAATAGAATAACCCCGCAGGGCCCTGGGGTCAGCCATCTTCTTCTTAGTCTTCTTGACCTCGGTGTCAACCTCCTTCTTGCACCCTCGCCTTCAAGAGACTTCTTTTACACTTTGTGTGCCACTCTCGGAACCTGGTCCTCTTCCACACAATCAGCCGGCCGATTTTTCTCCGGTACTTTTGGTCCCAGTCGATCCCGGTACCGATATCGTTCTACGTGTTCCAAGCCCGACTGGAATCTGGAACGAGAGTCTCGGTGAAAGGTAAAGGTCGTAGGACCCAGAAGGTCCGGCAGCCCCGTGGACGTATCGGGGGATTAATGGCAGTGACATCCAGCACCGGTCGAGATGAGATTCTCCGACTGGTCTTAAGGAGGAGAAGAAGAAGAAGAAGAAGAAGAAACTTATAGAGAAAACTCACTGAGGTAGAATGGTAGACAAAGAGAAATAAAAGAGTTAGGATAAAGGACCAAGGGACAAGGGATATTCTCTGTAGGTAAGGGACATTGACCTTAGATTTGCCCTGCGTCCTTGACGATACCAACATGGCGAGTTTATGCAACCTCTCACAATACACGGTACACAATCTCCCAGCCTCCGCTCTACCTGGATCCTCCCGTTCCCTTGGATCTTCAATGCTATTAGTTCACCTGATGGAAGGGTCTACCAGTTAATCCAGTTTATTAGATCAGAGACATGGTACGGGGTCTTTATAGAATTGCTATAAAACAGGACCGGCCAGTGTTTTCAATGCCAAGTGGCAGAAGGTACTACACGCTGAACGATGTGCCCTCAATTGGAACGTCACAATGCTGACGTTGACAAAAAGTTGACCTTCCTATCTCACGAGACATCTCTCGTCGTGCTCCTGGTCTTTCTAATGGCCTTCATGAAAATGGATAAAGGGCTTTTCACTTCGATACGAAAACTTATGTGCTCCACGGACACCTATGTCTTTTACTTAGTTACCTGGAGCCTGGGGTACTGAATGTGTGCGCGACACACGCCGATGGCTCTGTACTCGATGCAGTCCCAGAGATCCTTGAACCTACAGGAATGCAGCGGTGGCGGCCCACGCTACCTCAGGTACCCCACTCCGTCGCTCATCCGATCTAATCGCCCTAGGGCCGAACAAGAAGAGATCTGTATTGGCTAGAGCACGCGCCTTCTATTCTACTTCAACTTATTTTTCTAATTCTCGTCTAATTTTTTTTTGCGTTTTCTTTTATTATACCTACAATTTTCTTGTAATATTTATGTGGCACATCTGTCGTTACGTGGAGACTCTTTGGGTTATGCTCAAACAATCTTTCATGGACGACTGCGATTATGGTCTTGTACGATTTTCAACGCTTTCGAACGAAAACGCTTTTCTTCGTGGTCCCTGTGTTATTTTATTGAATTATTTTTTTCTTTGGATTTTCTACCATTCCCAAGCACAATGGATACTGTGTCCGAGGATATTATGCTTACTGATATTACGGTCTCGCCTGTTGCTGGTGTCCTTGATGACATCACCGAACCTTCTCGGGGTTTGGTTATGGACGGAACAAGAGAAGAGGAGAAAGAGAAAAAATTTGCAAACAGTGTTATGCCTTCCATCACGGAAGAAGAGAATGAAAAGTATGAAAATGATAAGAACGAAGATGAGAGAGAAAATATGGAAACAGTTGGTACCGAATTGGATAATATTGAAAAAAATGATGAAGAGGTTACATCGTACGAGGAACAGGATCAGGAAGACGAAGAATCTGTCGCGGATGAAGAAGAAGAAAATGAAGAAGAATACGTAACGACACAGTTGTCAGGGACAAATGAGATCATTGACACGGAATCAGTTTTCATTAACGATGACATCTCTCCAGAGGTATCGATAAATATCTGACCTATTGATACACGAAAAGACACTATTTTTAATGATCCTTACACCTCCCGGTCTCTCCTAGATCTTTCGTGATCGACACGCGATGATCGACAAGTTCAAGGAACTGGTTCCGGAGCAAATGGAGCTTCGGAGAAGAAACAGGCTATTGGAGTACTGGGTGGTGAAGAACTCGGGGAAGGTCATACACTAATTCTGCGCGTTGCCAATTGAAAAATCAAATAAATCAAATGTCTTCCTGTTAGGCAACCGCACGTACGGTGACTTCGAGGAAAGACGAAAATGAGAAAGTTCTGGAGCACATTTATGAGAAAGTACTTCGAGACTACAAGCATCAGCTGGACATGGTCCTGGAGAAGAAGAACGAGCTGGTGAATGAGATGTCGTATAGCAATGAAAAGTATAAGGAGTACCTTCTCAAGGACTACGAGGTCTTCTTGGACCTGATAAACCAAGAACGGTCCAGAGGATCCGGCTTGATCTTCACCAAGACAGGACGGCAGCTCACTGAGAAGACCGTGCAGGATTTAATTTATCGTCAACTGAACCATCGTGAACATCTCTGCACGTTGCGATTGAAGTACATCAAGAAACAGCATCGCTACGAAGAGATCAAATCACGGATCGACCAGGTCGACACTCTGGGTCCGGGTAAGAGCAGCATGGAGTACGAAGAGCTTTGCCTGCAGCAGGTAGCCTACAGGGATAAGATTGACGAACGCGATGATGAAATGGAGAAGCTTCGTTACAGGTGCTACTGTATATGGATAAAAAAATCTGAATGATTTAATAAAATAATTTATTTCACCAGGATACAACGATTTGGACATATCTTAGCTCAGTACAAGGAGAAGGCATGGGGTTTCGACATGGACATGAAGAAAATGAAAATTGAAATGGTCAAAGTCAACGAGAAGAGCAACGTCGCCCGTCAGAGTGTAAACGACGTTCATTCCCTATTGGCCAAAGTGAGAAGCCAATACAACAAAAAGAGAGACGAGGCAGGATTCTTGGTTGCTCAGTAAGATATATAACGCTTATTTCAAGGACCTCTGGCTCACTGATCTTGATATCGATTAGACCCGTGTTACTGGAGATGGAACGCACCCTGAAGATCCTGGAAGAATTGAGGGACGATATCGAAACTATTAAAAATAATATTCATCATCTGCACAGGACTGTGGGTAATAAAGATAGAAGCGAAAAATCAGTGATGACACCGGTACCTAAATATAAACTAGTCAGTAAACCAGGACGTTCCTGATCAATGTTATACGTGGACGAACCACGGTTTCTAGTTAGAGTTCAGTTTATCTCTACGAATAAAGAATAATGATCGAACGATACCTTTAAGGCTCACTCTCATATTGCGATGGTACTGAACTATTCAAAGCATTTAAATACAGCGATTGTATTATGTCCGTTTCACACTGTCTATACGCTGTATGCTCTCTCGAATATCATTCCGGATATTCATGTGGATGCTCAAAGAGAGCAAGTCGATAGGGCAATGCCCTAATGATTTTCGCGCGTTCGTATCTAACGATCGCTCGCGCAGGCCGTATGAATTTATGCGAATCGTTAAAAGTCGCCGAGAAATCATAAAGGCGCCCACAAACGACCCATCGGGTTATATCGGACACATGGGCGATAAGTCCCTATCGCCACATGGGTGACGAGTTAATGTCGCTCAGGCAGAGCTCAGGCAGTGATATACGGTTGATAGATTGAAAATTACCCATGTGGACGAGGCTTTACGGACTGTACAGACTTTGGGCAATGACTTTGTTCCTTCGTTCGATAATCGATTACTCATCACCCTAACGCTGGCTACGCCGAGCGGATCGCTCGGTTCTAAGCGGTATATATTTTTTTATCAAGAATACGCAATGTCGATGACCGGATATTTAATCATGTAAACATTTCAGTCAATTTTTGCTTGGAATGCGTCCCACCGTACACAGTACGTTCTCCATCTCATACGTACGCGCTGGTAAAAAGTTCATTTTTTGTTCGGGGAAGCAGCGATTGTACCAAGTCAGCAGAGACTAATATCTCTACAGTGAGCACGTACCGGGTGTTCATAATTACACCCGTGGAACGAGATTCAACATCCTTCGATTTCTCACTAGGACATCCTATATACGGGGTGCGATTGAAAATTACTAGGTGCTGCGGAACGTTGAAAAAATTTTCAATTAATCATTCACACTGAAAATTGCTACTGTATGACTTACAAACTACCGAGTTCTACGTGTTCCATTGAATCTTTGGTACACCGTATAAATGGATTCGATCAAAATTGATCAAATACCATGAGCTCTTCGTGAGCAAACCCTGCACGATGATCGCCATGTATTAATAGATAATTTACTGGGTGTGCGCAAGGCCGCTTCAATTTTTCGCTGGTCACAAATAACACATTAGAAACTCGTTATTAATTACAATATAGGTACACGTTAAATAATAAAGAAAAAATACGAGAGAGAGAGAGAGAGAGAGAAATAAAAGATTTCTCGTGTATTCTAAAGAATTCGAAAATTCAAGGCTACTCGCTTATGCCAATGAATCCGTTGAACTCACCGGCGATAATTTCTCGTCACGTAAATATTAAGCGATTATTCTTTACAACTACTGTATATATATATTTTTTTAATCTAAACGCAGCCATGCAGAACGAAGATTTCAAATTGAACCGCGTCGTTTCTTCACACAGAAACGTGAACGCCTTGAACGTAACGTAACGCGTAAATCATAAAGGTTACGAAAGGTCCAGTCTTCTGGTGTCTAACGGTAAAATTTGTTTTTCCGAAACTCAGAGTGACGTCACTCCCACTTACGTTCGTAAACCGTACCCTATGTACATACGTTTGAGACACAAAGAAAAATCACATAAGGAAGAGATACCAATGACCACTTCTAAGTATGCAGAATCTAAGTATGTATATAGTACCCAGTGTAAAACTATATAAGGTCTTCGGAGTAGCATCCATTTTATTTTCGCCAATTGCTCAAACCTGTTCTTCGGGTTGCAGAGAGTGGCGCAGCGACCGAGCGTTAATTTCACTCTTAAATTCATTAACCTTCCTTAATGATGAGCGACGTAACGTGTGACTAAGCGTCCTTGCAATATGAAATAATACCCGTGACCTTGGAACTCTCTTGAACTCGGACGTGTCACCCGTCTGCTTTTGAATACAAATAAAGGATGTTAATTAACCATTTTTTTCAACTATTCAAAATCATTTATTAATTGTTCGTTAAAATTTTGAAATTTGATAATCACTTATATATATATTAAGTAAGTTTGATATACGTAGTCGTGACCGAAGAAATTGCCTCAGGCTACGTAAGAAGAATCCTTAGGGTGGTTCACAGAATTTCTTGGCACCTTGTTGAGATCGCCATTTGCGATTTGTAACTCGCGGATGAATGACTGTTCGGTAATGTCTATTATTAGCGGGATGGGTTAATGGAATTGCGGCATTGGATTAGCGAAACGTTACTTAGGTCGCATACGTATGTACGCGCGTCCACGGTAGATTGACGTGTGGGTAGTTTCATTGAGAATGATGTTAAACGAGTCCACCCACATGTTCCATGATAATATTTGATCATCGGTGTATGTCGTATTACGTGGGGATTTACCTGTCGGCTGAATTAATTAATCGATCCAAGGGTGGACGATGATAAAATTGGCGAGGATACATGGTACAGGAAGAGGAGGTAGG
Organism: Trachelus tabidus; assembly: GCA_030142655.1. Lineage (NCBI taxonomy): Eukaryota > Metazoa > Arthropoda > Insecta > Hymenoptera > Cephidae > Trachelus > Trachelus tabidus. The sequence continues at coordinate 319,125 of JARQTI010000815.1, read as the reverse complement.
AAGAATTTGGATGGAGGCTGGAACGATAATTCGTAGCAATTAGCCGGGGGGCCATTAATCTGTTTCGGTGATTTATCTGGGCTGAATTGATTCGTGCCTCGACGTGGGGTTAGGTTAAGATAGATGGCTCCTGAGCCTCCTCCGTGGAGGAGATGACATATCTATTAAGTCCGGAGGGTCATTCCTGGCCGTTAAATATATATGTATATAGTAGCGTGCCAGTAAGGCCTACCCCAACATTATGTAAAGCGGGGGGGGGTTACTTTTCGGGAAACCACGTGGCAGCTAATTTCTACGTCATCAAGATCCACGTCCGTCTTTCCATCTGCAAATATCCGGCCCTTCCACGGCCTGTTTGTTCACCGGTGGCCTTTGGGACTGTTGGGTTGGCAAGTGGTGACGTTACCTACCTGCACCTGGGACAAATGCTTCAAATATATTCCGACCGTTTGTCTTTTGGGTGGAAAATAACATCCCCTCAGGGACCCGTATACCTGGACTCTGGTCAGGTCTCCTAGAGCCTTCTTAGAAAGCAAGTTGATTTTTCTGGAAAAAAATACTTCACGCGAGACACTTTCGGAATTTTTTCCGCCAAAGACATTTGGGCAGCCGTTGTTTCCCTTCGTAACTTACAGACGTGTTATGGCTCTCGGTAATTACCCATGTGGCTTCTCGGTCTTCCGAGCTACCCCTGAGCTCGTCAGCTGAGCTTGTTTTGAAAAAGATGCAAAGCAGAGAAACCTCGTGGCAAATTATGCAAATCCAGAGCATTTACATTTGCTTAGCATAGCTAGTTGCAACGGCGGCTTAAACCGGAGTGGACTTTCATCTGTTTACCATAAAAAAATTGTCGGTATCCAATCGGATGGATCCAGTGCTGCTCTCACGGGGCCCTGCCCTGTCCGGATCGAACTGAGTACGACGAATCCTAGGATCTCACGATACTTTGCCCTGCCCAATCGGCAAAATAATTCCTGACTCTCTGTCTCTCTTACCGACGGACTCGTGTCTTCGATCGAGTCGCATAATTCCGATCAGGTCGATCGATCGGGCCGAGGGATAACTGGACGAGAGAAAATGTTGGGTATCTAGGTAGGTTGGTAGGTAGGTGCTGTCGATCGTGACTCCCTCCACACAGGAAAATTCGTGCGGTCGTGCATCCGTATAGCGATGCATCTACCGTCGAACGGCTGGTTCTTCTTCCATCGTGTCTGCCCTTCAATTTAATTCGTGATTCGTGCACCGTGAAGAAGACCGCAGATGCATCGCAACCCTCCGTAATAAAAATGCAGGCGCGCGTGCTCCGTGCCGCTCTGCTCGCATTAGACTACCTTCTTTGGCCTTCCTGCCGAAGAATCTAAATTAAGGAGCGAACAAAGGAACTGCTTTTCTCGGATCTTCCTTTTAAATTTTCAAATTCTTTGCATCATTTTTTTATTTTTTATTTTCCAGTTTTTTTTTCGAACTACCTTGCACAACGAGGATGACGTAGGATGTCACGAAGATATCGGGAGTGCGGTAGGGAGAATAGGCGGTCATCGAACGCGATCTTTTTTATACTGTCCTAGAGAGAGAAAGATAGAGAGAGAGAGAGTAAACGTGAGAATTTTGAAAGTGTTAACAACTCGCGAAAGCAGAGTGTTTCCGTAAAAGGGAAATCGCGCGTTAAGGTATTGGCTTTGCTCTCAAGGTCGACCGGTATTCTCTCCCTGGAAATACCGCATAACGCGTTTCTATTACGCGCTCAATTACAGCGATTGTTGCGTCTTCGGTAGGTACGAATCCTAGCTGGGTATGTGCATCGAAAATTTAACCATCCCAAAATCGTTTCGTCATATTTGGTTATGTCGGTTGATACTTATCATAACAGATCGGACAAGAACAGTTCCCTGTAGCATTTTTCAGTGGATCGACTCACCGTTACGCGGACGTACAGACATCGCTTGGTGGCCGACGCGATGATTGAAAGCGTCAACAAGGCAGCACGTGGATCCAGACGCGTTACCAAAAGTGAACTTAGCATATGGAAACGTGCGCCGTCCACGAAAACAGAGGGACAAGTGTCGAAGTTGATAAATGATTTTGTCAGGTTGAAAGAAAAAATTATGCAATCATCGACGAGGAAATACCTTCCTGGGTTAATTAGGACAGACTGCACTAAGCTGTAGCCGTATGCTCTGTTGTCATTGCGTTAGAGGTTGCAAGACATTTCCCTGTTGCATATAATACAACGATTACCAAATAGTTCTCTACTACGATTGCTTAATTGTCACTTGGAGATTTATTGTCCTCGAACTTTTTTTTTTTTCTTTTCTGTTGGTATTATTTACAACGCTTTATGTCACTAGACAAAACTCAGTACCAACAACCTTATCGAACATTGGGGTATGCTTTTAATTGTGAACTATAATTGAATCGACCTCCGGTCAGCAGCACTCACAAACTCGACGTCCTTGGCAACGGCCGGCAGATGGTTCGCAAGACGTTGGTCAGCACGATGTAAGTTATAACGCAACTCTTGGTTTTTTTCTTTTTTTTCCTCTCGCGAAGATCGAGAACAAGAAGTGCTTCAAGATGGAATAAGACGTACAGAGGGACGAAGCTGCTGCTGCACGATTCGCGACCGAGTCAAACATTTCCTGGGAAACTGTGTACGGCGCGAAGAATCTGAGGCCGTGAATATGTTTATGCGGGCTGTTAATCGATTCGTCTTTGTCAAAGTTATCAGGCGAGGAGATGCGTAGGAACGACGCGTGGCGTGGCCATTTTCGGCGAAAGCCAATCAGCGTCCGAACGAGTTTCGAACATGAATTTAATCCGAGATTAAGATTTGGACAAGTAGATAGGCAATAATAGTGTTTCGTTCTCTCTCTATTCAATACCAGTCCACTCTCGAACGTCTATCGCTCTGATATAACTTGTGGATAAATCAAATTGCAGTCTAAATAATCCTATGTGATTTTCTTCGTACGGCTGCCTTACTACACACTGTATAAATAACAGATAACAGAAATGCAATCATGTCGATTGGGTCACTATGTATTTGTAACAAGAGCACGTAGGGCTTCTTTGCATTGATTTATTTTACTACCCAAGGTTCCGCTGGGTGAGTGGACCTAGGACCGTTTGTACGTACGATAAACATGAAAAATGGCCCTTGTGCTTTCAATGGTAGAAACTTGTATTTTTCTTCTTCGCGCATTGTCATAGATTGAGATTGTGTAATTTTTATTTATATACAGCTCGAAGGTGAATATAGACATAGAGCATAGGAATCATGGCGCTGGCTTCGCAAAGGAACCAACTGGCTGGTAGAGCGGTCGTTTGCCTTGGGTTGCCTTCAAACCGGCAAGCATGGAGTCCGATCCCGATTCCGATCCCGCCCGGTTTCTACCGCGTGCATTCCTTTTGGACTTCGGCTGTAGTCGGCTGCGCCCGTAACTACTCGGAGAGTCTCGGCCACCCGCCTCGTCGCCGGCATCGGGCAAGATCGGCAACAGTCGTGCATCGGCGCTTGCCCAGAACGTTTCGCGTATTACCATGGTGCTGCTTCGAACGGGTAGACCATCGTGTACTGACGTTTCTCAAGATGAAACTGTGAAAAGATAACTGAACGAGGTACGAGCGCCACTGTGAATCGCGGGCAGAACACAGTGTCGTGTGTGCAGTGTGTGCTCCGTTGTTTAGTGTATTGAAATAGACCGGCTCTGAGATTATACAGCCATCCTGGATAACATCTTCGACTCTGCCAGCACGGCTGAGCACAGCCAGACGTCCTAGGAATCAACAGGTGCGATCCTGCGAGTTTACAGGTTTGTTCCTTAACGGACACCTGCTTTTGTGCGAAATTCTTACGAGCTTGGTGTGCGGCAGGCACATTTTTGTCCGATGATCATCATCCAATTCTTATTAATAAACAAGTGACGATATTCATTCGAGTCAAGCATCGTTCCCACGCTTTTCGTCCGTGAATCCTTTTGCGCCACGCGAAACCTCATTTCTGTAATAGACGACGCTTCCTTCAAGCAAATGTTACACTCACATGCCAGTGAGTTACTTCGAGATATCTCCGTATCGCGGAATCACGCTGCACTGATCTTAGACTTCTTCTTTTTTTCTTTACAATTTAAAACAAGACATCAAAGACACCGTGACACATATGCAACGTGACTTTTGATCCATTCTTGTATTATCTGAAGCGCTGTTAAGTAAATACAGATTTTATATAACGGGACAAGTTCTCTTTCTGTCGCGAAACGGGTCTGTGTATTTTTAAGAAGAGTCCCGTTTGCCGAAATTCGAAAAACTTTCCCGGACATGTGTGTGTATGTAGATGTTCGTACGTTCGAAACGGCGGCTAATTCAAGCTAAGATTTCTCGATGAGAAAGCCCCCACAGTTGATAAACCGATATCGAGCGACCGCGAAATTTCTCCAGAATGAACGATTCGTCATGGTTCGGACCATCAGATTTATTTTTCTTTCATTTATACATTATTTTTTCTCCTTCGTTTACGTCGCACTCTCGATTTGTCCTATGAACTTTAACGCTTGGGTCTTAAATGGACAGAATCATCAGTTGCCTCGGTATACACAGTTAACACAGGCATCCTAGACACGCCACTCTCTACCTTACCTTGCGTTACCTTACCGTTAATAGTACCTACTCCTTCAGAAGCGTTCCTAAGGTATTTTCTCACCTCTCCCGTTAATTGCATTTTCCGGCAGCGTTCATTGTCTTGAGCGGCCTCCTCTCTTACTTTCTACTAAAAAGCCGCTCAGCCAGGCTCTTATGTATATATATCTACGCGATCTCAGCATCTCAGACTTCTACAAGAGATTGCTACCTATCTAGCCATGCCGGCGGAGTATTAATTTTCCTTTTTTATCTCCACTCTGTCTAATTGGAAATATAGATGAAAGAGTAACGATTTTTTTAAACCGATTGTGCCTTTGGGTCCCTGATGATATTTCATTGTCCTGCTTTCTGTCATGAGATAAACGAGCGGTTTCAAGGGGGACGACGTCTGCCGGGTCCTTTTTTATTTTCGGCGTACCTGAATTTTCCACTCGAAAAGATTATCAGGCTTGTTTCATTTTTCGAGAGTTTTAAGGATGCTGGATCCTCTGGTAGGATCTCTGTCAAGTAAAGATCCTCCTATCTCTTGTATCCTTTCGTTGCCTCTTGAGGGTCTGTATTGTAAATAGCTTGCGGTAGTATGTTAAACAGTTTATATACTGAGTGGATTGCATCTTCATGTTAAATCGGAATTTCCTGTTTTCTTTTTTAAGGGAAAAATTTGAAAATTCTCGAATAACTCATCGCGGATGATATTCTGACCTGGAGTCCTGCAGGTGCCGGTGCCGTATTCCATGGCTTTGAGTATCCTATTGAAAACGGTAATCTGCATCTCTTCAGGCATTTTATACGCGACAGGACCGTTTAGAGGAAGTATAGAGTTAGAGAGTAACGATATTGTTACTCGTAACGATTGTCTGTTTTTAGAAAGTATCAGCCTGTAAGTCCAAAAACAATTCTACATAAAGGCCTCGGCCCATGCGTCATTCTCGTATTTGATTTCTTCAGTATCAATACATATCTGCCAGTCCTTAAAAAACTGTTCATAATTCAGATCCACGATCGAGCTGACAAGTGCATTTTCCCTTGCATACGATTCCCCGTATCGTAATACATGGAATACGTGGTACAAGTGGCTAGACACGTCAGCAACATGCTACCAGAAGTCCAATCAGACATATACACGATATCCAGCCAGATACATCAGAGTCCCAAGATGGCAGGAGAAAAGAAAGAAAAAAAAAAGAACTCTCGTTACACGAGTATTATTCACGTAGGCGTGGGCATGGGAGGCGAAGGGGCCCAAAAGAGGACCCAAGAAGAGGTACCCCATAGGTAACGCTTATTAAAAGGCCATTACCGTCGAACGAACCGGCGCTGCATCGATTGCACTATTCTCAGAGGTCATGACCCATCTGGAAGGGCCGAAGTCAGCCAGCCAGCCAGTGAAAGCCCAATGTGACTCGAGTGTCCTTCGTTCCTTTATGGCTGACTCGCGCCACGAAGGTACTTCTAGAAAAAGGTTCTCAACCTGAAGCTCCCTTGTTCAAGTCTCCCTTGTTCCTGCCGTGCGTCTTCGTTCGCGTAGCTCTCGCAGCCTCCCCAGCAAGAGTACGAAAGGACAGCTTCGACAGTAGTCGGTCGTTTTCGTACCGCGAAAGAAAAGTTCGCGGAACCCCGGCATTGTTCCCAGGATGGTAGCGTCGCGACGCCATATTATTAGGCTACTCCTTCTTGCGTTCGCTTTTGTATCAGGCACACGAGGAACCGAGACAGGCTGGATAGACCTCGGATTATATCGGGCCACGTGGTCTCTCACCTCTGATTAATTCTGCTCGGGTCCAAAGCTACTCGTTCCCAAATTGTCTTCAGCCACTGTCCGTCGCGTATAAACAGGAATGCACGCTGAAGGCGCCATGGGTCGCGTTTGGTACAGACGGTAGGTCGGTCCCGCGAACCGGAAGAGACCAGGCCAGAATATTCATAGGTGATCTAACCGTAGAACGATCATCTGGAAAGCGTGCGGTACCTCGTGTAAGTCGGCTGAACAGATTCTCCCATCAGGTTGACGATGATCGAAATCCGCCCTGGCGAAGCCAGCGGACGACTTTCGGTCTGATCTCACTAGACACACCGCAAAGTGGAATAGAGCACCGGTAGTTATCGGCAAAGTGGAGAAGCGAAAATCGACGCTCCATAACTCGCTGGCACAGTTGGTCAGTATCGGAGATTTTCACAACATGGAAAGCTAAAGGGTGTCGGATTCGATCTGGATCACGAAACTACCAACGGCCGATAACCCATCGATTTAATCCAATAATCTTTCGGGATCAGTGGGCAGAGCCGATGCTTGGCTCTCTTGTCCCATTTTAACAAACGGATATCCTTACCTTCAGTCTGATCTATTTCGTCCTCGATTCTAGGAAGAAAATTTTCAACTTTGACAAAATAATTTTCACTCCTGCCACGTCGATCGACACTCATGTGCCGGGTTTCCCTGGTACAGGATGGACTCCTGTCGACTTACACGCAGAAGGATAGAGTCACGGAAAAATCGGTCGAAAAGTTCTCCTATCGAGCAATAATGACCGGCCTCGGGTAAACGTCTGAGAGCGTCATTATACCTCTCTGTTGCCCTTTACACGGGAACCGTATCCTCCGCGGCGACGGGCCAGCCAAGCCAACCTTGCCTGGTTGGCTGGTTGTGTCTGCAATGGGGTTGACTGGGCTGACTGGACTCGCGATTACCTGGCAATAGGCTATCGCGTGGCGTAGATAAATAGATAAGGCCCAATGGACGATCGGTGAGCTCGATACCGATCCATTTATCTGGGCGAGCGATTCAAGCGCGGTTGCACCGGTTCTAATTTATATTTCATGCGCCGTTACTGCTCTACGCCCGATATATATCTTTCTCGGAAGGCTCGTCAATACGTAATTCACGAGTAACGCCGGAGACTTATCAAGGGAACCTATACATAATACCTTATACATCAGACACACTGTATGTACATATATTATATACCTGGTGTACGAATTTTATTTTATATCCAGAAAAAAATATCTTTCCCACTTCTTATCGGTTGCACATGAAATATTTTTAATTACGTATCACGCAGCATCCAATCATTCCCTCCCGCGATATATATATGTATGTGTAAACGTATAACACCTACGGATTTCATCGGAGGCGAGAAAGTTCCGCTATTTGCATTTCCAGCTATCGGTCTTAACGACGCGATAAGATAGCGCACATAGTCTCTGCGAAGAGAGTGACTTTTCATAGATTTTTATTCGTTCTCTTATTTTCTCGTATACACACGTATATAATATACCTTAGCTCCGAAAGACTCCTCGTCTTAATACCTTTCCCACGGTTGAGGTTCTACATACTCCAAGAGTGACGGCACTTGCGCTCCTGTCCTCCCTCTTTCGTTTTACCCCCCCCTCCCGTATAACTCATTTACTCCTTTACTCATTGACTCATTATGTAAACTCGGTAGACGGGGATCCTCTCCGAAGAAGATAACGGACCTTTAATACAGTCTGTTGTCGCATTGAGTAGCAGGTGGAACCGCACCCCGTTCCGGAGTGTCGCGAGAGACACTCCAGTGCCCTGTTTGCTTCCTTTGAGGCAAGTCGAGCGTGAAAATGGCTATTCTAACCAGCGTTCAATATAATGGACCGTACTCGACCCCGTGTAATGGATAATCCATCGAACGCTTCCTGCTTATCTCCCCTTGGATGCCGGCGTCGCATCTGCATGTTATTCGTAGATCGTGTGGATTTTGTTGTTTTTGTTCATTCGTATCCCAATTCACGCGTACGATCAATTCTACGTGGTTATTTCGCCGAGTATCGATACGATACGAAGAGCATCAGTATACCGGCTAGAAATGTCGAATCGTCCCAATTGACTCTTGGCCGAGTTGGTTCAATGGATACGTGGATCTTGTCGCAGGGAAATTTTTTTTGCTTCTACACGGGAATCGCCAGACCACGGGACTCGGGCAGTCAAGCGTAATGTTATGGATAGGGTCTGTGTCGTCCAAGAAATCTCGGACGTATAATTCTAACGGTCGGCACGAAGGGACGTTCGGAAGGTACCGTCGGATCTCCTAACGATCCTTTCGATTCCTTTTCATCGTCATTTATGTGCCGCTGGTCTCGTGCCAAGGTTATCCCGGAATTTCGGGGTCGGATGGGACTTTGGATACTGCTCTTTGTAATTTGAACGGTGTCAGTGTATGTTGTATCCGTATCCTTATATACAGGGCTGTTACGGCACAGATTAATTTGGTAAAAAGGAAATTGCCAAATAGTAATTAATAATTAATAAAAAAGATAAATTTTGTTTGTTTTCTCGCGCTACGTCTTGTGACGAAACAAAGTGCCCGGAGGATTTTTAATTGAATGAAAAAGAAAAATGCATGAAACCTCGACTGTATTGATTTGACGTGTCAAACGATCCAGCTGTCCCGTCGTGTTATGTAGATACATTTTTGGTCGATAAAACGTGGAAACACGCTTCGGCCGCATTCGACGGCATGCGCCCCGATACGAGGCGTTGCGAGATAACCGCATTCCTTTCAATGTTATTTTTTCTCATTCGTTTTCTCGCTATGACAAATGGGAATATAATATCGTGATATTACCGTGAACGCCGAAAGATTTCATTGACAGTTTTATTAATTAGCTCTGTCGGACGTAGGTGCTGTTTTAATGGCCCGTCGATACGCGTAGTCCGCGCCATTGTTCGGCCTTACCGAACGGACCCAATTTGTGTCTGCGAAGAATCGATTTGACACGGGGGGTTGACGCCGAGGTGGGGTTGGATGGGGTGGGAGGGAAAAAATTGAAAGATCGCTCGCGATACTCTGGAACACACGCCGGTGAGTGACTGTCGTGTTTAATTGTTCGCACTCATTTGAATATCGTTGAAAAACAATGACACCGGTTAGTCAGGCTGTCGTGCACCAGGCCACGGAGACAGACATGGAATATAGACGTAACGCAAGACTCGCCCCGGCGAAACGCCTGGCTACGCGAAGTCTCTCGCATTGTCCCGTGCACGTAGAAGGCATTCGCCTATTGATCAAACGAGGAAATTAAATCCTCCGTATACGTAGTTAGCACACGAAACCATTTAGCACTATCGTATCTGCCGGTATGCTCTGGCACTAACTGCCGTGATTATAATAGTCCTTACTTTCTCTGCCATATAACGCCCTACTCGGGTCTACATTAGCTATCGGAATTGACATTTGGTATGCTAATTCTTGATTACTGACAATACCAATGACACGGTACCCGCGCTGTGGCTGAACGTCGGGGGGGAGGTATGATATCGCTACGGGGCGTTTATAGTAAATTGCATGTATATTACAGATTCGCGAGGCATGTAAATCAGGCTTGTAATTTATTTAAGGTAGAATCGTCGCAATCGCAGAGTGTATTCCTATTCGGTAGAATACTCGAGAGCCCTGGGGCTGACGCGAGTGACGCAACTAGAAAGTGCAACTCCAAGTGGTTACCAGGAGCACTTATGTACTTGTGTGGATGGTTCTCTTCAGGATTGTAAGGTGTGTGCTTGTGTGTGTGTGTGTGTGTGTGTGTGTGTGTGTGTGTGTGTGTGTGTATAGTGCGTGTGTAGGTACGAGGCTAGAAACTGTCTTGCGTGTAATCATTGACTCGCGTCAGACACCTACGCGCCACGTGGCTCGCACGAGAGCAAGATTCAGGCCCCGGCTCACACCGGTCTGGGTTACGCTATCGGGCCCCCGGGGCATCATCGAAAACCGTTGGTTAGACTCTGCTGGCAGCCGGGGCTCTAGCTCTGGATGGAAGAGCTCGGTCCAGGTTTCTAACGAGCGCATGGGTCAATTCTGATCTCGTCTGATATACCAGGACAGAAAGGCGTGGAATGACGGTGACTCTGCCTATTGCCGAGTTCTCAAAGTTGTCATCGCTATTATTGTGTACGGGGAACAATATAGCGCCGCTGATGTGTCCTGAGACCCTGTCGAGGCCGGGACGCCCTTGTAAATCCATCAGCGAGTGTAAATCAGCTGTCCAAGTTCCTTTGGAATCGACGTGCGCTGTCATTGGCGTGTCGGGAGGTGTCAGTGATCGCCGGTCCGTCACACGGGATGACCACGTGGAGGTGGATACCTGGTATCGAGAGTCTCGTTGGCTATCGGACTGGTCAGTTTGAGGATTTGGCAGAAACTGGACATAGGAGTATAAAGAACGTGATCGGACAGCAGCCGGACGTTGCGGCGCGAGAGTCCGACGAAAGCGACAGCGTCTTTTCGATCGAGCGAAGCGTCGGGTTCATCGGAGCGCGGATGGTGGAGAAAATGAAGAAAATAGCCAGAGACCAGTCTGTGCTTTTTGCAGTTTCCGGTTGGAATCCCTAACCTCTCTTGGCTCCGTCGATCGTCCTCTCTTCGTTCCATTGGACCGATAGTCGACTCGTTCGATGCCTTTTTCTTCCCCCTCTACTTTTATTCATCTTTTTTTTGGATCCTCCGGTCAGATCGTAGGATCGCGATCTTGCTTGCCTTCGCTATGGTAAACGCGGAGTCTATCTCCTGGCTCATTGCGTGACTGACTGAATGACTGGATGACCCTGACGATCCTTGTGTCCCCGTTGACGTTCCTGGCCTCTTGGAGGTTGTCCTTATACCGGTTCTCATAGATACAGTCAAATTAGGAAGACGGCGGAACACTTGGATCGTATCTTGTCTCACAAGATTTCAGATTAAAGTCTCGTTTGTTTTTATGGAAAAAAAGAAATAGAAAAAAAAGAATGAAGTGACAACCTCTCTCAAAGATCTCTACGACTCTTTGTTTCGAGCTACCCTTTTGTTCAGACTGTCCTTTCCATGCAGCTGGCAGTGACCTCGTTGTCAGACAAGGGTGTCATCCGCGAACTGTCTCTGTGTAGGAGCACTAGTCAATAAACCATATGTGTCTTTCCACACGTGTCACTAGTAAGGCATCCACCCTCCTTCCACTCTCGCCAGAAGCCATCCAATACTCGGCCGGCAACAACAACGAATCTAGTTTGCCCGAGCTTCTAAGGCCTTGACGACACGAACTGGAAGCGCAAGGGACCCCCGAGGTACGCGCCTAGCAGTATAAACTGGGTGGCCTTATCGACCTCGTAATCCTTATACCTAGAAGATCCGCTGCTCGAACGTAACGAGCTTCTCGAGACGATGCGAACTTGACCGTGGGAGCCGGAATTCTTTCTTCGAAAGCCCCAAGCCTGGCGTATATCGAGCGTGACTACCGACGTGACTAGTAGGGTAGTCCGCGTCTAATTCGACTCAGATTCACGTTTCCACGGCGCGGAAGATCACGAGGAAGGTGCCATTCTTGTTATCGACTCCATTAGCAATGATGCATTGGATGCTGCGACTCCTGCCTTTCGTTCTCGTGTACGCTGCACGCGGATTAGATATTGGGACACGTGCATTGTCCCGAGACCGTGCCGTATCCTTCCGAAGGAGGTTCGTAGGGTCAAATGACAATCATGACGTCACTTTCCCATATACATGTCTACAGAACGATTTATCGATACCCGTGACTGTAAGGCGTTATCAGAGTCGTGTAAGCGGATGACAAATCCATGTTCTTAAAATACGTTCGGAATGAGAATTTCAATTGGGAAATTTCGGGACATCCTCGTTATAGCCTTCGGCTACTTCTAATGACACACGCCTCAAGGTTCTCGTTGACTATTTCGTAAATGCTTTTCGATTCTTCGTACAGAATGTTTCTCTCACTTTTTCTTTTATATATTTATTCCTCGCTGTGCCGCGGATCGCATTGGCATCCATCAACGCCATTCCCGTAATTACGTAAGAGACGTCAGGCGAAATATTCGCATCGCCATTGGAACTTGGTGTCATTAACGCTCGCGCGGGTCATTATCCTCGGACTGTGACTGCCTTCTCTCCGGTTCATGCAAATTCTATCTCGTACCTTGGCGACTCAATGGTTCCTCGCGATCTGTAATCCGCCTCTGCCAGTCTCTCTGGGTATAACGAATGGTTGGGTACGTTGTGTTACCCTGGTATACATATTACCTATACACGGTACGTCTAGTTTGTGCCTTAGAACCATGGAAATGCCCACAAAAGTGTTAACGACTGTACTCAGAGCTGCAGCCCGTAGGTCACAGGGTGAAGGAAGGGTGTCGAGTCCGGTTTTCAAGTATAAAAGTTAACGACTCCGTGACACTACGTTAAAGCGGAATCTCTCTCTCTCTCTCTGGCTATGCTTAAGCCCGTTACCCAACTTTACGATTCATCACGAGCAGTCTACAGCCACTTGTAAATAGATATGCCCACCTAATAAAGGAAACTTTACCCATATCTTTCGAGAGTATTTTTAGAATACGATACTCAGCCACCATTATACGACCTACTTTTTCGGATATCCTGGAATCGTTGTATGGTTTAAAAAAATTTTTTTTAGCTTTTCACGAAATTATGATTGACCGACGATCGATCCGTGACGATGATTTATATTGATCCTGGACCAAGTCGATTACTCCTCTTTCAGTTTTTTATTAAAGCAGCTGTTTTTTTCTTCTTTCTATCACTTTGCCTCTAGTGGGACCATGGCTCTTGGTACTCATATGTATCGTGGTACATCTTCCATGCTAGAGGTACTGGTACGTACGTTATTACGCTTCTTGACATTCAATCCCATGGCATCACTCTCTATCGACTGGTCGGCGAACATTCCAACTCATTGACTCGTGGAGGATATAACTGAGCTGACTTCTGGAATGCATAAAGATAAACAGGGACCTTAGCCATTGTAACGGAGTAGGTAAACCTAGACCAATATTGACGTGGATGGGATTCTGGTGGTTTGTCTTTTCTTTTTTCACTGTGGGAACGTAAGAGGATCTTTCGTGCCAGTCAAGTCCTGTGGGACGCACGTAGGAACTTTGTTTTGTATAGGCTGCGCCTGGGCCTTACGTCGGAGCGTGGTATCTGGATACACGTATTTACTATAGATAACTTTTTTTTTTTCCGGACGCTAGAGGAAGGATGTACTTATGTCGTGCGAATGTGTATATATATGTATATATATAATATACGAACGTAACGACAGGATTTTGTCGCTGTGAAGTTTTTGATGTCGCCTGCGAACGCGCCTCGTCGCCTCGGGACATCGTTGCCCGATTATGCAAGAGGAACTTTCAAGGCCGTCGTCTTGGAGAACGACCGCTAAATTTCGTGGATGAGATTGCGTTACGCTTATAGGCTTGGCCGGGATGGGTGATCGACCTGGCTGCAAGAGTGTTCGAGCACGTTTTCATTTCTTGTTGTCCCTTGTTATTCTTTCGCGGTACATACTTGGGTTTATCTTTTTACGGGAAATCCAGAAATAACGACATTCCCGAGTGCGTCGTCGCGTAACAGTCATACGCGGGGACGGATAAGACGAATGAACGGGGACTGCGATTATTTATACTGGTAATTATTTACCTTTCAGATTGACTTATCGCACCGTGCCGATTACATTGGTAAACTTTTTGTGGCTCGTTTGAACACCATGAAAAAAAAGTATGACGATCTTGCGTATCCATGTATTTAGGCGGTAACCTCATGGTTCCTGACTCATGGTATTTTTTTTTTTTTTAAAGAATTTCAGGTCCGGTTGATTAGGATTTTTGTACGCTGACACTGTGCATTTTTGCACGTATGTTGGATCTCGCGATAATTTCCTCAGCGAGTTTCTGAGCTTATCTACTGGACGATCTTGGAATATCTGAACGCGTTGCAGTAACCGTCCTGCACTTTTACCAAGGTGAACCTTGGCATAGCATTTTTTTGTTTTCATGATTAGAGAGAAAACTTGTTGACTGGTTGAGTAAACTTTGATAATGGGACCGGACCTGGTTCGTGCGGTATCGAGGACGCGCTGACTTCAGCTGGTTAAGCAGGGGTGTCAACCGGCTGCATTTAGGATTCGGTTCTGGAATGCAGACTAACTAGGTTCACGTGAACCCGGTTGTCCGTCTAGCGATGTTATCGAGAACGCTTAATTTTTCACCATCCCTCCCATCGTCCTTTTAACCTGCAGTAGTATACTTATTCTCCCCCCTCCTTTTTTTGACCAAAATCTCAAAGACCAGGTGGCCCGGTTGCACAGAGCTCGTAACAATCGTACAAAAGTCGAAGGGAGAAAAAATATTAAAAAAATAACCCAAAAAGGAAATGCTCACAGGATGTCAAGCTGGACCTTCTTTCCGTTAGTCATAAGGGTTGCGTTTTTTTTCTCTTTCTCGGTTACACAGTCTGGACCCACGTCATGCAGCCGAGTCCTGGGCTCATTGTCTTTGAGAAGAGGAAACGGCTGGTAAGACGTGGGCGACTGGTCCTCTTACGGAAGTCTCCGCTCCTTCAGGATCTCGAAGAACTTTTTTTTTTTTAAAGAGAATAATCCTCAAGTTCATATCCAGATAAAAGATGCACGAGTATACCGCTGAGGTAACGCTAAGGCCAAGGATACAGGAAAGGCGAAGGAGGTAGGCGTATGTACAACAGGCAAAAGAAGCCTCGAGGGGAGACCGAGGAGGTGATGGCTGATGAGAAGTAAACGGGGAGGTGGTGCAAGGCGCCGCTCGGTATTCAGAGTCCAGTGGAATGTCGTCCCTCGCAACTTTCTGCCAACAGACTCTCTTAGTTATTCTCTTGACTGTATCGGGAATCCGAGCCCGTCGAACCTCCTCATCGTAGCTCGGATCGTCATTGCCGCCTGATACGAGTGCACGTGGCCTTATCGTGGCTTCGGTACCAAGAGAGGCCGTGACCATAGGTCTCGAGCTCCTTTCAAATCTCCGAGTCCACTTCCCTCATCGCACGGATAAATCATCGCGTGCGATAGCGCCGAGGGTTATTTATGTTTCCGGGAAGGTAAACTGCGACGATCCGGAACCGCTGGCGACCCGCGCTCGAGCCGCCACAGAGTCCGCTGTATACGTATAGACACGGAAAGCAGAGACGGCTATGGTATTTTCACGGCGTGAAACCATACGAGAAAACACTGAAACCGTCTACGGGCCAAGAGTCGCGATGCGGCCGATTACAATAAATTACATCGTCTCCGAAGACAATACCGTAGGAAGACAATGCCGGGGATATATATATATATATATATATATATATGTAAACGTTATATGCGTACACGCGTATCGCTCACTGACAGTCAGAGTACCTCCTCTCTCTTTCTCTCTCTCTTATGCACGCCTTACCTGACGTATGAATACCGATGCACCGGCTGTTCAAGTACGACTGTGTATAAAGACCGGCAATACGATACTCCCTTGAGTACATCGGTACTTACGTACTTACAAGTACCATTGAAAAATAAGGTAAGGCACTTCTTCGTGCCGATTCAAAGGGAATAGATCAGGCAATCAGAAATGGCGTAAATCCTTGTTGAGGAATCATACGTATATACGTATATACAGGTACGTGCGTATGCTCGTATACGGGGAGTATGGCGAGCATAGAGAATCGATGATTACGTGCTGGGATAGCTTTATCGAGCCTTGCCGTAGGGATGCACAGGACTAACGATTAAGACACGATAACCCCTCTGGCGTAATCGTAAATAAATAGTCCTATGGCCACGTTGCAGGCTCTTCGGCGATCCGGTCCTTATAAGACGAGGGTCTTGTCTCGCCTACGCGCGACAGTCAACTTCGGCTGGCATCGATAGGTCGCACCGAAATGCATCATGACACGCGATAGCACCGTTACAAGGTATAAAGACTGGCGGGGATGAATTTGATTTTTTTTTTATTTTTACACCTATACGACAATTGATCGTTCTCTCAAGGCCTTTCATCGAAATCATGACGGATAAGGATTAACGGTCTCGGGGATTTCAATTCGACTCGGCGGCACAAGCGGGATGCGTTTCAATGGGAGAGTCCATAAAGAAGTATTATATAGGGTGATGCAGATGAAAGAAGAAAAAAAAATTAAAATGTCAATACGTTAAGTCGACGATGGCGCATGACAACTACGAGTCATCAGAGGTTGTTCGTTATGCGTAGACGCTCGATATCGGATTATTTTTAGACTGTTGCGCGCGTGGGCATAATAAGCGCATAAAAATGCACATACCTGTAGCCGCTATTGGGACCGGAGAGAAAGGGAGGTGGAGCGATACCGGGAGGACGGGGATTGTATGGCCGAGAGAGAGAGGGAGCTTTTATGGGGGGGTACGGGAAAGTGAGAGTACGCGCACTCGGGGAGTCGGGCAACGATCGAGAGAACTACCCGACGATCT
Source organism: Trachelus tabidus (assembly GCA_030142655.1). Taxonomy (NCBI): domain Eukaryota; kingdom Metazoa; phylum Arthropoda; class Insecta; order Hymenoptera; family Cephidae; genus Trachelus; species Trachelus tabidus. The sequence continues at coordinate 302,220 of JARQTI010000815.1, read as the reverse complement.
GGCGCCACCCAACCATTTTTACGCATGCTCGATGAGACCGACTCGTCTTCTGACACTGAACTCGCTCAAAGGAACACGCCCTCCTCGACACCTTTTATAATACTCCATTGGCATTAGCTATCCCTCCCATGTCACACTTTATACTTTTATGACAATTCTGGGGTACGTCAGCCATTATTGTAGTGTCACAGGGTATGTAACGTATATGTGCTTGGCATCTATCTGACAAAGGACAGTCCTTCAGCACGTGGCTTTTACGATCTGATCGGTGCTTTGGACCGTCAGGCTGACTCATTTGGTCTGATATATATATATATATATATATATATATATATATATATATATGGTCAGTAACTCTATTTCTTCGTTTACTCACTCGTACGAGCGTAAGAGAGTTATATATGCGCTTTGTCCCTATTGGTCCAATCCTAACAATTGGATTGGGGTCAGCAGGAACCCCACGACGATACCCCCCCTGGAACTTCCGGGCTGAAATATTTCTCGGCTGAATCATTCGTACGCATCAGGGTTGTTAGTCATCGGTCTTGGATGCAGTTAAGATTGGCAATGATTTTCTTGATTGTCGTTAACGGCAATATATTGGACTTTATTATCCCTTATGAGCTTCAGCATCTCGGTCTTCTTATGATATTTTATGCTTGTATGAATTCCAGGAAATCAAGTTCCTTTACCCCCCGACTCTCGAGGAGTATCTTGGAGGTCGCTGACCCCTTTCGATCTGAGGTCGTTCGGGTCCAATCAGTTGGAATATGACGAGTGCCAATGGGTTTTTATAGAAAAAAAGGCGCCTTCGTCATCCGGACTGGTTATGACGGATAAAAAAATAATTAAGGAAGAAAAAAATTTTCGCCGCGCTTCATTGAAAGATACCGGTACCCCCTCCACCATAACCCCTTCCCTATCCTTTTTGCTGGAGGTAATTCAATTTTCATTGACCTGCGTTCGGCGATAAATCGATTGACGAATAATCGACAACCGGTGCCACGTTCGTCGATGCGCGACCGTCTTCCGTATCTGCCAATTAGATTATCTCGATAACCACGAACTGTCTTTCTTTAAGTTTTCGATGGAAATAGAAAAAAATTATTTTTATTGTTTACTTATCCCTTTTTTTTATGTGTACGAATAAAATTGATCGTCACACTCGTGCAACTTTATACGATACCTCGTATAATATTGTCCCGACCCAAATATTGAGATTCGCCTCGAATCGGGCGAACCTTGAAAAATTCTATTTCTAACGTCTTCGTTTTATACTTTGTTTCAGGTAAGGTAACCAGAATTCTTGGAGCAAGGTAGGAACCGTACGGCCATATTGGAATTCACGCTGACCGGTAGTGCCTGGAATTCCTCTAATCCGTGAATAAGAACTCAGGCACATAATTGATAGGACGGTATCCAAAGCGACTGGTGTACGACGTCCGGTAGAGGGATCGGTAGATAAATATTTTTTACCCGAGATTCCATTACATCTCGTTCATATACCAAGGAATATGCCATATGGATACACGTAGATGAATCCCCATTAATTTGTATATCACGATCGTTCGATAATCCTGGCGTTCGTTAACCGATATTATCGCCTTATCGGGATTCTCTTGGTCGAACGAATTTGTCTATTAATAGAGCTACGATTTTTCTCGGCGAGAATCGTTAATATGATTCAGAAACTTTCACTGTCAAACCATCGTCGCTCAAGCGGACGCACTCGGTCTGACACCGACAGCGAATCGTCTCTTGTAAATGCCCACGAAAATATATAACGCGTGTTCACGTCGTACGTACAAAATCATATGACAAGTATGTAGTCGAGGGTTCGCGTCGTTGCGTGCGCGCACTTATGTCACGGCGAATGAATTACAATATTATCTCGTTGCCTACCGTGAGCCGAGCCTCGTTAACTGCCCGGCTGAATAATGCTGTTAATTAAGTAGGCGGATCCGGCAAAAGATATTCTTTCGATATATATATATATATTAAAACGCATTGTATCACACGGTACAACACTGTGCCCGATCGTGAGATATATTGCGTATAGGGATGGGATATATCATCCGCATATAAATTTCTATCTTGATTCTTCAGTAGGAATATAATGGCAGTTCTCATAACGATTCAGCGCCGGATTAGGCTATACGGCGCCGACGTTTGCACATCGTAGTCGACGGCATGAGGATTCGCTGGTTGATGTAATTTTAACGCGCGTCACCGGCGATCTTAAGGCTCGCGTGCAAATATGCCGTCCAGAACGTGTGCTGAGCTTGCGAGCTTCTTGCACTCGTTCATCTATGGACTATTAATCATCAATGAAAATTCTTTGGTGATAATCCGACATATCGTAGGTTGCGGTGCGGTAGGGGTCGGTTTTTTGTTGAATTTTTAAATTTTCTCGTGCCGACAATGACTGTCTATCCGGCGCAACTTGCCGACAATCTGCGATCTGGTACCGCACCCGTGGCCCTGATTCTAGCCGGATCGGTAATCAGGCTAAGTTCTACCGGAATAGTTGCTCCATCGGCATGAGTTTGAGGTGCATTAAACCACGTGGCTCGGCGCTGCAGTGAAAGTATGCAGTTAGGTATCGTGAGGGCAGCATGCATCATAACAGTGCGGTGTTACGGCGTGCGACAGCGTCGCGTAATTGCCGCGTGTCTTGGCACACGAACTCTTTTTATTGTTCGAGAGAGACATAGATTTTATATAGAAAAAGAAATTAAAATTTTTTTTTATCATACAGAATCCAGGTACGACGGTGTATGACTGTCGAACGGTCGCACTTGCCGCGATTGAAAATTCTCCCTGAGCCCGCTGACGTGTACATAGGTTAAATTGCGTAAGTCCTATATCGTTTTCCGGTGACACGTTGTTTGGGCGTCTAACCATTACCTAGAATGCAAGGACGGTTCGCAATCGGCGACTTCTCGGTATTGCCACCGCAAGCGTACGAGTAGACAGGACAGAGCCGCGTCTGTCGGCGTGCGGCGATTGGCCAACGGGACGGCAAGAGGAATTTAGAGTGGCTCCATTGTTTTCGAGCGGATTCATTATTACGTCGGCCTGGTTAAAGTTCCGCGACAAAAAAATAGCGAAAATTGTGACGGAGACTTGACGTCGTGCGGCCACGTGTTTCCGACGAGGACGCTGGTCGAGGTGGCGTGTACCACGAGGAACGAGGAAGACCAGATCAGGGAATTGTTATAGGTAAGTTAAAGCCGGTCTCTAACTGTAACGACACTGTCCACGAGTCCCAGGATGGACTTAACGGTTTCCATGATCGGCGCCGATTATACCACCTCGAGACTCTTCTCACTTATCCGCCTCCTGTCTCTCGTAACTTGCCTCCCGTAATCTCGGGTCGCGCGGATTATTGGCTAGGGACATTTCGCCGAGGAATTGCGAGAGGCCCTGGAACGATCCGCCTCCGCGAGTACCTATACGTGTACGCGGTGACCGAGGGAACGTGGAACGGAGGGATTAAATGAAATACGTGGTGTTGAGCCAAGGTTCGGTACGTGAGGTTACTACCAACAGCAGCCGCCGCGACGGCGCAACGACGCCTGACTTGCTTACCCTCTCCCCCCCCCCGCCTTCGATGCGTTTATCCTCTGTATTACTCTCCCTGTAATACCAGCTGTATATATACACGGTATCGAACAGTGCACGGTGCATGCACCGGTCCACTCTACTTCATTCCGTTTCCATGTTCCCCTGTTCCGTACTTGTACGCTGCCTCGTTGTTATGCTCGGTGGCACTTGTACGCGTACGCGGACTCTGGCGACTGCGCGCGTCACACCGAATTCGATCTCGTTCAAGTAGCTGCGATGCTAATTGCAGGAGGAAATAGTCGGGGACTTGACTCGGTGAATTCTTCGAGGTGTCATCTGGATGAGTGAGATCCGGATGGCGTTTTGGTGTACGGAGTAAGTTTTTCTATGGGGATTTAGTACGGTGTAGCTGGTCTTATTTATGTTCTCGTAAGAAATGCCCACGGCCTTGAGGGTCTCTCGTATCAGCCGCGTTCTCCCTGCCCTTCGTAGCTTGTTCGATGACTGACGTCATTGTCGCTGCCGGCTTGAATTTTTATCAATGAGAGCCGCCATTTTAACTACTCCGCGGAGAGGCCGTACAGCTTCGCCAATCCAGTTTCGGTGAGTGTATCGCTCCGGAGAAGAAGAGAACGAAGAAGAAGAATAAGAAGAAGACTAAAGGCGTGCCTAGTGGACCGAGTTGGCGCCCTTGACAGCGAGCCTTGCCCCGATCTTGCTCGCGTCTTATCCACTTCGGTATATACTAGCTCAGAACTAGTAACGCCCGTACCGAGATGGTCGAACTTCGTTTTCTAGAAGAAAATCCAGGTCCCTGCTCGGACGCAGCGATACTTACGATTATGTTGCTGAGGAAATTTTTTTTTAACAGACCGCAAGGTATCAGCAATTACAGTCAGCGACCTGGTCCTTCTGACTTAACGTTCCAGCGTCGCCTTCGCGGCGGCGTCGGTGACATCGTTTCGCCAAGGAAGGCGAGAGTCAATCCAGCGGTTGAGATCGAGACTCGGTGTCGTTCACCGCAGATCATCCGGAGACACAGCGGTTACACCTGGCAAGTTCATCCTGACCGCAAACTAGTGTACCAACGAGCCTAATCAGTGGAGAATCTCGTGCTGGGTGGTGGGAGCCAGGTGTCATCAAAACAAGAACAAAATGAGACTCGCGGAGGAGGACGGAATGCTCAAGTTTCTAGGTGGGCAAGCTAGGTCCAACTTGCGGATCAGGTATAGATTCCTAGGAGCGGAATGAAGGAGCGTAACGAGAGGCGAAGTTTATCATCGAAGGAAAGTGAGGTGTCGTCAGGTTATCTCAGCGGGATGACCAGACCATAAAAAGATGGAGGGAAACCACCCGTGATTATATACATATAGACTCGACTCGTCTATACTTCAGGAATGATACCGGAGACGATTAGTGGTTAATGAAAGCGAGTTCGGATTGGTGAACGCCATAGCGAGATCGCTGCTGGGTGGAATTCTTGAAAAATATAGACTCCCGCGTGAGAACTGGATCGCCCGTCGACCTGAAGTAATCCTTATTGGGGGGAATGCGTTAAAAGGAGGTCGCGAAGGATACATCGACGGATGATGCGATTGACTAGTCGCTGTTTCGTACGGTGCGGATATAATCGGCATTCGTAGAATAATCACTGTAATTGACCTGTAGTCGTGTGGCTGGTAATCCCTAACGGGACAATCCTATACTGGATCTGGCTCTCGATATCCATATAGAAGCTGATGAAGGGATGGGAACGCATTCCTGTCCCGGTGGGAGCTCGCGATACCCCAGGCGACAATTATAACCTGCAATTAGTCGACGGACGTTAAGTGTCGCATGAAAAATTCTATAAATCATAATATTACTCGCTACATAATTACGAGGCTGGTGTACCTGGCCTGTTAAAACAGCTAATTATTCTTCGTCCAACACCGTCATCAGGGCCTCCTCGTGCACCCCGCTAACTCTAATCGAATTAATCCTGGACGATCGTCGATCTCTCGACAATAGGTCGAACAGCAGAGTCCGAGCGGTCGAATGAAATCTCATTGGAACCCCCCTCGATGTAGGATCTTAATGACGATGACGAACGATTAAGCAAATGACTTTCAGCGAGTAGAGGCGCTAGTGCTTCACTGGTGTAACTAATGATTGCCAGTGCAAATTGTACCAACCTTCTCTCGTCGCCCACCAATCGCTCCCAGAATCCTTGGGCACCCCCGCTCGAATGCGAATCCTCGATCCGTCCCTGGTCTAAATTGCGCAACCTCGAGCCGCATGATGACGAGTCCCGAGACGGCCAAAACAAATGACCGCGATCTATCGGCCCGTGATCTCACCGATCTCGAGCATAGATAGAGGCTCTGGATCACTTTCACGGGAAAGAAACCATGAAACCCGCGGCGCTCCCACGGTGTTACGTCGGATCAGGACGTCTCTCCTCTTGGATAGAACCCGCCATTAAGCGACGAGCAAGCTCAGACCCCGGCAGACCTCTTCGTATTAAAGTCTCGGCTATTGTTTAATGGCTGCCGTCGCTTCCGCGTCGTTCAAACGAACCACGCTGAATACCCGAGATACGCATTTACCTCGTTAAACCACTCCGTGCAGAATGGTGCTCTCTCTCTCTTGAGATTTTCGATTACACGCCGTTGCGTTTCTATCGTGAATTCAAATTTTTTCCCCCTTTCCTTCTCGCTATAGCTATGTATTCGCACTTCACAGAAACCTTCGTGACTCATCGTCGGAGGCAGCCTAGTCCAGTCCTCTTATACGGGTACAAGACAGAGGCTCCTCTTTACGTATGAATCAGGCCTTAACGCTGGCCCTTGGGTCCCTGACTAAAATGCCGGGGATCGGTCACCTCTCTTAATTATACGCGGGACTGCCCCGGGAAGACTGGCTGCTGCCCAGTCATCGATCATGCGAGGTAATCTTTCGGTGTACCGCTACTCCGAGCGAATGGGACTCGCGTTCGATCGAGAACAAAGACCGAGATCCCGTTTCGATGCTAAACCCTGTTATCCCGAAGTTAGCCAAGATATGGGTAAGACTCGATGGTTTTAATCACGGAGCCACAAAACATGCGAGCGTACACTGTCGCCGTATGTACTTTGTATACGCACCTTGTAAATATTGAGTCCCGTACTCCGTGTCCGTCGAGTCCCAAGCCACGAGGATTACGCCGACTTCCGTCTACGTTACTACCGTGGAAATTATTCCCGGTGCACAGTGATGGCGAATTCACACGGGTTACCGAGACTGTTTTCTCATGTGGATGCACGTGTGCACGTATGGCAGTCTTACGGCTAATTCCATTGGGGAGATCTCGGGCGGGCGAGCGAACTCTTCCTACTTATTTCCAGGTAAGTCACTGTGTATACTTATCCATGATCTCAAAATTCCCACTGTCACCTGGCTGTCGCTCCTTGATATTCCACCTGGTCGGTACTTCCGTTCGAACGATCTTCGTAGGAACGACTGATTTTCTTTTCGGTTTTTCCAACAGCGAGTACTACGTACACTCCTCTGCCAGTAATTGATCAGGAGCTGTCTTTCGCTCCCTCCCCGCGTCCTCTCAGCCCGTTACTCGGCGATCGGCGGCTGCCTCGTAGCTCCTCTTACCAGGAGCGCCGACGGGGGGGTCTCTCGTGCGGAAGGTAGGAGGATGAAAAATCGAAACTGGAACACCACTCGTAAAGCTGGAGGCATGCAAATGTACTTGGGATCGTACGGGGTTTTTCGTTATCATTATTGTTATACATAGAAGGATTGCCTAGAGCTCCAAAAGCATTTTAACGTTATTCCTATTATTCGTAAGGCGTCTACCGAACGCTTAACGGGTTAACGTTACCTGCTCGGTTATGGTTGCACAATAACCTCGTTACCTAACGGATAACTGAAAGAGATTTATAGGAGAAAAAAAGAGAATTCAGCGAAATACGATTCTCATTGGGAGCTGATCTTTCGCGGTGACCGGAAAGTCCTTTAGAATTTTATCTGTTGTGGATGAAATCGAAGGATCTTGGGATCCGATTCCTGAAGCGATCGTGATTGCACGATTTGGAAGATTGATAAATTGGTATATACGTAACGTGTATTTAGGTATACACTTTGGGAAGTGCCAGAGCAGTTCAGCCTGTGCCTCGAGTACATGGAAGTTCATTGGTGCATCGGTGCATGGGTTAGGTCGTGTCGTGTCTACCTTTCTATGGTGGACCGTTACCTAACCTCGTGGAATATAGTACGTAGGTTACGTTGTGTCCTCCAATAGGAGCTCAGACGTTTCGAAGACGCGACTGCCTGCGTTTTGTCCAAGTATCGAAACTCACCTTGAACCTTCGGCTATAGTTCGGAATAGGTATAATGGGGCGTATGTATGTGTGTATGTTTAAGCTTATGGAAAATAATTGCAAGACGCTCTCTGAACGTTTGATTTATTTTCTACCAGACTTTGATCGTCTTTTTCCAATCCGCTATAGGTATACAGCCAACAGGAGTTGGAAATTAGCTCTTGTCGTTACGCAGACAGCGGGGCTTAGACTCGAGGGGCCCTTAGACCGGCATTAAGGCCCCTACCGCATAACAACGCTTAACGCCTTCAATAAAAGCACCCGGTAATACACATGTGTCGGGTAAACCAACCGCAACGTGTGCGGCGCTACGACCTCGTAAATCCCCACGTAAACGATTGCCCGATTACATCTACAGATCGGTCCAGCAGCTACGCACGGCGATGTAACGGGTGGCGAATAAACAAGACCGATCGTTCTACCTGCGGACATTGAATGCGCATTCTCCGAGCCAATCGGACGAGTCCCCGTGAAATTGCACGTGTTTTCCGTTCGTCTATGTACACGCGATTACCCTGCTGCACTTTCCTGGAACTCTGGTCGAGGATACCGTAGCCCGTGTACAGGGTGCTCGTTACGTGGAGCTGAACTCTGTCAATTTGGCTGATCGCTTTCCCAGCTTTTCCAAGTAGAGCGCTGCTTTGTCGGCGGAGCGAACGGCGTCGCGGTGCAACGCGTCGCGACGGGGTCAACCAAGTCTTTCGTTGCATAGGCTCGTCTGGTGTCTCTCTTCCTTCACCTTCCTCTTGACTTATCTCACTGGTGCTCTCTGCGGTGCGAGAGAGCGAGTCGACTGTACCGCACGGCTTGGGTTAACCAAACTGTACTGCGAGGAGCCGTTGCGAAACGTTAAAGCATTGTAACGACCTGGGCGCCAAGTTCACACGGTAACCCGTAATTCATTTTCTTTTTTTCTTCTCTCTTTTTTTTTTCAAGGGCGAACGACGCCAGTTCACGCTCTTCCTCGTTCATCTAGGATAGTTTGCGGTACCTCGGCACACTCTTGTGGATCTCGACATTTGCATTTGGATTAAGGGCAGGACGCACTCTGGGTATTGTTTCTATGGGCATCGCTGAGAAATTTCTTGTGCCGCCCCCCTATGAGTTGACGTTGATCGTATTATCTCTCGATCTTCTTTTATTTATACGGCATCACCGTTCATTTCGCGAACTCGAAAATCCAGCTTTTCTCCTACGGAATTTCGCTGGTTTTCGCGTTTCCTTTTTTTTTGACACACGATCCTTTCCTCGAGATATACGATGAGTTCGCGTATGCAGAATATTTTTTTACTACGTATGCATAGTCGTAGGCACCGTGGAGCACGATTCGAAGGAATGAAAAATTTTTGACCGTGTGCATCCGGGGGGTGGGGTATTTTTTTCTGGTACTTCCAAAGTTAGTGCTTCCCGAGAATCGCGTCACCAGTGAATGGCCAGGGGGCATCTGGAACTCGAGTACAATTCGCTCGTTAGCAAGAATTGCGCGTATACGGTACCAACGTGCTCTCTCTTCTGGTCCTGTCTCTTTGTATCGCACAGAGGAATCTCTATGCTCGGAATAAAACCGGACCAATTAGACTGCTGGCATTTTCAAAATCTTCCCAAACGAGAAACCGAGTTTAATTTTCGTATAGGATTACAAAAGGGAGTCCGGTACTCTGCCGAGTAGAAATTCAAGTGTCTCTCCTGCTGGGAATGCATAAAGGTTAATCGTACTTGTACTTGTTCTATGTATGTCCCTGTTAGCATATATACATATATATAATGCTCATGTCCATCTACTCTGTGAACCCTTTGAACGTTCAATACGACGAACATAAAGGTAATTCGTGTCGTTTCCAATGAACGTCTCAGGACATTGGTATGCCTTAAATGATCTGACAGTCTGATAAACACTCGATTAGTCGCGTTTTCAATTGCTGCCAAAGAAAGCCGAGCGGTCCTCCTCCTTGACCCGGGACTTTCGTTCGACTGAAACCTAATCGACTCTCCCTCGTTATTCCTGCAATCACAGATAAGGCGTATCTACTTCTGGTGAGAGTCAGACTCACCGAGGCTTCACGGTGGCTCTCAATTGTCTGTCATAAAAGTAACTGTGTCTACTGCGGGTCAAGGGCATACGTGCACTCTAATTTCATTCGATCGCTCGATCAATTCTACCGATCGATACCAATCGATTATTACGTACGCGTACAGTGTCAATATATATGTATATTCAACTGGTCTTCAACGCGTGTAATTTTCAATCTTCCTATTCATCGGTTACGTAATTACTGTTAGTAGTTCTAGCCGGGGATGTTCGTTTTACGTATAAACGATTGGATGGGCTACTTTTTATTTTTACCCCGTTAACATTGTTATCGTTGGTCTTTATCGTTGAGTTTTAGCAATTTCAGTTCTGATCTCTGATCCTCGACCAGGAGATACACTGGATTAAGGCAATCGCCCAGCAAAAGCCAGCCAGTTTTATCGAGGCCGATACGGATTCTAATTGCTTCTCGTTTTACAAGAATTTCTTTCGATCCTGGAACCACGTTCGATACAGACGACGTCGAACACCGCCTATTCTACATCCGGCAAATCTTAGCTGTTTCACGATACCGGGTAAAAAAAAAAGTTGTCCCGCAATTTCAGGACTTTTCGTTACTCTCGGACTGCCGGAGACTGTTAATAACTGACCGATACCGGTTCGCCATTGTTAAATAGCACTCCGCGAAATTTCATTCGAAATTACATTCGTATATACACATACATATAATACTGTATATTATGTACTGCAATATAATAGTGGCACGACAAGATTCCCGCTATGTGAAATCATTGCCAGTGCTTTGTCGTGTAGCGAGGCGTCCTTTTAATACGCTTGAAGAAGTGCCCGTTTGTACGGCGAAGTGGCTGCTCGAGAAAGTGCCATCGAGAATTTCGCCATGTTAAAACCGGCCTTGACTACCTAACAAAACGCGCTCCTCGCGAGTCCTGACGCTCCTTGTTCGCGCACGGCCCCTTATCTGGTCCTGTTTACGACGGTTGCCTTGCATCATTCGGCACCGGTCACAGAGTCAATTCCTTTTTTTTTTTTCCAAAGGACAACGAAAGAATTTCACAAAGTATATACGAACGAACAATCAACACACTCGTATCTTTTATTTCTCGCCATTAATCACGTGTATTTCTGCCGTTTCGATTTATCGTTGTATTTTCAGCTTTCTTATGCCCTGGATCGGTGTATATATTTTTTTTTCGTGGTAATATTTTTCATTTTTTTCCAACGATGAAGACAACGAAAATTCATAGTCCTGTATCGACGACGACCTCGGCCTCCTCCGTAGCCCCGGGCTGCCAGTTACGAAATCCAGACAATGCCCGACGTAACGGGAGCGGATTCTCTGTTCTAGCTTCTCGTACCAATACGAGCGCGCCTAATCTGATTGATCGCACATGGGTGTAGGCACCCACCAAAAACCCGATCCTCGTACGAGCCTGGTTACATCATCAAAACAACTCGACGCTGGCAAAGGGGGGTGGGGGGGGGGGAGGGAGATGGCGAGGAGCGAAGAGGGAAAGAAAGAAAGGGTAAAAAAAAAGTATGCTATAGATATAGATTGGGAAGCGAAGGAAGAAGCAGAAAGAGATAGCAGGGCGTTAGACGGTTCAACGGTTACTGTAGTTATCTACTGTTTTATAATGGTCTACCGTAGATTTGTCTGATCCCACAGAGGCTTATCTACTGGCAGATGAACTCAGGACTGTGCCCCGTGGCACTCGCTGGAACAGGAGGAGCCTTAGAAACGGTAGTGAAGGGGCGGACGTCTGGCTGGTTAGGTACACGCGTACCTACTGTTTAAGACGAACCTCAAAATTATTATACGTTGGGTTGGTACTTGCACGTTACCTTTCGGAAGGTCGATCTGCCGCGAGGCACTGGTAAAAATTCTCCTAGGTTCCCTTTGATCCCGGCGTGGCTAAGCGCTTCGTCACGCGTGCTCACGCTACTCGTGGCGCTCCCTGGTCCTTCTTTTCGGTAATAAAGAAGCATCCGATAAATCCTGAGCGGCCTGTTAGTTTTTACAGGAACGCATGACCAGGGCCGTACGCAGAGGGTACCCCCCCCCCCCCACACTTGGGCGATCGACGCGCCGCCTTAGACTTCTGATGCTCGGCTCGTTCTTCCGGTTGACTCCTGGACTCCTGGTGGCGGCTGCTGAACTTATTCACCCGGGACACGAAAATTCCACGAAGGGAACGAAGGGTCGTAACAGTCTCCTCGTGTTTCACGAGTCGATTTACGAGGCAGTTGAATTTCCGATGGAATATCTAGGGTGTCGAATGGCCAATGACGGGGAGCCAGGTTGGCCATTGTGTTTGACCAGAGACACGCACGCCAGTGCCTGTACGTACGTGTGGGGGGTCCGCCTACTATCGAGCATTCGGAGTAACCCAACTGGTTTATCCGTCCTGTCGAATGTCTACAATAGCCATTTCTCGATCGCGATGTTGCCTAAGAGATTTCAGAAGTCATTTTTCTTTCTCAAACCTACTCCGTCCTTGGGTGACGCTTTGGCCTTTACTCCTGGCTTCGATTCCACGGTTATTCTTTGTCCGAAACTATACGGGACATTCCACAGGACGGTGGCGCGGGTCTCGTGGCTTTTTATTTATGTAATTATGTCGGTTAGCTAACTAGTTGCCCCGTGTAGTGCAGTCGGGAGCTTGAGAACTATCGCACATATTTTAATACCATATCTCTTCGGGCCATTACGGTAGTTATCCCTACTAAGGACTCACGGCCGTCCAACCACGAATGGCAATTATAAACGATTCGCGGAAAGTCCGTAGAGCTTGCTGAGTTACGGGAAAGCACTCCCCTCTTGCTGCAGACAGTTGGCACGTATAACTATATATATTAAACCTATCTACCTACCCATTGCAATTTAAGCGTAGGTATGCTTTAAGTACAGAGAGAAGTGGAGACAATCGTAATGGCTCGTTTCCTTTGCGCCTTGGCAGTGAACTTCAGACGGTTAGGAGAATCCAGAATGGTTTTAGCGTCATTATCCAGAAGTTAGCTGCTGATGAAAAAAAAGTTGGAATCTTCGGGAATTAATTGAAATCAGCATGGCCGGTCCTTTGTAGCTCCTACTTCGGGGTTGGGAGGGCAAGTGGGGAAGCAGGGTGACATTTCTTCCTGGAAAAGATGCGTGGATAATTGCTTCGAACAGGGTCTTCATTCACTCGCGTAGAAGACCGATCGTTTCCTGTCGAGCGAAGTCTTCGATATTTAATCGCGAAATGGCATTTACCATTTTTCTTCGATTACTTTAAATCGCTCGGAAACACTTTTCAGTCGAATCGGTACGACGCCGATGATATTTTATTCAAAAAAAAGGATTTGAACTTTCACTGCGTCTTCCATAGGCTCGTTATTCGATCCTAGGACAGAACGTTATTCCTTCCAGTATTACGGGGACCGGTTTCGGCCTGAGCTAGCTAGGTCTCGGCATCCCCGCGTATTACCAGGAATCGACCAGTCTGAATTGCAGAAAAAAAGGAATGCATTTTACCGAGGAAAACCGACGCTTCGAGGAAAAGATCAAGGTGCACTACCTCGTCCTCGGCGACGTCAGGGAACTAAGTGTGACAATGCGACGACGGGGACGACGACGTCGGTTCACGAAGAATGGATGAAGCGTGGATGAAAGGAGGTTGTCGGAACGCCGCGACATTCCGCGGAACGACATCTGTTCCTGCAGGGCCGTTCCGCGTTCCGTGGACCGCGTGCCTCGTTCTACGGGGCGGGCGTTTCCTTCGGTAATTGCAATCAATACCGTACGGCGCGGTTCCTTACGACTCGGCCCGAATCGAATGAGGCGGAATTTCTTTTGCGATTTCGCAAGAGACGTTAACTGTAACGCCGTGGTAAGAAAAAGAATCGTACAGTATTTTCAGCCGGAAGGGATCCAATGCTAATTGGGAAGATTGACGAATCTGCCGATTCTTCGTTATTGCGAATTTTTTTGCGTAAATACGAAATCGTAATTAAATCGATGATTATTCAGTATCGATTCCATGGACTCTTCTCGAAAATTATTTTTTCTCTTTTTTTTTTTACATAACAAACTTACTTCCCTATACTCTTTGTGATCTGACTAGTAAATAGGTCTGTTCGATGTTCCACCACTGCAGGGAGTCTTGCCAAAGTAAAATCGGTCCAGTCGCGGGTCCAGCCGACTGTATCTCGCGATTCTGTACTAAATCCCAATTACCCCAGTTTTTAATGGCATGCCGGGCGAGTAACGTGTCACAGCCCAGTAACGCCGTGTGGGCCGCAGTTTTTTTTATTTCTCGTCGCTTCGAAGTTCTTTTCATTTGTATTATTCCTATACTAGAGCCAACAGTAGCCGAGACGCCCGGTACCAAAAATCTTGCGGAATACGAAGAATCGAAGAAAGCGAATCGTCCGCCTCTTAAAATACTGTTATCTATTCCGGCACTAACTATCGTTCCGGTGTCGTAAGTCATACCGGTATAACGTGGCATCCTGTCAAAAGGTAACCATAACCATGCGCGCGGTAAAACAAATTTTTATCGCAACCCTATCTCGTACGCTCACTCTATATGCCTCCCATATATACATATATAAACTGGGCTCGAAAAGTAACGAGAGAATTTATCTCGGCAACTAAGTCCCGCGCTACGTATACCGTATACGTTATATCCACCTAGGTGGCTCGTCGTGATTCTTAAAAGCCATCCCAGTGGCTCGCGACTCCCGCCGAGATAAATCGTCGTTCATTCGCGCGAGCAACAATACCTCCGCGTACCCGGCGAGGATCTCCTTCGTGAATTCCAAGATGTATCTGATCTTCGGTCGTGAGTTATTAGTATAAGGTAAGAAAAGGTAGGGGGCAAGACTATAAGAGCCCACACGAGATCCAAGATACGCGTGCTTTTCTTTGCCATCCCGAAGACCTTGGTCTACCGATGGACCCAGGTTCACTCTCATCGATTCTGCATACACGCTAGACGCTCAGCCGAACAGTAAGGGTGGGTTTCCATGTAGTCCCCTGGATTTTTGAAAATGGCACGTGCCTCTTGGGATGATCGAGAGGTGTCAACCGCATACGGTAAGCCCGACATCCTCGCGGTACTTGGAAGACCGCTTCTTGTCCCCTGGCAGCCTTACAAGGCTCCGAAGACCTCAGCAGATCAAGTAGAGACTCTGGCGTTGTGGCGCATTCCACGCCTTCCACGGTCCCCAACCGCTTTTTGGAATCGCGTCTTAACCCCCTAACCCACTTGCCCGCGTGCCCGGCGTTTCGGTAACTCATGGGCGATCTTTCAACGTCGCGACGTCTGTCCGTGATAATTTTTTTGTCTTTTCTCTCGGAGCAGATATCGCTAACGGGGACCCTCCGACCTCTGGACCCTGTACCGATAAGACGGTCGTATGTGTAACGTGAACTTTTGACCGTTTCGTAAAAGTCGACGGAAGTCCGATAAGAGTCTGTCTCGTCAGTCTCGGTTACAGCCCGACGTGGAGCAGGTGCACGTCTGGTTATTCTTAGGCAAGTCGACACCAGGGTGTATCCCGGTAGCATGGTCGATGACATCTGGCCACCGGTCAGGAATGTCGAGCAATAACCGGTCGTCGATATTATAAAATAAATGGTAGCCTAGGTGAAATTCCATCGTCGCTCGTGGCAGCTGTGCTCGTAAATCAGCCAACGAATTTGCTGATGGTGAAACCGGATGATCACTTCTGTTGATGGTGTGTATGTACACGTGCGCCGATCCAGGCTCGTCTATCCAAATGCGCGTGTGCGGTACCAGTGTGGAATTGCCGAAGGAGTTGGGGTCCTCGTGCCCCTCTAAGACCCATGCAAATAAATCAATTAGTCCCTGAGACGGGGGCCTTAAAAAGAGGGCCTCAAGAATATCATTAGAGTGCACCGCTCGTATGTCTGTATCCATGAAGGAGGGTTGGGATACTCCTTCAGGGTTTCTTCACGAGGTCTCAGATAGCGCTGGCATTTTGATTGGCAGTCTGCTGCTCCCGAGTATCTCGCAAAACGTATAAGGAAGCGCTGCTCCTGGTGAGCCTTTATCTCTCGGGTTACAGTCCACTTCTCTTATCCAGAATCCTGCTTGCGTTAGACGCTTTCGAAAGTCTCGGCTGTCATGGAATAATAAGGCATTCGTATTCCGCTCCTCGTGGACCGTTCCGGTTACGTTAACCCAGTTCCGGATTGGTAGCAAGGCGTACGAAAAGCGACCTTGTCTCTTCGTACGTGTATACGTCCATAGGATCACCATAGAAAATTATTGGCGTATTTCCACATTTCACGAATTCCATATCGTCATTACGTGTGACGGTAGTGATACGTAGAGGCTATTGGATTCAAATTCTTGGATTTTATCTACGTAACGGGTAATCGCGACAACGTAGACGGCATTTATGCGATAGTCGATTAAAGATAAATAGAGTCACGTGGGTATAGATCAAATATTAATTTTATCAGATTCAGGCGTTATCACGAATACTTACGTCATCTATCAATTATTTGTCATCCGGCTGATTAATTCTGACGTAGGTACCGGTAGTTCGACGTTACCTCGGGAACCCGAGGTATTCGAGGGCCCTACTCGTCACTCTCTGACAGCGGTTAACAGTATCTGCCCCCTCCCCTCCCTACCGCCGTACATTGTACAAGAAAGCCAGACGGGAGGTTCCTCGCGTCACGTGTGATGTGTGCACGACTTTATTCGTGCGTGCGCGTGTCGCTATACGATGGCATGTTTTCAAAGCAGCTTTTCTTGACAGCCGATGACAGCCTATGTACCTAACGGTACGGTCGAGTACTTATACTCGGTAGATTCACACCAGTCTCCGAGTAAGAAGACATTTGACTCCTCTCTTTCTCCTTCTCACGCTCTCCCGTACTCTCCTCGTTTTACACCGAGCCCTGTCATATCGGCCGAGGCTGCTGCTTTTCATCGGGGTAAATCGCGCGCGACGGTGTAAAGGACCGTCCGCATCTCGCGATAAGAATCGACGTGCCCATATCGGCGATCTGATGGTTTTCACGGTGCGCGTGCCGTAAGTGGGATCGGCCGAGTCAATGTGTATAGCTATATAGCTAGCAGGGTTAATGATCCACGCTACTTAAGGGAAGGAAGCAACGTTCATCAGGATGGTCCGGTTCGGAGCAGAGATCATCGGTAGGGTCCAGGGTGTCACCTTGGGACCAGGTACGTCCCTGATGATGGCACCCACGCTTCGCGGACTCCACGCCAATGGGAAAGTCAAGTCGAGTGGAGCCGAGTTCGCCGCTCGTGTTCCCGAGGAAGGACCGGTTCTACCTTTCTGCCCGGAGTCCCTGCTTTGCCTCTGCGCTGGCTCCTTCCATCTTGGAACCCTCCTATCCTCCTCTTTCTTTTCTCTTCCTCCCTTGCCGACCGCTCTGTCCGTCGCCATGTACACATGCGCCCCGCATACACAGCCGACGACCCGGCTCTCCTCTCCTCCTGGCTGCTTCCCGACAAGGAAGCCAACCTAACCTAACATCTCCCTCGAGGTAGACTCAGCCCGGCAAGGATTCGCATCCGTAGGTGTGGACTATGGCGTCAGGACCCATCCAGCCTCTCGGGTACTCGCTCCCTTCTGAGCTCAGCCAGAGCGACACGCGGAACTCGAGTTTCCTCTTGGACGTCTCGACGGTCGGCTTGGATTATTTTCTGATTAGTATTTGAGTTTCCTCATTTTTTCCCTCGCGTCATCCTTCGCAGGGTGCAGCCTCTTCCTGGAGTCGATTCACCGTGACAAGGCTCGTCTGGTCTTCCTTATCTTTCTGGGTGGCTCGTATCTTCCTGTCTAAATGCCGGAAGCTACGGAAGCTGCAATGTGAACCCTTACCAAGGTTGCATTGGGATATACCTATGTAGCGTATAAGTACCATTTAACGCGTGCGTCAGATAACCGTTCTGATCCGTACACGGCCCGATAAGGGCCCGTAGCACGCTTCGATTGGGCCGCCTTTACAATGCGCGACGATTAATAAATCCCCGTTGGTCGTGCCGTAAATTCTCGACGGCCGGTTCCTCGTGCAGCTCAACGACACCGCAATAATAATATTATTCCAGGCACGACGCGATGCGGCAGAGTTAACGCCTAGTTCTCTGCGCGGTTAGCTAACTTGCCGGTAACTCAAACACCGGAAGACGGACTCATGGAAATTCTGCGAATCAATCAATTAAATGCGGTTTCCCATTGGACGTGTGGATCAGTGCACGTTATTCGGATTCGTACCACGGTCGATTACATTACTTATTGACATTTCGTGTACTTCGGATTCAATTTTTTTTATCTATCTTGGAATTGTACTGGTACTTTTTTTAATGTTAGATGAAATTTCTTTTTTTCTTTTTATTGAACTTTTACCAGCATACGTCACTCTTCTGCATAGGATACCATTGCGGTGCTTCTGTTTTTGCCAAAGGGACTTGGCTTCGTGGGTTCATGCATGTATGTATGCGCGCGTACGGAAAGGTCAGGAATCAATTTAAATACATGAGATTGCGATAAGTTCGCACAGTGCGTCAATCAATTTAACACAATGGAGCATTGTGGGTAGTCACGTGCTTGGTATAAGATCGTACAGACGGATACGTGTGATCGCTTTGAATTTAGGGAGAATGAATTGAGATTGGTTGTTTGCCAAATGCGGAACAGCCGTTGTACAAGAGACTCGGACAGCGAAGGAAGTCTCGTTAAATACGGAAAGGCCGTAGATACGTGTCCCGAGCAAAAGGGACACGCTTCACGGTTCGTCCTGGTTTTTGGGTGTGAGCGCGCTTTAGCGAGAGCGTCTCTTGAGGCGTATTCAAAGAATTATACGTGAGTCGGAAAGCGTTTTTTCGGAAAATTATTACCGAAAAATGGTGAAAGCTGACTTTTCGCGACGAAAAAAATTTTCATTGGCACGTAACATCGAGGACTGTTTTACGTTGGGCATCGCGAGAAAGACTTTCGACGACTACTCGAGCCAGATTTAGCGAACCGGTAGTAAAGAATGTACGGTCGAGTCGCGTTGTGGGTGATTCTGGGTGTTTCACATGGAAGGCGGCTTTAATCGGACGCTGTAAATCAGGCTTAACGCTTCGTGCATAACCGGTAAACGGGCCGGAGTTATGGTTTCGTGAGGCAACGGCTCCTTCCCGTTTTGCGCCAAAGCGAAGAAAATTACGGGACGTTTCCCTCTGCCTGCCCGGCAGTGCTTTTACTTTGCCGTTTCTGTTCTCCTTGGCTCCTCGCTTATCTCGCTCCTTTCTACGGCCGCTCGGTCCGAATTCCTCGTTTCTTTTATCGTTCGCTACAAAACCTCATCGGCCAATAGTCCATATTTGAATATACATCGTACGCTAATAACAAAGGTCCGTGTAATCGTACTCCGGAGAAAATTGCACGCTTCTTGCAAGTCACCTGCCACTTAGTGTTTATTTGCAGGTTAACGATTATACGTGGCGGTATACGTATCGTCGTGGATACGGAAACTAGTGAGAGACACTCCGCGAATTGTCCAATCGAAATTTACTTCTCACCATCTGGTGCTAATAGGATGAAGTATAGAGAAGGAATTTGCACGAGAAATATATTTTCATCGAGCGTAGCAACAAGGGACAGTAGAGCTACCGTTCATGTTCATGTGGGGGGCCGGGCCCCTCTGCGTGATTGGTGGAGTCATATTTGAGTGCAGAGGCCGGGGGCCCACGCAGCAACGACGCACGGCACTGCCGCCAACGCGGCGTACGAGTTCCTCGCTATACGGGATCATAATTCTGACCCGGCTAAAAAATTAAGCCGCCTGATTTCCATACACGACCCACGAGGCTCCGTCGTTGCTTCTGAAACCCGCCCTCTTTGCACCTTCGATCTAGGCTTTGTGTTTCCCCACTGTCGTTCGCCATTTCTACTTTCTCTATCGGCGTCACCCTTGCTTCTGGTATTGCATTTTTTTTATCTACTCTCTCTCTCTCTCTCTTGATTCGAACAGACCGCTCGCACTCTTTTTCCATTTTCTCTTCCATCTCGATTAAATTCTCGCGCTCGAAATTTAATCGAGTGGGCTAAACAAGTCAACGAACTCTACGCCGCTTCTTAATTACACGATGTAATCTCTACAGCCGGAGATTCGCTACCCGTGAAATACGCTCCTGTCTTTATTAGATAATACCAAGCTCCGGTTTTTCAAGTTCCCCAGGTAGTCATCCGTGTAGCTAGCCTCGGGCCACGCGGGAGATGACGTTTCGATATATCCTCGAAAATGGCACCTGGTTACGCGACATTTATATCGTTGGCAAAATGAACGCAGAAAGTTTGGACAACAAGAAATTCAGCGCAGACGATGTAACGTTATATCACATAAGAATTTCATTTCGCTCGATAAACAATGGCATTTACCGCTCGGTAGGAAATAATTTCGCATTAATTTATTCAGGCGAAACTCAATTCTACGTCTACGGCAATTAAGAGCGTGATTTAAAGGCCACGCGAATGGCGCATTTACTGCCCGGTCATCTATCCGAGTTATGCGTGTAAGTCGGTAAATTAAGAAGAGGAAGGAAGAAGGACTGACTTTGCAGCGCGAGAGAGAGACTGCAGGGTCTGAGAGGGCAGCCGATGGAGAGCGAAGAAGAAGAAAAAAAATAGAAAGACAAGAAAACGAAGATACGAGAGAAGAATAAAGGAAGAGTTACACGATGAAAAGCCACGTTTGTTATACCTTCGGGCGGTGACTTACACCAAGCACGTTCATTGCGCTGTACAGGGAGGGACTGTAAAAACGTCACCTTACCGCAAGAACGCACCGTACCGTCATACAGCGACGTCTCCTCGGGACTTAACGCTCGCGCGATAAATTATTTCGGGCTGTCATGCACTTCGCCCATGGTGTGGGACAAAATCCTAATTTTTTTTTTTAACAGTAGAAAGCGATCCTCTGATTTCGTATGGGTTACGGATAGGAGCACCGTGTCTAGTGTAGTATACCAGTAGTGTTAACGGCGGTAGCCTTCCTGACAATAATAACAATAATAGCGGGTAATATAAAGACGAAGACGGCTCTCTTCCAGCGAGTAATATACGACCGTACTTCACGGTGAATTCTTACGAAAGCGACGACGCCTTACCCAGATCGACACGCGACACAGAACGGCCTTTGGATTCCATAGCGATAACTATTAACTACAGTCGTCTTATGCCCGGTCCACATAGCTACGACCGGGTCCTCTTCTTGTACGAGACTGAGCCGTACGTGGTACTTGATACGGGAAGATGTTCCAGGCTACCTTTTCCTGGTATCTCTGTGCGATAACTCAGATTCCTGATCCTCTTCAAGCGGTTGAATTCCTCCCTGACACTTCTGACATCGCCGGCACTTTAGCTCACAGCCTCCGTTGTCCGGCAAAGGACGTGGTTCAAGTACGCGGAACGTACCTTGAGGAACTCTTGAGCCCGAAGCTATTATGACTACCCGATGACCCCGGTGACCCCAGGTCGCCTATTGATAGCGGAATGGCTTTGCTCATGAAAGCTTCGAGTGCGTTTCCTTGTCCTCTTAAAATTCCACACGGTACCAGGACCGACGAGAAGTGGAAGTTCCACTCCAGAAGACGCTCGCGTCTCTCGACGTCGAAGAGGAGCCGTGAAGACGCTTGAGAATACCAAGAGGTAGACACGACGACGAAGAGTAACGTCGAAGGTGCACTCGGAACTGGAAATTTTTTGGGTCGAGGACTCGTCCGTCTTGTTCCTCTCGTTCCGACGATAATAATAAAATAAACCGGCCGCAGATAATTCCCCGCGGATTCATACGAATAATTCTCCAGGCGAAACGAGCCCCACTCACGCACTCGCGTACGCGTACATTTTTATGTAATACTTATACGTCTACTGTACGCACAACTGTATATGCTTACTCGCCTGTGGTGTACTGTATTTATGTATATCCTTGTATGTATACATATCGGTACACGGGTAAGCCCTGCCGAAGAAAGGTCTGCCGTATTATACACGTCGGCCTGCAGATCCCAGAGATTAGGGGTCATCCACCCGCCGAACCGAGGGATCTCTCGATCCCGTCCGAAAGGCTTGCAGCCTCGAGCCAGGTGACTCGATAGATTTACACTGGATGTGAATACGCGTGATCTGCTCGACTGCGCGATACGCAGCCTCACTGCGTCGCTCTCGGAATAGTTCACGATGAGAATGTATCGACGATTTGGAATTATGTCGAATGTACTTTATATCGTGCGGCCGAGGTCTATCGTGGTTCGGCACCGAATCAGCATCAAGGATCAAAAATGATTTGATGTCTTAAGGGGATCGCACCAATGCGAACGATGACTGATCCTTTCTTCTTTATGTTTTGTTCAGGTGCATCCCGGATGGCGGGGACGTCGGTTACACGATGACGGAACTGCAGCCGTCACCGCCAGGATATCGCGGTCAGGATGAGCCTCCCGGGCCCCCTTCCTGTTCTTCGGCCTCCTTTAAATACAGCACACATGCCGGACATCCTGAATCTGGCTCGTACAAGGGCAATGCCTACCTTCAGGATCATTACGGCAAGGACTCTTATGGGAAGTCGTCTTCAAGGTCGCCCGCGGATTATTACCATGATAAGAATGACATCAGCAGACGCGACGTTGAACTCAATGGGAAGAAAGTGTCTGGATACATGGATGGGTATAAGAAGAATGCACCTGGATATAAGAATGACAGCGGGTAATATATGCTTCTGGAAGTTATATGTATATGCTCAAGGTTGAACGTTCCTTGGTATTATTCTTATTGTAATTACAGGTACAGCGAGAGTCTTGGCTTTGATAGCTTCAGTCTTCCTCTTACCGAGAGGGACGAGTCATCCCCTCCACCAACCCCACCAGTCAGGGATGCATCCAGTCTCAAAGGCGTTTGCTACGGCCCTGGACATGAAAAGTATCCCTCCTGGCCTAGCGCCCCTGAAAGACATCCTGACGAGGAGCTGCACTCTTCCTCTGGACACAGCGGATCTCACAGATCAAAGTCCTGGACCGATCATACAAATTATCCTAAGGAGAAACCAGCTCAGTACACGAGACCTCACATGAAGAGACCCAATCCGGCATTCACGCAACAGGTAATCCTGAAGAAGGGAACTGAGACACGAGTAGGATGGGATGGAAGTGATAGCGATGGTACCGGTGATAGTGATAATGATGATAATAATAAAAGGTTGTACATAGAAGGAGGTGAAAGGCTGAGCTCAGCGTGATGATCGCAATTGTCGCTCGGCGCGATTGTTCAGGATCCGCAGCTTTCTCACCCACGCGAACTCGAGGAGCGAAGGTCGAGGTCGACGAGGAATCGACTCGATCGTAAATCTTGACCAGTTTGAAGCACGAAAACATCAGTTGGTAATACTGAACTGATCGTAGGTCCCGTTTCCATGGTGGGTTCATAATTGCAATGACGAATCCGCGGGGTGTAATGTGTCATTGGTAATTACATTTGGCATGAATCGGTCAAGTATCTTTGACGTTTGCTGTCTTGATGTATCACCCTTTTTTCTGCGGTTGGCGATCCTGATGGAATTCCTGAGGCAGTTTTAAGAAACTTTAAACCGTAATTACAAATTGTCTATCGCGAATAGCCGCCAGGTGAAACCTTGCTCTATAATGGAAGCGCGCCCTAAAACCGTCTCGGACAATGACTGTTATAGATTACTCCTACGATTCCTTTCTCTGGATGACGTAAGCTGTCCAAGTAGCTGATTTCCTTGAAAGAGGTCAGACGTATTGACGTAGGAATTTCTTCATTGTAACTTCCTCCAGATGAATTTCATATAACGATGACAATGGAGATAGATATACGATCTCGAGAGATCCTTAGGATTCGAGGTGGCTATCGTGATCTGGATGAAAAACGATCACGATTTCATGCATACGATCTCATAAGCGTATCAGCACTGGTCTCAGATCGGATTCATCGGATTTCTATTCTTGCCCATCTACTCGAAATGGCTCTTATTCTATTCCAGTCTCTTGATGCTAGAGATTTTTCTCTAAATAAACGCTAACTATGAATACTCCGAGATCCGGCCTCTCCTTTCTCTCCGTGGTGGGTATTTCGGTTTCCGGGCGCTTAGCCAATAAACGCTCGACATTGGCTTGGCAGTACACGTTTAAAGTGCTTGTGAGCTGATCGTGACGTTTCTGCGAGCTCTCAGCTTAGACGGGTCCATTGGTATTCGTAGAAATGGGAATTCTAGCCTCCAGCGTAAAGACGAACACTTTGCCAAAATTATTCTCCAGACGGGTCTTAATGTGCCGGTTAAGATAATCTGATGACTCTTCTTTTAGCTGAAGACGGTAATGGAGCGCTGTGAGAAAATACCTGCTGAGACTTTTGAGTCTCGTGGCAGGAACAACGTGGACGAGGAACCGAGACTCTGGCCTCGTGTTGATCGCGAGGGCAAACCTCTGGGGGACGCTGAATACGTGGTGCCATCGCCACCGGAAAGGGAGCAGCAAACAACTCAGACATTGAGCCATGCCGATCTGGAAGCTTATGTTAGGAGCTATCAGGATCCTCAGGTATCCCAGGTTGGGCGATATAATTTCTTTAAATAATTAATTATGCATACAGTGTGTCATATGGAATTGTTTATTTTTTGTGTTTTCCCACTAGGTGGACCTGTACCAGGAAACTACGCTGACTCAAGCAGGCCTGGAGGAATACACCAGAGTCCAACACTCTCAACAAGCCAGCTATGCTCAATCTGAAGGATACCATAGTTATGTATCCAGTGTAGACTCTACCACGAACACACCTTTCCTGGACAGGTAGGTTCGTCCGTTTCTTTTCATAAAGATTTGTACTAATGTTCATAACAATTGTTCTAACTAGACTGAGAAGAGACAGCGAGGCTGTAGCTCAGAGACCCACTTCCACCTGGGATGACTCTAGAGAAGGACGGGATAGCGTAGTAACTACGTCAAGTGGCAGTGCTTCCAGTAGCGAGACTTTGAAGTGGCACGGTTCAATGTCGGACGTAAGTGTCTCCAGTGGACTTCCGGCGCGACAGAACGCTCCTGAGAAATGGCATCATGGTTCCATGTCAGATGTCAGTATGAACGGTTTGACGGGGAAGCAGAATAATGCCCATGAGAAGTGGCAGGGATCGATGAGCGACGTAAGCAGTTCTGGCATGTCGCCCTTGAAGAGTCGCCACGCGACGGAGAAGTGGCAAGACAAGTGGCAAAATTCGATGAACGAAAGGAATAAACGCGGAAGGTCGAGTCTACCTCCTGTCATTGCTCATTGCAATTCTGCTGGTGATATCTGTCAGGGTCACGAGGGTAAATGGCAAGAGTCGAGCATCGATGAAGAGGCTCATGAGAGAATGGGGAATCTGAAAAATGAATGGGAGTCATCAGGAAGGAGTGACCAGGAGAAATATAGCTCGTTACCTCAGCCAATGCCTCAGAGTCCTACTCAGAGCGGGCTGGCTGGACCTCAGAGCCCTGAGAATTGGACGGGCCATCATGGCTCAATGTCTGACGTCAGTGCCAATGGAGTTCAGGGTAGTAAACAACTGATTGCGCATAGTGCAAGGGTGCAAACTCCACAACGGCATCATTCCGAAAGTGTATTGTACCTGGATCGTGAGCGTAATCAGAGGAAATTGTATCCTGTCAGTACTACTCAGCCGCAAGACATAGCACAGCCAAGGTAATATTTAACGTTGATCATTTAAAATAGCCAGGACGACGACAAGTCCATAATTGATTGACGTTGTTGTTGTTGATGTTGCAGAATGGCTCCTACTTCACCCCAACAGCCTCAACTGTCAGTAGCTGAGAGGATCAACGAATTGGAGAAGCAGCAGCAACAGCAGCAGATGAGGTACACGTATTTGGATCCTGAAAAACGTCATAGGGTATCCGATCCCACGCTTAAGGCGATTCAAAAGAAAGCTCTACTATCATTTTATGAAAGACATCATCAAGCATCGTGGAGATCAGAACCACAACTAGCTCAGGGAGCTACTCCAACACCTCAGAGTCCACCTCCTCAACCACCTCCACGACCTAGACCACCTTCTTCAAGGAGAGCTAGCTCAGCCTCGGATTATGCAAGCGGAACGTGGCGTGAGAAGACTGGCAGGGGTCAAAGTACTTCAGACATGCCAAGTCCGAAGCATCAGCACAGCAGTAGTTGTGGCAGTCTCTCGACAGACTTATTGGGACCAGTGATAGTGGGTCCAGCCATATCAATCGATGATTGGGTCCCGGAAAGACCCCCGAAGAAACCTCATTTAAGAAACGTATTCAATGATCGTGTCCCTAGCCCGGACTTGCCACCACCATCGCCACCCACAGTAACCGAGAATGAAGTTCTCAACTGCGATGATCCTCTGCCACCGCCACCACCTGAGTTAAGTGATAACCCGTCCGAGACCAAGGAGCCTGCTCCTTCGGAAGATAAGAAACGAGACCATCCTGAGAGACATAAAGCCCAGCCTGAACGACAGTCTGTCCGAAGGTCAAAACATGGAAAACGGGAGCAGGAAAAGACAAAATCATCACCAGTCACGACGCCGACGAAGAGCCAACAGTTCGTCAGAGGGTCAAGTGTGAAACACGTTGACTCCGAGATGGTCCTGGAAAACGGTGTAACCGCAGGATACGCCACTTACAGAATGGTAGCAACAGGAAGATCAAGTCTGAGATATCCTTCCACGCAGAAGCTGATGGTAAATGGCAGAGTGGCACCAGTCAGAAGAATATCAGAAGAACGACTGTTCCCGACAAGACCACCGGCACAGTTGCCAGATCTGATCTCGCAACGTTACAGCGACTCTGGTAACCAGAGGCCGTCGCCCCAGGTACCTGTAGAGCCAAGAATCATTCGACAGGAATCGATGAGGGTTGAGAGCACAAGGATCGACGCCTCGGGCCTCCTCAGGAATGATAGTCAGCGACTAGAATCATCATCTGGTCAACGGCCGCAGCCCCAGGTGCCTAAGGGCGGAGAGAAAGGTCCGCAACCAACCCGGCCCAATTACTTAGCCATTCCCGAGAACACGAAGATATCCAAATACCCTGAAAACGCTCATAACTTCACAATCGGTAGTCCTATTAAGACGAG
The DNA here is from genome assembly GCA_030142655.1 of Trachelus tabidus. Taxonomy (NCBI): domain Eukaryota; kingdom Metazoa; phylum Arthropoda; class Insecta; order Hymenoptera; family Cephidae; genus Trachelus; species Trachelus tabidus. Next base: position 275,112 of record JARQTI010000815.1, on the reverse strand, counting down.
TTACGAAGCCAGCTCGAAGCTCTTCGCCGAGGGCAGTCCTCAGAAGTATCACGAACCACCGAAATACGTGCCTAATCTCCAAAGACATTCGGAAACGCCATCAAGGAATTACTATGCTCTACCGCCAAAGTACGTCGACGCTTCTAAACAGAAACCGCAACCTCAGTCACCGTCGGACAGATACGGAGGTGGTTCTCCAACTTCACCACCGCCGCCCCTAGCACCTAGACAAAACACACCAGGAAGAAAGTCCTTACCGCCTCCACCACGACCCGCACCGCCTCTCGGCCAACAAGGGTAAGTTTTTGAACAGTTCATATAAAATCCATTAGATTCAATATACATTTCCAGATGTACAATTATTTTAATATTTTGTCTAATTTCAAAAATTCTATTTTTACCTCAAAACCATTACCGACTACTAACATAACTTATTTACATTTATGGAATCCATACAAAAAGTTCCATTTTAACGAAGACCCTCAACACACAGGAGTCCCAATGTTAACTGCTTTATTATCCGCAGTTTAGCGTCCATAAAAGCCGCACCAGCGAAATAACTGGCGTCGAGTTGAGATTGGTCGCTGGCGAAGGCGACTCATTTTATAATTGCAATATAATTGAATGTTAAACGAGCAACCGCATCTACAGACACAAGCCTGAGTTCGGTCATTACATTTGATCATCGAATCCATTGCTTTACGTGCGATACATTTATCTCTCGCCGATCAATTAAATCAGTATATCCCATAATTATACCCTTTCTATTGCCAATACCGAATGACTGCTAAAGATCGATATCGGATCCATGTTCGACGAAGGACAACCCGATAAGAATATAATCATACAAGACCTAGCATGACTTTTGATTTTGACAGATTAAAAATTTTGCTTTTTATTATTTCTAACGCTCTAGGATCTGCTATCAAATTATATCTCAAGCACTCTGGAGGATCATCAAGTCCATCCTTATATTTCTTATGCTGTACCTGTTAAGTACGCTTAGGTCGTATGGCGAATCGTTTATTATTAACATAAAATTATCATTGCAAATATTTATAACCCCAGCTTGTTACCCAGCGAATTATAGCCGAATGATGTTTCTAAATTAATTCTCATTTGGATTTTTAATGCTTTCGTACCTTTACACGGGTATTCCTGTAAAGGCCTATCCTCATGTCGATTTTAATAAGCATAACGAAATTTCTAAGACGAATTCGTTTCTCGACCGCAAGTCCCTTGGACTTGCTACGTAAGCCAAGGTCGTGCTACAACCCGTGCGGGAAAGTTTAAGCGAGCAAGAAAGTGTGGATCAGCAGAAACCAGAGATAGTTTATCTTGCCCGAGACTAATCCGATGAATAGTCTGTTCTGCTGATCGTTGAGATTATTAGTCGTGTCAGTCCGTGTCGATAGAACAGACGTCTCCGCCCCAAGGGCAACGCTATTGTGAAAATTGCTTCCACACGGTCCGTGGAGAATTGTGAAGTTGCTTCTTGTACATTTCACACTCGAAACTTCCTCAAATCAGTGAAATCTATACAATTGGTATAATTATTTTTATTGTCGATATACCAACCATTCTCTTTTTGTATACTAAAATATAAAAGGTCCTTAACGAGGCATTAAAGTTTAAGGTAAAATTTCATCCCACGAAAAAGTCATTAAATAATCCAGTTAACGGTACAACGGGGACGCATCGGGCTAAAGGCGTGTTCGCAATCGACGAATCGGAATTCATTAAACGATTTCCGGATGTCGAAGATCAATTTCGCAGGACACGCCGTTTCGATCAGACGATGATAGAAAAAATGATCGTCACGGTCCTTGAGCATAATCAACTCCGCGGATGGATAGACAATCAATGATCATTAAACTGACGAATCATTGAGAGCCAACGCGTGAAAAAGTCGATCGAACGACGGATGAAAGGAAGAAAAATAATAAGGAGAAAGGACGTCGGAGAGTCCTGATAATTTTTACCTACGATTGTTTATCAATTAGTGGCCCACCGCGTTTACGCAATCCATCACGCGCGTCGGCGCATGAATAGATGATAATGAATGACTGCGCTCCGCTACCATTAAGCCGTATGACAGGGCTGTTTGTGCCCACGACAGATGATACGTGCCTAGTAAAGTCGGCCTATCCCATAAATCAAAATGTCCATGGGCAACGTCCGCTAACAATTTGTCAAAATACTCAGAGACCAAATCTTTGCACAAAGTCATAACAGACGCCAGAATAAATTTGACTGAATTCCCAAATAAAAAAAAGTCCACGCTTCAGCCTAAAATCAAATTCTCATTGCAGAACGAGCGACAGTCATTACAATAGTAGAGTACGAACAAAAAAAAAAAAGTCGAGCAAGGACATTCCTTCTACGCAAAATACAATTGAAAATGTAAATAGGACCCAAGTGATGCTAGCCTCCATAAGAATCACTACCGAAGCATCTACCTGAGGTCTCGTGACCCAGAGCCTCTTTGAGCATCGGTCCATGGTTTTTCGGGCCACGGAGCATCCTCGTCCCTCACTAATTTAAAAAAAAATAGAAAAAAGGTAGAAACGATCAGCCGATAATAATTGCACCAGGGGAGAAGAGCGTGCCCGTTGGTCGAGACTCTTTACCTCGAGTCAGGATGCAGGATGTACAGTTGATCTCTCGGGCGCGATAAATCTTTTCACCTTTCTTTTGTTTCCTCCGCGCTCTGATTGGGTGACTACTCGCCTCTAGTAACGGCCGAGTGGCTGCCGAAATATCCTCCACACGCCGTATTAAGACGTTAAGTGTTTATCCACGCATCGGGAAACATCCTCTTGATACGCTATCGTTATCAGCGTACCTAACCTAAAACCGCACCAGTCCGAGCCGTGGCAGGATCCGTTTTGCTGAAAAAAATACAGTATAGGATTTTCACTTGTCCGTTCCCTCCTGAAGTAATTGGCTGTAATTCCTGGGCAGAGTTATATTGGCGATATCAGCAATTCGCAAGGGTCGCGACACCGCGGGACCGGGAGTAAAGCGAAGACGCGTAATAAAACGAAAAATAATGTCCGATTCGAGCATCACTTACAGGGAGCGTTGTAAATCAAGCGGCATTTTGCGTTTAACGAGTCCTTTGCGCCTATCCTCATCCCTGTACACGATCGTCCTTTTTCTTTCGTCTTCCTCTATGCCGCCTCGGCTGTGTGCTTTATCTGTCCTCTACGAGTTAGCCGAGGCAAACTCGTTTTACATTACTATTATACCGCATACATACGTATGTATATACACCTGCGGCTTAGACTGTCGGATCTTCTTATACCAGCGAACAGACACCCGTAGAAAACCTTAGACACCTTGTTGTTGCTACACCGTACTATTGCGATTCTTCTGCGACAACCTGATATCGCTTAACGTCCAGTTGGCCGGTACCTCCTTGCGTTTAGATTCCCGCACGAGGATCTTTTCGTATCGACGTATCGGCAATGTATCGATACTCGCGTTTCTCCCTCGTGGAGACCGGACGAGGATGACTCGTGCTGGTTTCCTACCGACTTACTTCGATCGGGTAGCTCGTTCAGGATCTGGGCCAATTGTGTGGAACAGCATAGGACACTCGATACTTTATGGTTAATGGTGGTAGCCGATGCGCCCGAACGGTAGCAAGGTTAGGTTGGCCTTCGTAAGAATAGAGACCGAGCAGATGTCGGAAAATCGTAATATTTTTCTCAAAGCCGTCTGGACTGATCTCAGGCACTGTACTCGTATCATTGTTATATCCTGAGCTTGCTCGACGATGGGTCCCTTCCTTCCTGTTAATCTTTTCGTCATTCCACGTAAACCATCGGCCTTGCAGTTTTGCTTGGCTGTTCGCTGGAATGTGACCGTCTCCGCGGGGGAGGGGGAAAAAAAAGGAGGCAACGTACAAAAGAGACTCGGGTTTATTGGAGCATAAAATCGCGTGAACTAACTGACCACCGAATATGCTTTACACTGAGGTACTACATGGTATCCGCGGTTGAAGCATAATTCGGGAAATACTTTCGTTAATCAAGAGTCCCACAGTGTCCTGGATATAATTAAAAATCGAAGAAAAAAAATTGGATAAATCCCAATTACATTTCTTTCGCCTACTTATCTTTTCACTATTATTTCTTCGCGGTAAACGCGTTCGTGAGATTAATATTAAAATAATCCAATAGCTGCTTTTTCTTTCGTACGCCATACCGCGTGCTTCCGATTATTAACCCGCCAATCTCAAGCGCCTTCGGTATGACGACCGATCCTCTCGAATAAATTTAATACACTTTTTTTTTTTCTTCTTATCTCCGAACAAGAGTTTGATACAGCACGCGTTTCTCATCTGTGTATTATAGTGGCGTGAAGGTTTCGCCTCTGAAAGCGACGGTTTCGCCAAAGCCAGAGACAATGCCAGCAGTGCAAGGAGCGAGACCAAGCACGACACCGGACACGAGCTCACGGAACCGTCTCGAGGAAGATACCGTTCTTCTCGGCGACACTCGCTCTCCCAGAAAATCGTACCAAGGAACTCGAGGAATCGAGAGAACGAAACGAACGGCACAGTGGGCAGGGAGTCCGAATCGTTGATTTAGTAAGAAAAAAAAAAGAAAAAAAAACTTGAGTTCGTACCCGTTCGTACACGGGGTGAAATTATCGCAATGTTTTTCTCACTCCATTAAATAACGAGTCACGTCACGCGAGCAGAAGTCATTGGCCTTTAGCTATAAGCATCGCGCGCTAACAAATTGCAATAATTTGCGTGCGCTCTTGTCCGTTTGCCACATCCGATCCGTTTTCGCAAAAAGTCTCGCGTCGAGCATACGATACACTTATAGTATAAAAATACGAGAATTATGTGGCGAATTATCTGGCTGTTTCGTAAGTGGGTATGAATGGTGGTAGTTGAAATTAAAAAGATATATATAAACTGCATGAATGAGCACGTGGCTTCAAGTTCGACCGAATTGTTCTGCACCACGTGCGCTGCACCCGACTTGTACCAAGTAGCGTGCAATAAAATGCAGATCGTAAAAAAAAAAGTCCAGCACGCCTCCTTCTTACCGAGATTGCGAACTCGCCATTGTCAAGGGACATCCGTTTCTCGTTTTGATTTCGTAGGGGCGCGACGTGAGAGCCGCAGCTTGACGATTTCTTTTTTACCTTGTTTACCTCGGAGCGATTATGCAATCAAGATCTCGTCTGTTTACACAGTCCGTGACCAAAGTGCCTGATCACTGGACTCGAAGCTGTCGCAAGTGTCGAAAATAGAGGGCCGTTGGTTATTTTTGTGATTTCGCAATTTTTTTTTATTATTACATCGTTCCACTGCGCACTTAGACTTGACTGTCTGCTTTATGTCTCTGCTATGTACTTTATTCGCATTGATGCTCGACGCACGATCTCTCGTATCTGCAACACGAGAAGACCTTGCTAAATAGTACGAGCTGTGCCTGTGGAGTTGGGAAAATCAGGTTGCAGAAGTATCCACCGCGTAAGGTAATATCTGTGTGTGATTCGCGGTGAAAACAAAGAAGATTCGAGGTATAAATACACTATAGTATTGCAGCGTGATTAGAATCTTTATTGAGGCTCTTTTTAGAGGTTCTTTAAGAGAAATTTTAATGAATCTTTTTATCATTGACTGATAGTACTATCTACGATTGGCTTTAGTAACACGCGATAACAAAAATAGTACGGAATGCCTTACGAAACACAGGATCATTGACTGACTGAAGATCGTTGGGAATTTCGATTTCGATCTTCTTAACGATCTATGCAATTCGCATGTGTGTGAGTAGCTGTTCGAGCCGTAGCATTGGGCGTGTAAATTCAAACGGTCGAGAATTTCGTGATGATCCAGGGCCATACCGACCAGAATAGCCAGACTGAAGTACGATGGGTTATATCAGTAGCACCACTAGAAATCGCTAAAATAGCAAATGACATCAGTGGGTTAAAACGGCAGTCGACTTTACGAGTGTCTGATAAGCTGACGTGTTTTTTTTTTCCCTCGTGAACGAACAGCTGATAAACTCGCGAGTAAATTATTGTAAGGTATGATTTAGTGGATCGACATAAATAAATCATGAGTGTAAATATTTAGTACGGTATAACGGGTGGTACGTGAAATTCTATTTTCGAAAGGAAGAACGTAATTACCCGTGCGAATAAAGATCTTGGATGTCAAATGATTAACAACGCAGAACACGGAGACATGAAGCTCGTTGCTTGTTGCACCAGGTAATCATAATAATAATGACGAATGCAAATTTCTTACGGTGTGGGCGTACGTATTTGCATATGGTTTCGCGGAACGGAAGCGCATCGATAACCTCGATAACTCCAATCGTGTCACGGTGAATGACACTTATCGTTAAAAAAAAAAAATATTCCCATCCTAACACCGGAAGGATATTTCATTGAACAATGCGGTGTAAAGAAATCGAGTTCAAGTTGTTTTACTGTTTTTGTCCCATTGTCCATTTTAGTACGATGTTTGTTGAGAACCAATAATTATTATTAAGCATATAGGTATAATATGTATAGATACGTGTATATATATATGTATGTGTATTGAATTAATAACACCCTCGAGCGCGCAGCTCCTGACATAAAGGACGTGACGTATTCACTAAGAAAAAAATATTTGATTGTCATATTACTCCGGCCACGTCAAGTCGTGCGTTTCTACTAAGGCCAAATCAAGTTTTGAAAGTTGGCCATTCGCGAATTTGTCAGTTTCTCTCGTTTCAATAGGAAGAAGTCGCATGTAGGATAATATCAGTAGCAATCATTGGTAGAAGGGAGGCTGAAGCCGGAAACGAACCCTTGACCTTAAAAAAAAAATAAAACGACTAAATTCGTGAAATTTTTCTGTAGAGATCGTTACGCCTGTGTATATGTATAGATAGATATATGTATGTCAGAAGTATCCATATTGATGCTGTACGGGTAGTTTGATAATGTGCATTTCGCCTGATCAGTCACACGAAGTTGCACAGCGTCGTGGCGCTTTTTCTCCGTGAAAAAAAAGGCATCGACCCAGCCCGTTAACAAAGTCCAAAAATCTTTTCTGTTTGGGACGAGGATAAACTGACTGTTTGCAAGTAGCCTGATTAGCTGCGAGTGACTGGTAGAGAAAGGAAGAGAAATAATAAGGAGAAAAGTAGAATGAAGAATGCAGGAGAGAGTGAGAGGGATATGCAGAAGAATGAGTGAAGCAGGAGCGACGTAGTACCGTGCGATATATGTACGTCAAACTCACTTACCTAGGACAAACGCCAGAGGCTGTGCCGGTTTTCTTGGTTGGGACGGACGATCGCTCGATGCGGGTAAGGCCTGTTATTATCCGAGAATGCGAAAAAGGAGGACCGGGTGGGCATAACCTCTCTCTCTCTCTGTTGGTTCGACGGAAACCGTTAAAAAAAATGATCGGCTCACGCCTCGTTGCTCGCTTTTATACAGGTTGTATAATAAACGGCTTTCGTGGTTGCCGGAGAAGGAGAGAAACCTTCACCTTCGATGGGATGCGTGCTGGAGTCTTGGATTCCGGGAGCTTTCAAGATCGTTAACGATCACCCGCCAACCTCCTGTTTTCTGCTCTTTCGATCTAATTGAAAATACCGCCCTTGGATAAACCTGCTAACGTGAACCGCTGTCGTTGTAACGAGTACGTGTGCTTCTTGCGGATCGTTATTAATAGAAGGTCGTGACTTTAATGGCCGCCATAACAGTACGCGTCAACGACCAAACAAACAAAAACAATCATGTTTATGCCGTACGTTAATGTCTTATAAGTTTATTCTCGTCGTATCTCCTCTCTTCTTTATATTCTTAATCATATATCGTATATTAATATGATACGTCATGTCATACGTGCTTCATTATATCCCCTAAGGTTGCACGTACCGATTGCGCGTTCGGATCCGAGTTGAAACTAAGTTGACAGCGCTGACCTGTCGCCGATCCAACGCGTCGAGTCGCTTCGTGGAAGCTCGTGAACGCTCGGCCGTGCTCGGCGCACTCTTTATGTCTGTGCTCTTTCCCGACCCGTGGCTCCCAGCGGGTCGGCTCATTCCGTTGACAGCTCCTGCGCAGTGCGCAACGCTAACTAGAGAGTTTAAAGCAACGTCACTCCAGCGATTTTGACAGCTGCCAAAAACGCCTCCTGGAGAGTTATTGCTTTCTTATTGTTTATTTGTACGAGCGCTCGCGTGTTCCCTTGCGCCGGTGACGCAGACTGTTGCCTCGTTTCGTAGGATGGTAAAACGTCTTTGGCGCATTCATGGAAACGCGACCGAGTGAAGTATACGCGGACGATGATTTTACGAGAGTTTCGAAGTGTCTAGTGAAAAGAACAATCGACGCTCGATTCGTCGTTATTGCGCGAGTGTACGAACGTGGTGATATCATGACTTGATGATTTAACGGTTGGACAGATGTTGAATTTGAGTGTTTACAATTTGGCGGCTAGCATCAACACGATGGTTTTCGGGAGTAATAAGTTTCGTATAAGGAGGTACGTTTTATGGTGTTAACGATGCATACTTTTTGTTCTTTTCGTTAGAGTGGCGATACTTATAGGCTTCGTTATTGGACAAACGGATAAATTGCTAACGCGGCAGGTTTTAGTTTCGTTTAAAAGTGCAATCGCACGTGTTGGCATATGGAATAATTGTGCAATGAAGGACAAAACCTGCTTATATAGAACAATAATTAGCCCTCTCGCGTGTTCTATTCGGTGTGATTGATTATCACTCGTTTATATTTTATCAGATTTTATTTGATTCGAAAACACTCGATGTACTACATTGGTAACCACATTGGCAACCACATTGGCATTGAATTCACAGATGGGAATAACTGTCTTTATCGTATCGAATCCGATTGACGATTAAGATAATATTTATTTATTTCTCCTCTTCGAGTCGTTTACTTTAGTGTCGTCAACCGACGCTGTATTACGTCATGGACGGTCAATAATGCTCACCGTTCCTTCTGTGCTCTACGTAGCGTGACTATTCGAATTTTCACCTAGCCGCCATTGATATCCTGCCGGGCTGTGCGGTTTATTTTTTTTCTACTATTTAGTTCTGCACCACAGAAATAAAATAAGCCAGAACGAAATATTCAATAATGTGAAATAGAAGTGCTTTTTTTATTTTTATTTTTTTTTTCGTCGTATATATTCAGCAGAACTCGTTTTAGACAATTCGAACGGAATCAGTTATGGTCGATCGGCATGATCGTTAGGAAATAAATTCGTATTATTTTCACCTTACTCCCTGAACCGATTGATCACTCTTGAAATACCCTATAAAGCGTGATCCTATCATTCAAAGGTTTACAGCGTATCAATACTATGGCGATTACATGCTTTTCTTTCACGTCGAGAAAATAGAGATTAACCATAACATTGATCGAGTGATCGATACATTTTTTTAAATGGAAAATTCAATGTCTGACACGTAGTAAACATACCTTTCTCAAGATATCCTCCATAGAACCGAAATTCATCGTTGGCCCGCGATTCGTAACGGTATCACTACTTAAATCCAATTTTGGGGTACATTATCAAGAAATTTACTGATGTTACGCTATTTAGTCATTACGTTCTGCCAATTATCAATGCCATTGTTTAGTAAAGTTAATCGGTAGCACTTGATCGCTGAACTAACTTTCCACCTACATCATGCCTAACGTCATATTCCGTAGCATAAAATTCATGTTACATAAAAATAATTTATTAACATTGATAACTCAGCCATGTGATTAAAAAAGATTGTCTATCAACGATCCTCCTATTTATGACGATATTACAAGGTTACCTCGTTACCAGTAGCAGCTGGTATAATATGGACTAAATGCAAAAATATTCGCGACGAGTGCGGGCGATCGATACTCCGAATACAAAATGAACACGGTCGAGCAATCAGGTCGATGGAATTTAATCGCAATAATAGGACATACCTTCTGTATCACCCTGTACCGGTAGATCTACCGCTAATTCAAATCATAGAATCGATCATTAATCTTCCTTGAGAATTACGTATCCTACGGAGTAGAATCGACCAAGAAAATCAGTCAATCGCCCACCGTGCTAATTTCGTCTATCACTTTTGACCAAAGTTCGCTGGCGCTTGTATCCCATGGGAAAATAATTACGTTGCGTACCAGCCATTATGTACACGGCTGGAACCAATGTTCCCCATGAATCCATTCCAAGCTATCAGTCCAGCAGATACCTACACTAGCGGTATCGTGTAAGTCGCCTGGATGCTTCCAATCGATCAGTCATCTAAGTCATCCAGGAATACTTTTCTCTGTCGAGTATCGATTATGTATTGACAATCGATTAAAATCACGGTTATGAATATTAGCAATGGCTTTTAGGAATTGTTCGTATCCCTTTGACCACCTTCGAGAGATCAAGAGTGACATAATTATTTAATCTGACTGCATTTCAAGATTGCCTAATGACATCAGCTATTGGGTCCGACCGACTTATCAGCGTTCGATTAGCAAGCTCAGGCGTTACTTGCAGTCGCCTTGTACTATAACAGATAGTGCACCTATCACCTAGTGCAATTTCATACTAGGATCGTACCAATTAATAATGGACATCACGTTCCTGACACGCCCGCTATCCTAGCGAAGTCCCTGGGTATTAAGCGGAAGACCTATCAGTTTCCACGAGTCATTAGGCAGATCGAGCAGCTCCCGTTAATTAATAATTTCCTAATTACAAATATCGTACAGATACACGGGTTAATAGCCCCACGATACCTCATCCGACCTTCGGTCCAGCAAGAAGATATTCTCTTACTGAATTTTTTCCCTCCTCTCTCAGCCCGCGCGCTTTTCGCCCATTAAAAGGACACGACCTAATCCAAGTCCCTCTCTCTCTCTCTCTCTATCTCTTCGCGATACAGTCTCACGAGAGTCAAGCACGACTACGCCACTTGGCTTTTTACTTGGCTCGATGTCAATTACTATTCAGCTCGTATTCGTCTCCTAGAAACGCCGCCTTACTTCTCCATCCGATTCTCTCTCTCCTGACTTTTCTTCATCCTCTACGCCTCCAACCGTCCTCAGCGAGTCCCGAGTCCTCCTCGGCTTGTAATTAATAAAGCATCCTCTTCATCTCCTCGATGCGAGATGCAGCCATCAGCCGCGCGAACGCCGACAGCCTTATACTGGCTGTGTACCGTTTTACCTGCGCGAAACTAGCTACGTTTTAGGTAACAGTCGTACGCGTTATGCTGTACGAGAGCGAAGTGAATTTGCCGCCCCGCGTTTCTCTCATCATCGTCCATACGCCTTTTTCCTTAATACAATGAGCGCGAATAATCCTGGTGGCCCCGGGGCTTCATTTTGACACGTGGGCAGGCATATCGTCCTACACCAACGAATCAGGAAGATGCGCGCGCACAGCTGTCTGAAGTTCGCCCGGTTCCAGTTCCGCCTAGACGTAATTGCCAGTTGTGTACCAGAGGTACATTTACCGAGGTGATAGAAGAGCGATGGCTGCGGCGGCACCGCAGCCACGATACGGAATGATAGGAGGAGATACCAGGTGATAGGAAAGTGCGCGTGTGTATATATATACACACGATATGGGTACAGGCAGACTAAAAAGGGAAGCAAAGAGCTCAATGTTAATCCCATATTAAATATATATCCTTTCCCATGCGGTTACGGGACGTTCGAGTAGGCGATCTGTCTGTGAGCTGGATCAAGGCTGCTCCCAGCCTCCGGGGGGTATACAATACGCGTGTGTATCTAGGTACACTCAGGTACTTACCTGTGTACCCCGGCGGAATGAAAGATAAACGAAGCAAAACGATCGCGCGCGATATTACATTCGCTCGGCGGCGAACTTCCCTATGCCGAGTCGTGTCAGTGCGCGAGCACTGCACGTAATAGAGATGCTACGTGATTTATATCGCGCCCCCGTCGAACGTCAAACTTCCTACGACCGGCCATAAATTATGGGGACTTGATGTCCTTTATTCCGGAGGAGAGAGGGTGCGGGGAGTGCCGGCTTACTCGTCGCATCTTGGATTTATTCACGACCCGCGCGGGGGACGGGAAAGTAACGTTGAACTTCAGTGCCGTACGTAGTACGCTGTATGTCTGTTTTTTCTGTCCTTCTCGGAGGGCCAGGCGCGTGGCAATTCCCTCTATCCGTAGAACAATAGTCTCTTTGTTTGAATTGCCAGTCGACCTGTACAGTTTGCTCGCTGTGTTCTTTCCCACCTTCCACTTCTTTTACTCGGAGCTTCACCTTCTCCTACCACCTACTACCGATTTCCTATCCTGGTGGGTACAGCTCTTCTTCGAGGAACTCGGTCCCTGGCGGTAGGGCCCTCGGTGTGCTCTCTTGTCATTATCAAGGAACGCCGACAGAATCATTTGCCGTCGTAATTGCTCCAGTGAAATTGAGTTCCTAGACTCGCAGTCCTATGCTAGACAAGTGTCCACGTTAAGAAGACGACGTCGTATGACCTGGTATTCGGGTCGTGGTCCGAGATTCTATTTTCTGCCTGGTCGAATTAGTCACGGGGATGCTTCTGGTTTTCTATGATTTATACGACTATGGCCGGTCTCGCACTACCTAATCAGTAGGCATTCTCGCTGCTACTCTCCGCTTGATCGATTTCTTTGTTATTGATTAGCTAGGCGCTCGGGCAACGAAGGGATTCCGTCTGGCTTCTAAATGCCAGAGGACTTCGTACGCTTTCATGGCTTTACTGCTAACGAGCTCGCTTCTCCGCTCACGCTACGAGCCATTCGCTAAGATTGCACGGTGCAAGGGGTAGGGGAAAAAAGTAACTACCCCAAGGAAGGTCTATCGCAGCAACCCCCTTCTGCGACGTACTTCACGATTCGTGCAGTCTTCATAATGGGGCGTAGCGTACGTATCCATTGCCTATAGATATTATGCGCAGAGACATAGGCCCGTAAATAATTCAGAGCGTCGATAACGAAAGGAGATCGCCAGATCGTGACGGCGATCCCAATTCCCCATCCCGATCATCGCCATCTGTTTCTCGCAGCTGTACAGTATGTCTACCTTGGCAATCATACCCGGCATTACTCCTATAAGCATAGTAGCAGCGCCCATTGGGAGAACAGCGTGTCTTACCAACATTCCGACATCAAGCAATGGCCGCCGGTATACCGCGAATGCATATAGACTACAGAGTAGCCAGGCACAAGTAGCGACAGCCAGTGCGAGCAATCCTGAAAAAAGTGGAACGCCGACTAAATGAGAGAACGCGCGGTATGCGGCTTCTAAATCGTCAGCCATCTAGTAATGGAGCGAGCAACCGGGTACTCGCCGGTAACCGCTTTGTTGCCGGTTAGCGAGCTTTTTACCCTCGGCTACCAAGAACCCGGACAACCTCCACGTCCGTGCGCAACTTCTACGGGGTCCCGTTGAAAGGACGACCCGGCTTACGGTTACGCAGTGCAGTATGTACTTGTGTATATATATAGATAGGGTTGCGCCTACAGGCTTTGAGCCACGCGGTCCCAACTTGGGCTCCATGTCTCGTTCCACTTTGTGCGAACATTGAGAGATTCCTTCTCATCCTTTAGAGCCTAACTTACGTATCGCGTGTATATAGATATATGCTCCATACACTATTTTGTCGTTAGACGAGACCGTTGTCTCTCCGATAGAAACGAAGGAAGGTATCAGCGTTCGTTTGGACGTAGAATCGTGACCCTGGAATTCGAGCGACATATGGCGGACATGAGATCGTTCCCGTCGGGCTGTTTCAACGTTAAGATCACGAACCACAGAGACGGTGAACGGTCTCCATAGATCGGAATCTTGATCGGCGCCCAGATCGACGGGCTTCACCTTGGCTGGGAGTTCGTCTCGAGAAAGTGAACTTCGTGTCTTGCATATGCAAGGATTTCTCGGGTTCCTTGGCAGATGATGAACTTGCATAAGTGTATCGCCCTGAGACTCCTGCACTGTGGGTTACGTGGCTGTTACTTGGTTTAACATTTTTTTCAATATTTTTTTCCCCTGTTTATACCATGTTTATGTTGTGTTTACCACCCTTCCTGGAAGTTCCTTTGTAATTGGTCCGTTACGAAACGTATCTTAAGACTGCACTTCTCGCGTGTCGTACGATTCCTACGGCTCTGTCGCAAATCGCTCGAGCGAGGAATATGAGAATTCTCCTTATTTTTTTTTGAAGTGTTATTTAAATCTGGACTACGCTGCGTGCGGAATCTACCTTAATTTATTGTTGCTCACTTATATTCTTCTTCTTCTTCGCTACAGTCGATGCTACCGACTGACTTCACTTTCACGCGGTAGCGTGAAGAGCATCGGCTCACCGTTTCATGAATCATTCCGTCGCCGTAAATTCGTACGTCGCGGCGTCCCTGCTGCTAAGAAGGAAAGGAGCGTCTTATAAAAAAGCGCTGGAGGTCCAAGGCTCGCGTACGAATTCGCGGCACTTCGTAATACCTCGCTACCATGTATGGCCTCGGTTTACACGCACCAACGTATATTTACTACTATTTGGGCTAAGACAGTTTCAGTGTGACGCAATCATTGTCCCCGTTTGATCCTGCGGAAGGACGATATTGTCTCGAGACATTGCGTAAAGACGGTTGAGACATTTAACACAGCCGACTGTCGGGCCGTGTTTGTCCGAAAGAATTTAACTTATAAGGGATTCTCGATTTAAGCTCCGATCGTCACCTACACAGTGCCAATTGGTCGATCGGCCCTCGGAGTTCTCTGATTGGACAATCGGTACCGTCCGAACGAAAAGCTTTGTTGGCATCGGCACGTGCCGATCTTTCCAACGAGCGATCGGCGACCGTCTTCTTAATTTCTTTGTGCGCGTTACGTAACGATGACGAGGCTGGTAGCAGCTACCGTTTTCATTTATTCGTTGTCCCGTTTAACTTGAAACTTTGTCACGCGAGGTAGCCGATGGTTTATCGTTACGAGACCCGCAATACATTTCCTGAAAATTATTATGCAGGCAGTCTAGTGCGCTCTCGTATATTAATAGATAACTCGGAAAATTATATCTCGCGCGGTCATTCCGCGTCGAGTTGGCCGCTTGCCGTGTGCGCTTTAATTACAAAAGTTTGCCGCAAGAGAATTCCTTTCACTCTTCAAAGAGCCACACAGCAGTAATAAGCGTGCTAGCGCGTATCATTGCTCGCGAATGTCCGAGGAACTTTGCCGTGGCTATTTCAGGGTTACGGGATGGATTAATACATGTATGCCGTCTGAGTAGTTGGCTATTTCTAGATTATAGTACACCCGGTATTTAAATTACTCCGCGCGTACGTTCGTAACGTATAATCAGAGTCGGCTTCTTGTCTATATAAAGCTATGCAACTTGTTAAGTAATATTCACTTGGCTCTGCATTGACATACTTTTCAAAGAAACCCGTCTCCCGTGTGCCGTACCGTTGATAGAAAACAAAAAAATTTATACACACTAGAGTCAATCGCAACGCGTATCCCATGAATTCGATCCTCTGAATCTGAGCCAGTAAAATTTAACGAGCTCTGATTTCCTAACAGCCATCGATCCCAATAGAGAATATTCCTTGGACGAAGCCGCCAATTCGACCTTTCGCGCTAGGCGGCAAGTGATTCTAATGGTATATAATGTACAGCGTGTGTGTACGCATAGACACTACAAAGGCAAATCGACTTTAATGGCCGGCAGATAGTGCGAACCGCTTCGCAAACACATTATGCTCGTTTTAAACGTACACCCGATAGGCGCATGTTAATAATGCTATGCGGGCCGATAAACCGATAGCAGCGATGCTCCTCTTCCCACGCTCTGTTACCTTTGTTAGCCGTAAAAAACAAAAGAACAAAAATTGACGTCGCTCGTTGCGCCGGGAGTCACGTCTCGACGTCGAAACTCCCGTTTCGTACGCGATAGACTATCTGTCGGGGCTTCGCTGGCTTCGTGACTACCAAACTCAACGGCGTTTAACGTAGAAGGACGTATTATGATTTAATTAAAAATTACTAAGCATCCGTACAAAATCATCCTCTGTGTACTTTTGTATCAATGCTCTTGCTGTATCACTGTGCATGTACAGCTGAAGAGGCATACGCGGTACGTGGCTCAGGGCTGATTCGCCTTTGCTCGGCATTATTCATTGTTCTGGTCATATACCATACGCATCTTATCACAACTTCCTTGAGCCTCTATCACCTTCTTTATTACATAAAATAAATATAATCACCTGGGGATACAGCTGTTCGCTAGAAGTTCACTGGGTCGTGTCGCTGGGTCACGGGAATGGTAAGGATTATTCGTAAAAGTCGTTATGGGCCATCTGGATAGCATCGACATCGGTACGAGGCGACCTAATTCGCTGAATTGACCCAGGGCGCGTCTGACATTCCATAGCGCGACTAAGAGGCGCTTCTTCCGAGAAATTGCATTGATCTCTCCCTTGCGTAAGATTTTTATCTGGTTGCGTATACGCGCACCCGTACGTATAAAGCATGCTCCCAAAGTGACCAGTCCTAAGGAGAGTTCAAGGAACTCGTAATTGGTAAGTTCAGCCGCGATAGCATCGAATTCGTATCTGTCTCGTGCACGTTAGCATATTATTTCTCGTTTTCATGAGGACTCGGCTCCCCCTCTCTCTCCCTCCCTCCTTTTCTCTCTTACCGATCTTTTTGTCATGCCAGACGAATGCCAAGTGCCCTGGGAAAACTGTACACGACCGTAGGCCTTGCCGTTGCTTGCTCCCGTCACTCATAACAGTACTTTACCAGGGAGACAGAGTCTTGGGGTTACCAGAGCCATATCGGATGAGTTATATGTGTCTTCTGTCTGCATCCATTTCGTTTCTGGTATACACTTTGTTATGACGATCGAGGACCTATCGGAGGTCCAGAGCTGTGCTAGCTCAGAGGGGACCTAGGCAGGCTCTGAACTTGGGAAAAAAATGTCTGCTAAGGATGTACCTGAAAAGGTAGGGAAATTAATAGGCATCGTGCGGTATATGACTTTAAGGTTTTTTTTTCTTTTATTCTAGAGTCCATAAGACGTTTTATTACCAAACAGGGTGCTACGGGCTAATGGACTTATTGCGTAAGTCCCTAATCGAGGTGTCATGTCGGCCGAAATTTGTCTGGCGAAGCAGTTAAAGTGGTTTTAGAGTTGCGAAGCGGCGAAGCGCGACTCTTCCGTTAAGCCAGGACGATTCGTCAGGGACCAAAACTTTCATTGGTTGTCTCTAATGTCTC
This sequence comes from Trachelus tabidus, assembly GCA_030142655.1. Taxonomy (NCBI): domain Eukaryota; kingdom Metazoa; phylum Arthropoda; class Insecta; order Hymenoptera; family Cephidae; genus Trachelus; species Trachelus tabidus. The sequence goes on along the minus strand of JARQTI010000815.1, from coordinate 257,837 downwards.
CGGAGACATGTAACACACGTGACAGTGACACTGGGAAATAATGAATTTATCTAAAGGACCTCTTTCACCGGCTTAAAGTCACAACAACTAGTGACACGATACAGTCGTCCGTAACGTAATGACCGCGGCACTCTTATTCTCGAACAACGGTACCAGGAAACGTACTGTGTAGTTTTCACTTTCTTTTACGAATTTGTCATTCCGATCGTAGCTCGTATCTGCTTGGTGTACTTCCGCTGTTTGTGAATCCGATTCACAATACGGAGCTTGCGAAATAGAATTCGGAGAGAAGGTTCCTACTTTGTGACGATCCGAGCGCCACGCTCGTTCGTGACGGGTACTAACGCTAATCATGCGTTTCCTTTCCATTTAACATTATTTCACGTAAGCAACGAACGATAATAAATTATCGAATATTCGCCAATTGCATGTAAACGTTACTTTAACATACGCCTCGAACTGGGATCCATAAATAATTAAGGCTAACCCAGAGCTTATTAACCATCCTGTTAAACCTGGCAACGTCGACTTGGATATTATCGCCCTTGCCGAACTGTCAACCTGTAGGCATATAAATATCAACGATATGTAAATCGCATTGAGCTGCGGGCTTGTAAACTTCCCTTTTTTCCCCAGTTCGCCTCCATGAAAGCAGACTCAAACCTCTGTGCACTCGCTTGTAAACCTAGACTAGAGTTAATTACTGTGGCGTCGCGATGACCGATCACCGCTCTGAAACCTAACTACTGTCCACATTGAAGAAACGATGGCGATCCTTTTCCGTAAGACGATATATGTATACGCAACCGAGTTAAAGTCTGCAAAGGATCGATCGACAGTAGGACGTGTCTTCATGTAAGCGAGAAGATTGTTTTTCATAGCGGTAACGTCGTCGTTGTCTTACTAGCCTTGTTTCACATTAATCCAAAATAGATATGCCATTCACCCGGAATTACTAATTACCATTTGCGGGCTGACGGGGACGGGGGGGGCAGGCGGGGGCGGGTTTGCTGCCTTTTGAAATACATTTAATGCTGTTCTCGACTATGCTAATGTTAAAGTAAGTTCAAGGCTGATGCCAGTTTTGCTCTACAGAATAATACACCTTCGAAAGTCTTTGTCGTTCAGTTGGCAACCGAGACAATCGCGGGACTTTGAGTTATCGCGCCAGCGCGATAACTCTTATACATGAGTGTACGGCCTAAGAAGTCGCTCGGTGCAGCGACCGATTGTCATGTATACGTGTCGTATACGGATAATTGTTTCCTGTAGAAACTAAATCGACGTTTCGTTAAATTAATTGCTTGTGGAAGGGACGATTGATAAGGGAGAACGAAAATGATAAGAAAACTTACACTCGTGAGGGACTTCTCACGCGGGACAAAATTCCTAAGAAAATTTATGGATAGCGATCCACGTTACCATAAAACATATGGGACTTTCTACGACGTCGTCGATGCTCTTGGACGAGTCTCGTTAACGTGCTTCTCTTTAAGGCTGTTTTCAAGCGTGGTATATTATACGCTTCGAGTCGCGATACTAGTATGCATAAAAGCAGGTCGCATATGTATACGTGTGATATACAATTATACGTGGATATATCTATGTGGGTGTCAGACGCATTTCCTGGACGCTCTAAGTTCCCCCTCCCCCCTTTGCCGCCGATTGAAAATTATTAAAAGTCCTTTATCTTTGATGATAATTGTTACTGTTCTCGAGTATAGGATGTGAATGATTCCTTTGAGCATCTTCGTGGAACATTGACCGTGTCTATGTAGCGACTATCGCGACAGGCAGTAATACGTCTGGACATATTCGGGTCGTAGGACGTGCTTAGAATGGATTTGCCAAGCCGCATCCGCAACGGCTTTTGTATTATAAGCAAATGCCGTATTCCGGCTGGCACGATTTCACGGAGTCCTTTTCACGATTAGAATTTAAACGCGAGCGAGATCACATGACGAGCTCGAGTTCTTAGGTTTTTACTTTCGTCGAGGAGCAGGCCAATGTTACATAGGAATTCATTCGCAGATCGCGAAGCGTTCCTCTTGTGTCACGATTATACAAGAATTTTGTTGAATGGCTCTTTTTTTTTTTCCTTTTAACTCATCTCCATTTAACGATCCGTTACATGGCGCGGGAGAATAATATTGATATTATGACAACGATGGAATTTCAATGTCAACCTCAATCTCATTAGAAACGTAAAATTGACACCGTTCGAACGCGTGTCTATTTCCAATCGGAATGTCGCCCGAGTCTATTAATAATCTCAGCAAAGAAATCGACGATACGGATTCATCCTATTGTCATACAAACCTCAAGGCTGTAGCGTTTGCGTATCGTCCTTGCCCACCTAGAAATTACTTCTGCCGGCCGAACAGACAACAATCGAGTTTTCATCTAGCGATGCTCTACCGGCGTCATAAAAATTCCGCTAATCTTTTAGACGTTTATCCAGCTTCTATCCTCTTTACCGTTCTTACGACGCGTTGGCATTCATTCCGAATATTTATAAAGCGTCGCGCAAACAACTGCGACGCAAATACGAACAAAAGAAATTCCCCAACGATGTTAGGTACGCGTGCACTTACACTCCGTTACGTTCATCTCGCACCGAGTGTATTTCAGATACGGCCGAGCAGCTCGTATAACCCGTGTACTTAGGGACGCGAGGGAGCACTGGTATAACAGATACATGTGTTTTACAAGCGTCGATGGGCGCGACGTGTCGCGCGCTAGAAACCATCCTTAATCGTTGAATATCAAAGTCGTTCCGAATTTACGAGTCGCGCGTGATACCGTCTGGCTCTGACTTTCACGGGACTGACCCACTACACTGTGACGAATAATATTCATCTTTCGATTACCTACGCACGGACGAATATAAAAAAAATATGCGGAATTCTCGATTCATTGTGTTGAAATATTTTTCTTCTCGATGCATTCCTTGCGGTCGTCGCGAGGAAGGTTGAGGACGCGGCTGAATCCTCAATGTCGGCTCTGCGCATCCTTTCTCGCCGGCAGATCCTTTCTAACATATTTCCGGCTAATTGGACGTGTAATTGGTATGCGCATTGTGCGACGTCTCGTGTCTACGGTGCGTCGCTGCTTTTGCGAATTCTTTAAACCGGCCAGTGCTGTTCTCCTTCGTTGATATTGAAATCACGAGATGCAGCGTGGAATCTAACGATGGAATTTTGAGGAACGAAAAGAAAGGCTTTCATCATCGCCTGATAATTATACTTCACAGTGCACGTGCAGGGCTTTGTTTAACGAAAATGCCATGCGCCTGTACCGGCGTAATAAAAGTATTTTTAATTACGTTTTCTTTTATCTCTTCTTTGCAGGAGCCAATCCAAGGCGTCCTATTTGGCGTACAGGAGGGAACGCGGGGCGCCTGATAGCGAAGGAAGTTATAAACGCACCATGTCTCCTACCGCGAGATTGGACGATTGGCCGCCACCTCGCGATAGGGACGATCCTGTACTTCTTAGGGTGACTCCACATCATCCTCATCCACTCCATCATGCGGAACTGCCAAAATCGCATAGTGTGGATGCACTTCATCACAGACTGGAGGAGAGGACCGCTCATTCCGTCGAAGTGATCAGCAAGCTGTCTCATGATCTCAACAAGAAGCTGCAGGCTAGCGAATTGCGCAGGGGTGAGAATAATAATCTCGAGGAGCGACGTGATCCTGGTGCAGGGGATGCCGAGAGGAAGGAGAGACTGTCGCTTCAGAGCGTCGAGGTCCTGAACGACAGGAACAGACAGTTGGAAAGGGAACGAAGGAAATTGGCTGCCAGCTGCGAGCCCTCTGCTGGACAGAAGAGACTTTTGGAAAGAGAGAGTCTTCTTAGCAGCGAGGATTTCTACAGAGAGAGGACCTCGACGATCGAGATGACCTCGCAGAACGTGGAGATGCTGAACAGACGTAATGTGACGGTGGAGAGAAGAGTTCAGGAGGTAAGGGTTGAGAATGGCAGATTGCAGGGTGAAATTAACGTGGACACCAGGCCACCACCCGTTATCGAAAAGCCTCCGCCACCTATGACCTCACCACCTAGAACACCTGAACCAGAGAGACGAGAGAGCCCTGTCATGAAGACCGGAGCCGTTCCACGTAGATCTGGCAGCTGTTCCAGCTCTTCGTCAGGAAGATCAACGGAACTTAGAACTTCTCCTAGTACTCTACCGACGAGATCGTCGCCGAGGTCATCTCCGCTGAACTCACCGACGAGAACTGATCCCAGACTTCCTGAAGGAAGTAATCCTATCGAGCTCATAAGTATCTCCTCCAGGAGGAAGGTCTCTGGTCCGACTCAGACTGACAACATCAGCTCCCTGGATAGAACAAGTTCGTCAGGAAGCTCCTCACCTACGTATACTAAATCAAGTCAAACCTTAGAAAGTGAAATCTCAACCAAGAAATTTGAGGCTACGTTCTCCAGAACGAGCAGGAGTTCCATCTCACCGATCTCCACGATCTCAAAGTCTTCCTCATCCCCAAGAACAACCCCCGTAGATCCTATTCTGATAGAAGACAAGTCGACTACCACGTCGCCTTGCGTCTCACCGCAACCTGGAATCGAGGGTCTCACCCTGGTTCAAAGAACGGAAGTCGTGTTGCGCGTAAACGCAGCCACAAGTGACGCAGCATCCCAGACTGAGGTACTGTCCGAGGAGAACGCTCTTAAGAGGAAAACCACACCAGATCCAATACCAGAACCAAGAAAGAAGCTTCCAGAAGAAATCGAATGTGAAGAGCTCAGCCGGGATCTTGCCAGTCAATTAAATCCCAATGACAAACTCGTGTCGATTCTCGGTGAGCAAATATCTTTTCTCTATTTATTTGTGTCTTTGTTGGCACGACTGCTGCTACTTTTTGTCACTCTCTCGAGAACTGTTTCGCACCAAAGAGATTTCGAGCCGAGTAAAAGACTTCCACCGTGAACAATGGCGCAAGACGATCTCCTCTGTCTCAGTCGGAGTCGTTACTTCTTTCGTTACGCGTGCTTTTCAATGAGCCACGTGTCGCTCTTGCAGAAATCCTCCAGAAAATCTGTGCAATTTACCAATGGGATTGGGCCCCGGGCCATTTGACTCGAGTCAACTCGTGACTACGACTTTTCAAAATGCAAACGAAAAACAAAATTAGTTGTAGAAACTGGAACGCCTTCAGACATCGGTATCTGGCGACTGCGACCCGTTTCTGTAGACGGTAAATGCGGAGCGACACTGAAGTAACTTAAAGGCGTATTCGGAGACTGCGATGAAAGTGTAATTTTGCGACGGTAGTTGGGTCTAAGCACTGGGTAGGTAAAGAGAAAACGAAACAGTTGGTAATTATGCACGAGTGATTCGTCGTTACGGCGTAATCGTTGAACTGTGTTCAAATATTACTTGACGAAACGCATCGGTACAAGCAAGACCTTGCTTTCGTGAAAACTACCCAAAGAAACTTGATACTTGGCTCTTTTTTGACGATGCCAAAAAAAAGAATCTCATCAGCTTCCCTCACGATCTGTCCGGTCGAAGGTCAAAGTTGCGAAAGGTCGATCGGCGTGTAATCGAATGCTATTTAAGACTCCGATCGCATGAACCGTAGTCGATCGAGAATACCTGAGGAAAGAAGGTAAATTTACAGTCCGCGATCGTCGGCTCCCCTAGCAGGATGTCGTTTCCATTGACGAGGAGAAGCGACTTAGAGAGCCGGCATGACGCAGGTTAATTAAACGGCTGCTAATCAATTGGAAAGAGACCGGATTCGCGCAGAGTCAATTGGCTCTTTCGATCGGGTGGGACGGATCGAGGAGAAATTTCACGTAAGCAAAAAAGCAGGACTCGAAAACCTGGTGAAAATTGAACGCCGGGAGAAAAGAACGACGAGGGGGATTCGTGAAACTAATTCACACCGGGATATCCGAATGACTGACGGGATCATTAATTTTTTCCGATCCTCCAAGTTTTATACGAATCTTTATTTTCATTAATTCCCATTAACGTTCCAAATACGTTCTCGTAGCTCCTCCAGTGTTTTCTGAATTCACCCTGTTCTACGTTATACCTCTACGTTTCGCCCCATGATCATCCCATAAGGCTAATTGGTATTACGGTCTCCTCGACTAGACTTCTGTCGGCTTCTTCACGGCCCGCATAATACGCTGGCTCTGTGTGCAGCCAGTTGCATGTACAGAGTCGCATGTGCGTTGGGAATTGATCGCGCGCCGGAGCGACGACCCTTTATTTTAATAAACGCTAACCTAATCAGCGGCAGACTCTGTTATTCAATTAAGTGTCGTTATCCGTCGACCTCGACTGTGTCTCTCTATAACGTTTCTAATATAAAGTATACAAAATAAATAAATTTTCGCTTTGCTATTCTTTTCTCCCAATAGTTCCAGCACCGGAGCACAGGAGACCTACGGACTACGTTTCCGGTTTGTTCAGGGTGGAAGCGACGATACAGCCACGACCGAGAACACGTCTGTCCTTGGAAGATTCTTCAATCTCGATCACGGAAAGTTCAATGGAAGAGGAGAAAAAGTGAGTTTTTTTTTAATTAACCAAAACTATCGGTTCTCATTGTGACGTCACTCGAGTCCTGAAAAATAATTGACTCGTAAGCGCAATTTAATTTAATCAGCGTATATTACCGATCGAGAACGAACACGGAATTCGTTGAGGAGGTCGAAGGTCACCCAGATAGTTCCAAGGAACTCTCCCAGCTCGCGGCACACCCTAGAGCCCCATAACAATGCGTATCTTACTTTTGCATCCACCCACAATATCCCAAGCATCGTGATAACCTTGCGATTCCTTGCCTGCGATCGGTCGCCGAAGGAGGAGATCGGCCTTCGTTTTGATTCTTTCTCTAGAACCTGGTTCCTTCTCTTTTTTTTTTCTTTCTCTTCGACGTACTCTTCACGGTTTTCGTACGTCTTCCCATCCTGAAATAGTAACCTCATTCTCAGGTTATTATTACACCAAACTCATCCGTGATCGAAGACGATCGGACCTCTTTCACGGGATAAATTAGACGCATGGAATATCGCGTGCACTTTTTGGGTCGCTCAGACGAAAATTCATGAAAACGCTCATCGCTCACAGTCAGTCTCTTTATTCGGTATACTTGGCATGTTGGATGTGCGTGATTCGAGTTAATCGATGGGCCGACGGAACGTCACATGGTATAACGGACACGTGCGCGGAAAATATCGCGTGCATGTAAACAGCCCAAGTACCACCTTCTCCAGGAGTGACGCATAGCACGCACACACATGCTCTTCCCCTACCACGCATTAACGCTCACCGATTTTATACGGCAATTTAATTGTCTCTTTAGAGAATATTACCGTACGGACGCCCATATACTCAAGCAGCAATTTGAACGGAACGATTGATTTAAAGAACGAAGCTCGTACTTAAAATTAACGTTGATTATTGACCTCTCGATGGAATTTCTGTCTTTCAACTTCAACGTTGGTCGCTGTGTCTCTGTTTTATATTTAACCGTTACTATTTTCCCTTGCGGTTTTTCATCGATTGTATCGGTGCAACGCCTGCGGTTTTTATACCATCGCAGAAACCGAGCGTTGCTTTTCCATGGAGCGAGGGATAACATAAACGCCGCTTAATTGTCACGGGACAATAGCTGTTCCGCCGTGGCTAAGGAGAAAGTGCAGGAGGCACGGCGCGTTGCGCAACACGGCCATAAATGATATTGTCAAGTCGACTTCTCTCGGGCATTATTTATAAACGCACTAGGACCGGCTAGAGGGGACATACGAATTATCCTCAGTCTACGTACGACCATTCATGCCACTCACACGGAGCACAAAGCGACTGCAGAGTTATATTTTTTGGCGAATTTTCAAAACGCGACATATCGATTTCGCAATGTGCATCGACGTCGGGACGCCCTTGCTACCAGTGTCGTCATCATTCTGTATCACGTTCTCCCTCGGGCTTGTTGATTCACGCGTGACTCATTGTCCATTTTTATATCGACGTTAATCCTATTTCCAACGGACTACGAAATCCTCCGCGAGGACTTACATCGAGGATGGCACGAGATCATTTGGTGAAACGTGACAAAAATTTTTCTAGGATCGAAACAGCCTCGATACCCTCGACGCCTACGACGCCGTCCATCGCGGATCCTGGCAGTCCTCTGTCGCCGACCTCGGCGTACTTCACCACCTCCGAGGGCAAGGCGCGTTTTCTCACGAGATATTCGCGCGACGTGTCCGAGGAGCCTGTGGCTAATGGTACAGACGACAGCGGCGTCGCGACGCCCGTCCTCGTTACGGATAGCTTGGATCTTAAGCAGAAGAAGGTATGACCTGTAAAATTTGTCTTTGCATCCTTTTCTTTCGTGGGAAGTTTTTCGAGGCTTCTTATCTATTTCAGGAGGAGCTGATGATAAGGCTGGACAAGAAGCTGGTGGTCCTTAGGGCGGAACAGGAAGCCGTCAGAGAGGAGGGCGATGTTAATGAGGCGCTGGGCGCCCGAGTCGCCACTCGTGTCACCGCCGTTGCGCGTCCGGCTGAAGCTTCCAAGTACAGGCTTCACGTTGAGGAAATCGGCAAGATCACTAGTCTTCTTTTGGGTCTCAGCGGAAGACTTGCTCGGGCTGAGAATGCTCTCTATGGGATGTCAGCTGATCATGCTGAGAGGGTAAGACTGTTTTTTTATCTTTAGACACTTGTACGACTACAGGTTAGGAATCTTGATGTCCTAGTATAATTTTTGCACTGGGGTATAAATGTGATATATAATCAACAGAAAATTCTGGAAAGCAAACGTGACAAGCTGATCGATCAGCTGGAGGAGGCGAAGATCCTGAAGAGCAACATCGACAAACGTAGCGTGAACGTCTCGGCAATCCTGGCGAAATACCTGGACGACGAGGAGTTCGCGGACTATCAACACTTTATCAACATGAAAGCGAAGCTGATAATGGACGGTCGTGAAATTCAGGACAAGGTGAAGCTCGGCGAGGAGCAGTTGGCAGCTCTGAAAGAAGCGATCGACTAGTCTGTAAAGATATATTTAAAAAAAATTGCTAGAATGCGAACTCCAAAAGTATTAATAATCAAGAGGAACGTCGCTCGATCTCTTGATCGTATCCGTTTTACGTGCATTTAAAGATCTAAATCCATATGTGAACGAGATGAACCTTAATGAAGAGGATCATACAGATTATTCAAAGAAATTACCAAGAGCGTCGTCTTCTGGGCGAACCACGGGCACGAACTTTAATTACTCGATTGTAATAATAACCGCAGTGGTACTCTGTGTCGTTCGGATATACACGAATTGTACCTACGTTTTATTAGCATATAAGACAGTCAAGTTTCGCATTTATCAATAATGGAAGATGCTGTAATCTTGTCCTGTGATTCCCAGAAGAACATTTGAGTGCCTAGTCCTTTGGGGTTGCGTCGTCCTTACTACGGCTATAGCCCGGTGAGCCCTTGGATTTAATTATGCACATTCCGAATTGCGATGTTTATCTGTCACATTCGAATTACTCATACGAGGCCATGACCTTACGTCAGATTTAGTCGACGTGTGTTGTACCGATGGATCTTTGTCAGGAGTAGTACATGATTTTTAATGAGATGAAAATCCGAAGAGGCAGCATCCTTTCGCCAGAGATTTGAACACGTCACCGGACGGTAGAACTCGTCGATGTACATAAATGATGAATAAGAGGATGCAAATATATATACCTATATATATATATATTTTATATACGCGTGAGAAGTATAATGAAAGATTGGAAAATTTCTGCGAAATTTGTATTATTTTATATTATTATTGCGATCCAGTGAAGCTTTTCTTATTTGTTCACTCGTATGTATGTATTTGTCGAAGATCATTTTGTCAAGCGCAATTTGAATATCGATAAAAAATAGATCAAAGTATGGCGACTGACTACGATTCATCCAGGTACGCCGATCATTTCGTAACTTTCGTCTAGTACGTTAGAGTAAAATTTATTTATTATTCACTGGGTAAGAGTGGACCTAAGATAACGTGTGCTTAACGAAAAGTCGATTGAAAATGGTACGGTTTATAAATGTCTTCTTTAAAGAATCAAAGAAAATCAAAATTCTAATATATTACACACGCGAGTACATATGTATTACACACGCGCACTCATTATCTTTCTAATTATGTGTACTTGTTATATATACATTTTGCCTCGGATATCTTTTGTAAAACTGTCTTTATGGTGTTAAGAGGACGTGAGTCCCGAGGGTTAAGTTTGGGCCAAGTCTCTTGACGCACTGCGTTATTGCGCGTGTGACTTCCGGTGCAATAATTGTCTCTGTACAGGACGAAATTCAGGATGGATCCTCGATAACGAAGTGACAGGATCAATCTGGATCATTCGGAAAACTCTTTATAATTATTGTCCCTTTTCTCAAATTCTCTGCCAGTAGTCCTTCGTGGTCTATTTAGTGTCCATATCTCAATTTTTTTTAAACATGGCGGCTCGCGAAAGGGATTATATTTTTCAAGGGTAACAGCCTTATGAGAAAAGGACAAGAGGACGAGTCAACGGCGTCTTCGCGTCGCGACGCTTGGCGTCGACGTGCGACTCAGGCCTTGCCTTCAAAATCGTGGTGCCCTCTTGCGTACACGTGTGATATGAGGGTAAGGTAGTAAGGGAGTTCGGCCTTTATTTTTCATACAATGTCTATTCGTTATGAAACGACGTATATAATGGCCGGACTATCATAATCTGTATATAAGTAGGAGTTAAGTCGTTAATTGCAGACGCAAACATACGAACGCATACAACGAGGCATATTTTACGTTTTGTTATAACGCCACATCCCACGTACCCTGTCCTCTTGGGGGTTCTAATGGACCCCAATGATGCTTGTGATCTTAATTACTTCTTATAATTAAGCCGCGATCTTACACGATTTATATAGGATCTTGTACGATCATCGGTTATCCCCACGAAATTTTATGCCTTAAGTCATTCTCCGCGAGGATTCCTTTCGTTACGTATCTTGAAGTTTTGGTTATCAATTTTTGTCTTTTGCTCGAGTTTCATCATAAATTTCCGGATAGTCATTTTGTCATTCAATTCGCCTCGATTCTTGGTACATGCATTATTCGCAATTCAAAAATTGAAATTAGGCAACGAATGCGGTTCTCTTCATGCGTTTTACTTGTGAAGACGGAGTTGAAAATTTTTCGTAACCCTCGAGGCATCGGGATCCTCCGGTTTTCTTGAATTCAGTAATGAGACATTTACTGTAATCTCAAGAATCGCGTGACGGAATCCACGTTTTGTATTCATATTCTCTATTTCACTCGTTCATATGGAAATTGTTGTCGCTGAAAATTCTTATTTAATTTCTGATTCTTCAAGATCTTTCGCACGTCCGTTTCTCGCGTCGCGTTTTCATGACAGATTTTATGGCGGTCTTTTTTTTAATGAATAAAAAATCAAGTAAAGCACGGCAAAAGGCAGTGGAACGTAGTGAGCTTTGCAAAATTGCGAGAATGGACGGCAGCGAGGATTTCGCGCGCGACTACTAAGACTGAGCATAGGGCATAAAATTTTCCGTAAAATAGTCAGTTTTTGTTCCTCGTTTCGATGTTTGTAAATCCACGCGCGTTTCGATTGGCGAACGGCGTCTTGTCGAAGGCCGTGCTTACAAGCAGCGAACGGTCAGATAGTTCGATTTCGATAGAGCTAAGCGGCTAGAATTGTACATAACGGATTACACGAAATATGGTGCTCTGGATTTATTTTTTACATCAGAAATATTCCAATAATTCGTAGGATTATCGATGATAAGGACAATTAATATTTAACACATCGTCGACGGTCCCTATCATTTTTTTCCCTAGAGATCCTCGATATATAATAAAATGAAAGAAAATGAAGACTTTCCCCATGAAATAGCCACAACCTTCTACGTATGTCTGTATATATATAAAGATACATATAATATGTGTTTACGCGATGTCAACCTTTAACATTATAATTCTGTCGTCGCTCGGGCGACAATAGATCGTTGTAGTGTGACAATATTATCATTACGATGTATTATGAAACATACGATAGCTATCTTCTCGAGCTCGCTTACAATAAATAACATGTTGAAAATTAAACACGGTGTTTCCTTCAATCAAGTCGATTTCCCGTTTATTGATTTAGAAAATTAAAAAATTTGCACCAAGTTTTGATCAAATCGTTCGGGAAAAGTGAACCTTTAATTTAATGGGGAACTTGGAACCGAAAGAAATTTCGGTCCGATTACGCTGTGCACAATGATACAAGCTTGAATTTTGGTTTTTGGGTTTTTCATTCGTCATCTTTCGAGTCAACTCTGGTCAACTCTTATACCTGTGTTTGGAATAAAATATTCTATGTATGAGAAAAAGTCCTAATTCTGCATGAGAGACGTCTCCATGAACCGGCAGAAGCCCGGGTGAGATACCGGTGCCCTTCTGGAAATGGGCAAAAGGCTGTAGATCGGGCGGAGATACAGTTTTGATTCGGTCAAGGTCAGGTGAGGGACCCCTGACCTCTCGATTTGGTTTAAAGGGACGACTCGAGGGAAAGGAAGAGTTTACCGGCTATAAAGATCTCGACCAATCACAATTATTAGTTCTCGAATTTAGCTATTTTGTCAAAGCAGTCTCGGGGCACCGGCCGAGGTGTCACGAGCTGCCTCGCCCTCCCGTGCTATCTGTTGATAGTTTTTCTATCTGTGTTTCGGTACGGTATAAAAAGATCTCGTTTGTGTAATTCTCGCGTTGCTCTCGCGATATCCAGGAAATTCTATGAATTTTCTGTGAGTGTTCCGGAAGTGCAGTGTTGTGCGCCAGTGCAGTGACCACCCAAGTGTCTTCTGGATGCAGTTCTCGGCCTTCACGGATCAGCCGCACCAGCTCCGGTGAGTACTCCCAATTTATTAATTGGTGAAGGGATTTCGAGTTGATGCGTCTGATTCCTTCCGTTGCATTCTCGATCAGTTGCTCTATGTATCTCGCGCTATTTTCCTGACTCTTAGTCCGACCCTCTCTACCTCAACCTAGCAGCCTGAGCAGCGCATTTCCGTAACCGTCTGTTCCCGTTCGTACATCCAGTTGCGTTTGCTGATTTTACGCGACTCCAAAGATCAGCACCTACGGTTGCGTTTCTCTATTTTACGCGTCCCCAAAAATCTACAGGATCCGTTAAGTTATCGTCTCTTCTGATAAGTTCCGTCGTTTATTAAATTTCGGTCTCAGTTACGGTTACAGTCTCTGAATTTAATATACCAGTATCAGCAATTTCCCATTACACCGGGATATAATGAAGCCTTGTATTTATTCTACCTCCTCGACAGTTGGTCCTCCAGAATCTGTATTACCTGCAGTTGCACTTGGGAAGCTGCGTTGGTTGTATCCGCATGGTACACCACCAGAACTTTCATAAAGCCTCATCATCACGGGAGCACAAACCTATATATAAAGATTTCCGTAATGAAATCTCCCAAGACGCAAGCTGAAATACCAAACATGAGATGCATCCTTGGAAATCTCATGCGTACAAACTTTAGCAATGTATATGTTCCAAAACGTATGATTTATGATCAACCGAAGCAATTTAGGCAGGAGAAAGGTAATCCTTGAGGAGATTTCTTTACCATCAGCAGGTAACCCAAATTATTTCTTCATGCCGGCAGTACGTTAAGACACTGATTTACCGACAGAGTAAAACATGTACTTTAGTACGAGTTAACGATACCTTTTCGACTTCCTTAAGCTTCGCCTCGAACTCTTCCTTCTGAGCAAGTTGATTACCGTCCAGCCACTGAATAATTTCAGTACATTTCTCAACAACGAGTTTCCTGTCTACTTCCGGTATCTTCTCCTTGATCTTCTCATCCTCAACGGTATTCTTGACATTGAAGCAGTACGACTCCAGGTTATTCTTAGTAACGATACGCTCCTTCTGTTTATCATCTTCGACACGGTACTCCTCAGCATCTTTAATAATCCTCTCAATCTCCTCCTTACCCAACCTTCCTTTGTCATTGGTAATAGTGATCTTGTTTTCTCGGTTAGTGGATGGCTCGATCGCAGAGACGTTCAGTATGCCGTTGGCGTCGATATCAAAGGTAACCTGGCGAGTGGAAGGTTACGAAATGCTGGACGGTTAAATCGGAAACGGTATCCCGTTCCGGATATAAGTTCACCAGGCTCCGGTAGACGCTGATAAATCCTAACCTGTATTTGGGGCACGCCACGCGGCGCTGGTGGGATTCCTACGAGTTCGAACTTCCCCAGGAGATTGTTGTCTTTGGTCATCGCTCTTTCACCTTCGTAGACCTGGATCAGGACGCTCGACTGGTTGTCCGAGTAGGTCGTAAATGTTTTGGTCTCCTTCGTAGGTATTGTACTGTTGCGTTTTATAAGAGCCGTCATTACACCACCAGCAGTTTCGATTCCCAGTGATAAAGGAGTCACGTCCAGGAGCAGGAGATCCTGAACTGATTGGTCACCGTGCAAGATGGCAGCCTGAACGGCGGCACCGTAGGCTACAGCCTCGTCCGGGTTTATAGACTTGTTCAGCTCCTTCCCGTCGAACAGCTCCTAAAATTAAAAATACTTTATCCGAGACCAGGTCCCCAAGTGCAACTAATAAAAATCATTTGAGATCCAGCTAACTTGAAGGAGTCTTTGTATCTTGGGAATCCTAGTGGATCCACCGACTAATACGATATCGTTAATACGACTCTTGTCCATCTTGGCGTCCCTCAGCGCCCTCTCTACCGGTTCCAAGGTATTTCTGAAGAGGTCCTGATTCAATTCCTCGAATCGTGCTCTCGTAATCGGAGTGTAAAAATCGATACCATCCACCAGAGAATCTATCTCGATGTTTGCATGGGTAGAAGACGAGAGGCTTCTCTTTGCTCTCTCGCAGGCTGTCCTCAGCCGTCTAACGGCACGTTTATTGCCGGTCAGATCCTTATTGTATTTCCTATAAAATTCCTGGACGAAGTGGCTCACCAATCGGCTATCAAAATCTTCACCACCCAGATGAGTGTCGCCGGCAGTGGCCTTCACCTTAAACCCGTAAAATCGTGTAACGAACTCCCAACGTTCGGATCCACCGCAAGTTCAATTCTCTACCTCGAATATTCCATTCTCGATGGTAAGAACAGATACGTCAAAGGTGCCGCCACCCAGATCGAAAATAAGAACGTTCCTCTCGCCCGGACCCCGCTTGTCCAGGCCGTAGGCTATGGCAGCTGCTGTGGGCTCGTTGATGATCCTGAGAACGTTTAATCCTGAAATCGTACCAGCATCCTTGGTGGCCTGCCGCTGAGAGTCATTGAAATAAGCCGGTACGGTTATCACGGTATTCGAGATTGTCTCTCCAAGGTAAGCCTCAGCTATTTCCCTCATCTTCGTCAATACCATTGATGAAATTTCTTCTGGGAAGAAAGACTTTCTCTCTCCCTGTATTTAATCAATTCTTATACATCAATTAGTTATTTCATCCAACCATTACCCGTTACCTTGTATTCAACTTCGATCTTAGGTTTTCCAGCCTCGCTTATCACCGTGAATGGCCACTGCTTCGTATCAGCCTGTACCACAGGATCGTCGAATCTTCGTCCGATCAATCTTTTCGCATCTACCGTATAACGAATTTTGGTGAAAGTAAGTAAAGAGGAGAAAAAAGTGCATTCCTTAATTAACACCTATCGCTACTTCCAAGTGAGCTATCTATCGTTGAGATCTTGCGCTCCCATTAAAACTCGCCCGTTAAACGGTCGAGCTACTCGTAGTGGCTAGAATTTACTTTTATTGCACCCGGGGAGTTTCTAATGAAAATCAGAGAATTGGATGGTGTCCAAGGGAGCTACTACCCCCGCCCCACTCATCCCGTGATTAAACCTTTACCAAAGATCGTGTTGCTTGGGTTCATGGCAACTTGATTCTTGGCCGAGTCGCCGATCAGTCGTTCGTTATCCGTGAAAGCGACGTAACTGGGCGTCGTACGATTTCCCTGATCGTTTGCAATTATTTCAACCTTGCCATGAAGAAAAACTCCAACGCATGAGTAGGTAGTGCCAAGATCGATTCCCACAGCCGGTGTCGACATTTTTCAAAATTTCTATGAAAATTCATAAGTATTATTATGTCAAATATATATGCGATTAAGGAATCTTTCTTTTTTATAAAATCGCAATTATCCTCATATCGCGACCTACTTTTGCGATAACGCCATAAGAAGGTGTGCTAAGGCAAAGACGCTGGTTGTGTTTATACATTGCCTACCTGTACGTATAAACTTTCGCAATTATGATAAGGCAATGATTCCCTCGTTAATCTTCCGGCTAACATTACCCAGATTGCACTTGGTGTCTTAGATATTTGAAATTTTACTTCTGCGAAAAAGTTTTCGATTCCATGGACATATTTTAACAGCTAATAGAGTATCTGAGAAGGAGCGAGAGAGAGAGAGAGAGAGAGAGAGAGACCATCCCTATTGTATGGTTAGAGTATATAGGACAACGTACGTATAAGGCGTGGGTGGATAGGTTGATGCTGGAATCCTTAGAGCCGGAGATCTGCTTTAAATTCGCTTGGCGGACGTAAACTTTTGCCGGGTGAAAGAGCTGCGAGTAATTAATCTACGTTAGAGTTCTTGTATATTTTGTTAAGAGTAACGGCAGAAGACGGGTGCCGTAACGCTTTTCGGAGATGGAAGCTGTTTACGCGATCTATACGTTTTCTTTTTGCCGTGGCTAAAATTCTCGTGTTAGCTATACGGAGGTAACACGGCAAGTGTGTTATCACTTTTTTTTTAAAGGGATAAAAAAGAAGCAAAGAGAACTAACCAATCTGATCCGGCTTTATCCAAAATTCTCTTTTTTTTTCAATTTTTTTTCTTACATCCTTCGTTTACGATCGTTTCTCAACGTACCCGTCCGTAGTGGTTATTCTGCGAGATGCACTTGGAATTTTGCCATTCGTTAACGTTGCCCTGAAAAATTTATCAGGTTAAGACAGTTTGAATACGTAATGGCTGTTTGTATGTTTTGTCGCAGTCAAAATTTGGCAAGAAGTGACAGATCGATATGTCGTCGATTCAAGGAACCAATTCATAACCGGGATTAGAAGTAACGATAAAGTGTGCCCCGTGTGAAAATAATTTTCTTACCCGTTCCGAAGTAAAATTTTGTTTGAAAAACGAAAAAAATAGAAGATGGCCGTCCACCGGGATTGTAATCGAGAGCCGGGAGCTCTCATAAATATGTCGTCGGGTTCGGTAAACAAGCGCGCATAAAATCGGCACAGGGCTCGGACCGAGCGGTGTATTGTGGTGGCCGCGGAGTTTCGTGTACGCGATCGCGGTCGCGTTGCGGTGGGATTTAAAGCTGGTAAATTTATCGTCCAGGAGGGTGGACAGAAAGGGTCCAGGAAAGGAGATCCGAAAACTGCAGTCTCCCGCGCCCATGACTCCTTCCAATCTGGCCACAATTCAACAGTCGCCCTCCGCCTTTTGCTACGTTCGCCACGAACTACTTGTTCCGAGTAGAGAGGGTTGGCCATGTTGGTAAAAGTCGAACTGATATTACCGCAAGTATAGGTAGTGGTAGTGGTTTCAGAAATACGACAAGTAACGGTAGTAGCAAGTGGAGATCTACTAGTATCCACCCACTACGTCCCATGGCTTGGACACTCACAGTTTTTTTTTTAAATCAAAGTAAGTACGTAATAAGTACCGCGTCCAGACGCCATTTTTTAGATTTTTTCAAAAAGGTATCGTTTTTACCGTTTTTTTATTAGTCCCATTCGAAGGAGTATAATCTCAATAGTATCTGGAGTAAAATCGATTTAAGCTATTTTCCTCCAGCGTTCTTCCTGAGTGATCGTTCTCGATCGAGTATCGATTGGTTATCGAAAAGCTCCAGCTGTATGATATATCGGATTGTCTATGCATCTTCGCATCTTCGTCTATGCCAGGGGATTCAAGATGGTTGCTGATACAATATTCTATCTCTTTATGAACGTTCGAATTTTCAAATTATAGTAGCAACGTCTTTGAATTTTTTATACAGGGTTCGTCTTCCTTTTTCATTGTTTTCATTGATACTATCAGAGATTCTTTTTACCGAGATTCGTAGTATACTTGGTGATACTTTCGGAACGATACTATTAATAACAATAATAAAGAGGCTGAACGATTGAGGTATCATTTTCGCGTTGCTGTCCATGGTGAATAACCCCGTAAAGCGCAGACCGCACTCCGCTTACTCTCTGGATATTGCTTTGGATGTGCAATAACTGTAAGCGTTTTGGGATTTATATCGTTTCATCCCTGTGTAACCAGCATATTGGCTGGACGAACGTTAAGCCCCGTGTCCGTCCCTACGCTACGGCACGTGACGTTATCTGATAAACTTATTTTTCATGCAGCCCATGTTAAAACCAAGCGACCGGCGAACCGGATAATCGTGTATTTTTCACAGCTTCCGAACGACCCTCGCGCACCCTTGCCTTAATCTTTCGACTAAAAAAAGGGAGATATAGAAAGAAAAAGTGAATGAAAAAGAACGGGGAACGGAGAGAAGCAAAAAAAAAGCACAAGCCAAGAAAACCCCCCTGGGGATCACCCGTAATTTCCGGGGAACTCCTAAAGTTGCTCCGGGCTGAATCTCGGCCTGACACGATCTCCGATTTCTATCGGTATTGTGAAAGAGATAACGGAGGAAGGAAAAATCTCTAAGGATACCGCAAGCCTTGAGCTCTCGACAGGATGCGGTATCCCTGCATCCCGTACCGACGGCACATATTCCGTTACGTAATTTTGTCGATGGCGAAGACGAGATTGAGAGAGACAGATTTATAGTAATGATATACTCAGAAATCATCTATGATAAAATACACTATATGACACAGTAAAATATTTTTAATTAAATGAATTGTATTTATTCGCAGTTCCTCCATATTCATGGTACAAGACACCAATAATTTATTCGTATGCGCGTTACGTTGAATCTGGTAGCTCGATGCGATATTCGAAGGAAAAAACAATTTTAATAAACGGAACAATGAAAATTCAATATTTGATAACGGAGGTATAGTTTTAATGACTGCAGTATAGCATTAATAATATGTTAAATTTCGTAACGTTTATTATGATCAACGTTGACTAATGATATAGTAATCCATATTCAACACTATATGCAGTATCCGTTAAAATAATATATGTGGTAGGAAGAACGTTGGTAGACGAGCGAAAAAATATGAGAAAAAGGGAAGTAAATTCAAACCGACTATAGAAAAGAATTCCCTCATAAATATGCCGTCCGTCACGTCTACTTCAGTTTTCACGCAGAATCGAAGGATCCTCGTTGTAAATTGTCCGTGATAATTCTTTTTTTCTGGCACGACGGTAAAAGGGAGAAATAAAAAAAAGATATGGGAATGGGCGAAAACTCGAAAGACACCGTGTATAGGTCTTCCCGAATGGTTCCTTCGTAGAATCGACTTTCGTTCTTCCAACCCCTATATTTCTTGCTATGCTCTTCGCATACGCCACTCTCATATGGTATGCATGAAAACGACTTATTCGTCAATGAAATGATCGGTGTCTCCGTGCGAAGGTCTGTCGTGCGTTATATTCCCGTGGAAGTTCATGGAGTCGTGTGTAAGGGAGCCCAAAGGTACGTACATCGCCGCGCGTGTTATTTGAGTTATTTCACACATGGCGACCGATCGATAAGCATCGCCTTGCATTCAAGTAGGAAAAGTCCCCCTGCGTCTCCGGACTCTTCCCCGTTTCGCGTATCCAGGTAGGTGATACCTGCCTAGTGGAATGTCTAACCTTATACCAGTGGCAGGTACATTCCGCGCATCTATAGTCGTTCCACGAGTTCAATATTTTTTGACAGTTCGAAGGCAACGGAGTCCTCAGTAGATTGCAGATGACTTTTCGAAATATCACGAAAATTTATGCTGATAGAAAAATATGTTTCGGTATAATATCACAAGCGTGGATACCGTGTAAAAAAAAATTATATAGAGAGCGACGTGTGATTTCTTAATGATTGCGTTGTTCGTGACCTGTCAAAAAAACATGTCGTACTCGCATACAGACCATAGGTATATTGACCATGCTGTAAACACAGTAGCGCAAAGCCGTTTTGACAAGTACGCGTTTACGGTCATACAGTTGGTTTTGAAAAAGAATGTGAAGAATTTTTGTTGGGGTACGTAACGATAAACGCCAACCCTCACGAAAGGTAATTTAGGGGTGTCGAGGGAGCCAGAGGGGAGATGGCAAAAAATAATCGCTGGCGTGAAAAACTTGCTCGAGAGTTTGTTAAGGTTGGATGGCCTATAGGCATGATGCAGGTTTGTCAGTGACATTATTAGGTTGGTACCTAGTACGAGGGTGTTGAAAAATTCCGAATTAAATTACCAGTAAATATTTGCTCTCTGTTGCGTGAGAGCCGTCGCGACTCGTGCGGTAGATTAAAATCAAATGTTTTTTATGAAAACAATCCTGTCTTCCGCGTTACAGGAGCTTCGCATGGCTTCAGGCTGATCCCAGCTACTTGAACGTAGGTACAAGATGGCAAGATCACGCGGATAGATTCCGTAAGAGATTTTCTCGAAAAATTTTGGTCTTTACTCTGCCGCCAGAATCCGACGTCATGCCATAATGCACCAATAAAAATGCAGAGTGGTCCTCGCCAAGGTGCAGCGCTGCGAACCCGTCTACGTTACCCGTCTACGTCGACGGAAAGGCAAACGGAATACGCGCTCGAGATCGAGCTGGCTGAGCATTCAGATTGAACGTGCATCTCCGGGAAATGCTCAGAGGCAACCGGCATTCGCTGATTCTCGCCGGGAAATAAACATCCGGGATACCTGAATTGCACGCGACCTCAATCGTATTTTGTGATTTTTAGACGCGCGGGATTTTGGGTCAGGACGATGTACCCGAAAAACGAGTTAGGCTACGTTTTCAATGAGCGATCGTGGACATTTTTTGTCATGTAATATGTCCAAATGTCAAGCGACTATTTAGCATCTTTAAGCTCGTTCTAAAGCAACGTGTAATTTTTACTCTCCCTACGTACCGGGAAACGATGATTCAGGTAAGCGACTAAAGCAAAGTTTGTCCTTGGGGTCGAAGACTGCAGTGAAATTTAAAAGAGGATCTGGGGAAGAAGCTAGTGGTATGAATAAAAGCCAAAAAAAATGTATAAATGAAAACATGTAATTAAAGCCGTATCCCCATGGCGCTACGGACCAGACGCATTTATTCGCAATGCAAAAATGTCCCCGTCGAGCTGCGATATTATAAACGGAAGAGAATGCAGTTAATATTACGTCGGAGAGCGCGGCGGCTGCAGGACGCCGTTATTTGCGATGCATATAAATGCATCGGAAACGGCCGCATAGTTGCATGAATCATAGCAATTATCGTTTATGCCATTTCCCTACGGCATGCGGCAACCTGCTGGAATCTGTTGAAACGGCCTCACTTTTATTCCCTCTGAGCGGATTCTGTGTGCCTCTCGTAAAATACCATTGAAAATCGTAAGATCAATTCAATTGCTCTTACCATTCATAAGAGCTTCCACTTTCGTAATCTCAGTATCCGCACTTGGTACGTTCGTTACGCTCGGCAATTGTTTCATCACGCTTGTCCGGACTGCGTGGACGTATGCTTAACGAGACGAAGTATTTTTGAAAAATTCCTCAATCACAAAACGAATTTTTTTTTTATAAAATCTTAATTAAATTTTATCTACATTCGAGTAGCCTTCCCACATAGAATTTTCTACATGTACGTATGTGGGTTTTCAAAAAATTACTGAAAATATTTCGCACTTGGAACGCTCTTATCCATTATCAGACTTACTCCGCATATTTGTATGTATATATATATATACATTTCAAAAGAACCAAGTACTTCGGTATATGCTCGCATACTCATATATATACATACCTGGTGAAACGTTTGTTCAGATTTAACACGTGACCTACAACATAGATTCGCAATAGGCAGAGTCAGAGAGTCTGGACGTTGCGAACAGTGATTCATGTCGCGGTAGCTGATGCTATTCGCTATAACGGGCGAATTCCGTCGCGCTATCCTGCCGTTATAAACACATCTCTTCGCAGGGACTTCCACTGTAATCTTGGTATTGTTATTCAGCTAAATGTCAATGCGTAATAGCGTAAAAGACTCATACCAGGATGCGCCTGGATGATAGCGAGGATAAATTAAAAAATTGATGAATAATTGAGAGAATAATTATTATGTATCATTAGCATAAATTGTAATTTCATAACTTTATAATTATCCACAAACTTTGCAATTTTTCTTAAAAGCCATATCGTTAGCCGCTCGCTAACCTACATTCATCTTATACATTGTTTATCTCGAATGCACGTATCCGCTGTGTTTGTTACTTGGATTTTTATTTTTTCGCATTGCCCTGTTCTCCGCTTCCAGGTTTACAGTCTTGGCAGTGAGAAGTCGGAGTGCGACTAACGACGAGTTCTGTCGCTCTTTTACGACGCTTAAGTAACCATAAGCCAAGTGCACAATGGGCGAGTTTCGCAAAGACTGTCGTACGCTCAGGATTAATAAATAAATGCGTCAGGAGAGCAAACGGCTTCTGTGGCCTTCGTGCTCTTGAGGAAACAGTTACTTATCGTCGTAATGGCTGACACAGGCTCCCGTGCTTATGCGAATAAATACGAATGAACGGGAAAAAATACCTAAAATTCACGGAAATTCAATTCGAAGGGCTGCGAATTGGAATAGAAATTTTGATAATGGAAATTGATTAAATTTACTCGGAGGGGGGTGTGTTCAAATTATTACAGTCTGACTCATTCGTGATCGCGTATCGACTATATGGGCAGGTGCACAATACCGTGCATGGAAAACTGGATTTTTCATTTAGCTTAGCATGAGATACGTTGGAGGTTTGTTATATAACGTGTCTTACGAGATCAATAGCGAGCATGCAAGAGCCAATATTAGCAATCTCCGAAATATGCCGGTAAATATTTGGTGACCATGCCAGGCTGGCCGGGCTCAAGGATATCATGTGTGTGCTGTGCGTTCGGAGTAGGGAGGTTTGGTATTAGACGGTCGTATCGGACGCGTGCGTAGCGACGCGTAAACGCCATAGACGCTCTATGGAAACATCGCCTAATTGATTCGTGCCGGCAATGTCACTGGCAAGGAAACGATCTGTACACAAAATCGTTAAGGTTCGCGATTTGCGTTCTTTGAGAATCGCTATGGCGGACTGGTGTATACATATATTAATAAATTCCTACTGTTGAGTTAATGGGTCGACTACGATGCAAATATATATATATATATATATATATATATATATATACATACACGAAGATCGGATTATAATTTTTATTAAGAAGAGAAAAAAGGAACTTATACGAATTAAAATTGTGTGTAAATTGAAAAGAAATTAGATTGGCTTAATTAATATCAATCGAGTATTACTCTTATGCATCGTCATATCCGAACTCGTTTAATTAGCTAATGTTATATAGCTTAATGTTAAGAATATGGGAAAATATATAAAAAGTAGTGTAACAGCATCCCTCCCATCCGGTTCATTGAGTAATCACCTTTAGCCAACTTCGACTTGTCAAGTCATTTCATAAACAAGATCGAAGGAATGAAGTAAAGAATAAAAGTGCATATAGAAGTGAATCAGGTATTGTGATTTCGTTTCTATATATACGCACATACATATACATATAATACCGTGTGTATGATTTATTTTGAATCTCACATCTCGACGTTATTTAATTAAATACTACGACTCATCATTTCACTTCCCGTCAGGATTGTGACTAGTGCACCACCGTGACTTTATAACTACGTAGAACCGTATACGAATGACGAAAGGTTGTTTTTTTTCTCGAAAGTGCAACAGCACCGGATTGAAAGTCACAAGAAAGCAATCCCAGTGTTGGAGCGTCGGGACGCCGCGAGAAGTGGAAAAAAAAAATGATTTCCAGTAACACAGAGACGGGCGAGTTCGCGCCGTGCTGGAAGCATGAATGAGACTGCAGTTACGTAAATGGCAGGGCCGTCGAGGAGCGTTGTGCAATTAATCCGTAACGAATGTGCCGAGCCGTGTAATTAAACGGCGTCGTTACGGAAAGCGTCGATCGGTTCTTAGGCGCCGAGTCAATCTGATAAATTCAGGTAATAAGAAAAAAAAGGCAATGGCAATAGTTTCGATAACCTCGAAATAAAAAAAAGATGATTGCGATTCTCACGACGCAACGAATAATCGCAGTCGCGTCGGTAATGCAGGCGCGCGCACTGCATTTGTGCAAAACAATACGAAGGCGTCCTTGAGTCACGTGACTGTCTTCGGGAAATCATTGGTCGTCATATAAATTGGTTATACTTATCTCGAGTTTTTAATAGCTAAACACGTTTTACTCCCGTTAAACGTACCGAAACTAACCTGACCCAACTTCCACGCAGTAAATCGATATCTCTGGCGTGACTTCGCGTTGCACAACAAAAGACATTTTCACCGGGCAATTATACTGAGCAAGGACGCGGCGAACGTAACGTTACTCGCCGTGTATTACAAGTCGCGAAGTTACGAGCCGCGACCCAGATCGATTGCGCCTGAATTCCTGCGATAGTAACGTTACCAAGGTACCGAGTCTCGGTGAGAACGGATCGAGTGCGTTTACCTCGGACGAGGATACGGGAGTGTACGTATAGGCCTATGCCGAAGATTCAACCTGCTTGGACGCTTTTAAGATTCATGAGGATGCGACAACTTTCTCGGACGAGGCAAGTCCCAAGGCAGCTACGTACGTACGTTGACGATCCGACTAAAGATGGCAGGACGCAAGACGTCTGTTTTTGAAACTCTCACTTGTTAACGGTACTTTGCTTGTATGCCTAACCTAACCTAACTTCGTATCGTCCTATGACGTATTTGATAGTAAACTATTACTGGGTGCCGGAGAAATTTCCAGCAGGGATTAAACGGATGATCGAGTATACGGGGGTATCAGTAATTATTGATAATCGTAAACGCGCTTGTACGGAGTAGCAGTGTGTTCTAATAGGTTTTAATATTTTTATCAGATACCGAACGCCGGCGCTACCGTGTTTGCCCGAGACTTCATCCCGTTGCAATTATCCATGCATTTATGCGCGCATTGATTCCCACTTAAGCATAATGTACGGTAGTGTATAACGGGTGCTTGGAAACGAGATTAAATACTTGGATGGTAAGGGACGTTAAGGTAGAGGACTTTTTTGGGATCTTTTATTTTCAAGTTTTGTTTAGGATCTTATGGGATTGGCTATGATAATAGGGACATGTAGATATGAAATGGAGATATATAGGTATACGGAGTGGTTGGGAGGTTACTTGGAATACTAGTAGGGGGTAGTTCCCAAAGTATAAGACTTTCTGGATGGTGCCTGAGGAATATGAAGGTCCCTAAGAAACTTATCTGGCTGTGCTTCCTTTACCCAGAATCGAAGTCTTTTTGGGTTCTGGTCACCCAGTATCTCGCAACCTATTTGCAAATTGGTTTTCCCGATGCCGCGATAAACGTGGATGCGTCGAATGGATGGCGACGTGCGTTTGTCTGATTGAAACTGGAATGCGGACTCGCGGAGCGAATCGTAAGGGAAGATGCTGGAAGGGATTTATCTTTCGACGCCTGCCAAGCCGATCGCGTTCGATCATTAAGAAAAAGTTAGGAAAAAATATTACCGCGTAGCGTCGAGCGATGCCGCTGCTGGTTGAGAATGTAAGTGCGTGTGTGGATTTGCATATATTAATGAGCAATAATGGATGCGCGTAATTCCAAAAAAAATGTGTATGTTTCTGGTACAATTATTTGTGTGTATACGCATACATTTTTTATTCAGTATCAATTTATCTATTTGTCGGTAAGGCTCACGTGCAACAGTTTCATAAATTAATCATTTACTGATCAATCAATATGTAATAATACTTATTGATACTAAATATAGATAAAGCGCGCTGAGTCTGATACTCAGTTTCACAATTTTGTGATCGAATTTAATATTGCTGATGCGTAAACGCGCATCATTTACGGATACGGGATTATGACCGACATTTACAACAGAATTATGAATTATGTTCAAGTGTATACGCGGTGTCCGAAAGTCGTCCAACCAGCATCCGAATAAAATACTGACGGACTGTGCGAATTTTTCGATAAAATTAAATATTAATTTGTGAAATTTTTACTGATCGACAAAACCAAATGACTATGCTTACTCAACAATTAGTTTATTCGCCATCGTGTATTCGCATATCTCGTATTGCATAACGGATATTCGTATCGCGCAAAAATTAGCATAAAATAAAATACACAGCTCTTTCTTTATGACCATCCAGTATAATGGCGCTAAACAGCGCGACTGTTCCTTTTTTTGCCTTTATTTTTAAAAATCTTTTTTCTTAACCGCTGTTTTTTTTTCTTAGCCGCGATTTCACAATACATCGCGCATGCGCAGAACTTACACGACGCGTAAGCACGAACGAAATCACGTGTACGCGAGCTCCTGATACACGTAGCGAATTCACGCAGCAGGGCAGTAATCGTCATGGCGATTGCTTCGTTGGAAACGTGCCTTATCGTTCATATTCGACACGTAGCGCAGAAACGCGCTCGGATTAACCTGTCATAAGTCGTAGCGGAGAGTTAAGAAGTCCTGATACCGCAGGCCCTCTCGCAGTTGGCTACGCACCAGGAATCATAAAAGCGGCTCTGAGAGCCTCTTACCTCCGATACATTTCAAGCAGTAGGGATTTACGCGAGTCTTGGGACTGACTCTCCTCCCTTGACTCTCCTTGCTTCGTCTCACTCTCTCTCTCCTCCCCTCACCCTCCACTTATTTTCATATCTGTTTATAATGGACACTCGTTTCTCTTAGCACGAAGTATGGAGGAGGACGAGATGAAAAATAAATCATTTTGAAATTCCTTCGTTACAAGGATACGGCAGGACTTCGTACCACTTCCTCATACACTTCATTCCGTCCTCGCTTCTCTTTAATCTCGGCGGTTATTTTTACTGAGTTTACAGCCACACTGGAAATTACTCACCGGATGCTTGCGATAACGTTGCACAATCCGACTGCGCATCGTACCATCTCTTGACTCGTAGCAGTCTGCGATCGTGACTCAATCGCCAAGGCACGTACGGTTAATTGCTCGTTTGCATGAGAAAAAGAGATTTCCGGTGTTAGAATTCCGAATCGAATTCAGCGATGGATGCTGAAAGACGTGGTTGTTGGTTGATACGAATATATGCATGGGATCTATATAAGTGAAGCTACGAGGAATATATATATATATATATAAGTGGGAATGTAGGTAAAGAAAAGAAGAATCCAAGGAGAGTCTAACTGGTAGAAAGAAGTTTATCGGCAAAATTTATACTGCAAGGATAAATTCTTAATCCTCGAGAACACAGGGAAACACGATACTCATTGGAAACCCTAGAGGAACCTGATATTAAGTAAAAGGATTTCCAGGAAGAACTGTTGCAGCTGATGAGAAATTTAGGTACCTATCGCGTTATCCCAGGAATCAGTAAGCCAATCGGTCATTCGTTCTGGCGTAGGAAAGCTCGAAAGGCTTCTTCCTGGTACAGTATCTATTTTTCTTATTCTTTCTTTTAAGGACTGCGAATCCCGACCACATATGCGCGCACCGTGTGTGGGTTGGGTTTGAGCGCAATGCCGAATATTCCGCGTCGCTTGGCCAGGACAGACGCCACATTGTCTCGCCTTACGGGAGAGACGGTGAAATAGGAAAAGGAATGAATAAAGGATCTTTCGACCAAAACGTATCCGCACGATCGTCATATTGTCCTTTCGATTATATTACATATACATGTATATCGGAATTTATCGGTTCGGTGAAAATGCATGTTTTTCTTTTTGCATCGTCTTTCAAAAACAAAAATTGGTTTCTGCCCGATTCGCAAAAAGCGTCGCATTCTCTGTGTATAATCTTTACGTGTATAGCAAAGTATATTCAACACTAAAAAATTATATATATATATATATACACACACACGTACTATACTGAACCATAATCGTACCTGGTCGTTCCTGGTTTTTCGCGAGCTCGCAGCTCCGGTTCACGGAGGAAGCTGGCTACGAGACAAGCGTGCGAAAAGTCCTGCCGGAACCGGAAAGCGTGACACATCGCATATCAACGAGATGGTAAGGGGTTACCGATCATCCGTAAATGGCTCGATGACGACCTGTCTACGAGTCTCGTGGATATCACTTGCTTCTTTACATTGCACCTTGCACACGTGCATCGTAGTTCTTTGTGCAAGATACCTTTTCCTAGAAGCGATGGGACGTACAGGAACGAGAAGCCGTGCGCGACCACGTGTGCGAAATGTAAGCACGAAGCGGGGACTCCGTCCAGTCGCTCGTACCCAGTGTCATCAAACCGATTTATTCATCGGTCCATTGGTCCTGTCATCCCTGCTCGCCTCTCGGATCTCGGTATTCACGCGTCCTTTCCCTCTCCTCTCTCCCATAACTTTCCATGACTTCCACCTCCCGTTGCAACTGGGATCACCGACGCGGCTGGACCCTCCTTTTGCACGAGGAGGCGACTTCTTGTCGTCGTGCCGTAGTAGCCAGCCAAAGCGTGGCGAATGGGACCCTTCATGCATGAATGGCGAGTACGGATTTTTATTGGCGCGTTCTCGTTCGTGCATTTGCTCCGCGGCACCGGGAAGTGCACTCGCTCTATTGTTAAGTAGATTTATATGATGCGGCGATGACTATCGGAAACCGCATCTGCAGCCCACTTATTGCCCCGAGCTGTCTCCGTCTCTTTCTGTCCCTTTCTCACCTACGCGTTCCCCTCCACCCGACCCTCCGTGACGCTAGCCCTGCGTCGGACCCTCGACCGAAGTTCCTCGAGCCACACGACGCCACGGGCAGCTCCGACTCCGTTCCTTCGAACCCCGAGGACGCTTCCGTGCAATCAGCCAAAGGCCTACGGTAACGTGCTGGAAGAAGGTGAAGCGCGCCGTGAGACTTCCCGAGAGATTTCGTTGGTCTTTCGGGGCTTTTTGTTTTGTTAGGATCGATATTACTTTCGTCACGGGGCTGTGGACCGGGTTATAAATTATAAGGGGTGCTCTCGTAATCTCTATCTCAAAGCTACTGATACATCATCGTCATCCCGGCATTCGCTCTGTGGATGGATGCGCGCGCACACTTCCCCGAGACACCCGATATTGCCCCCACGCCCACGTGTACCGATATTCGCGCTCGCGTTTGCTCCTTTAATTCAGCGATAAAAAAGTGAAATTAATGAGCACATCCTGATAAGCATTTTACCTAATTGAAAGGAGTAAAAAATGCTGGTTAATTTCTTCCTTCGGAGAGACGCGCGGGATGGAATGGCACGAGTCATTAGCTACAAGCACCGCAGCATCCAGTCACAGGGTGCACCGCTCCTGGCGCACTTGGCTCCGCGCGTACACGATCTTTTAATCTAAATTAATGCTTTTAGCGAAATTAACTGAAAGCTGGTTTTACGCAGTCGTTCCTTTCCCTTTAGGATCGATGGACGCTATCGTTACCGGTTGTAGGAACTAAAAAATGGGAGAAATGCGAAAGGAATGCAAAATCAAAAGGGACCGTCCCTCGTTCGAAATGCGATGTACCCGGTGAGTTAGTTAAATTTTACAAAGATCAACTCTACGTTCTGATAACTTATCATCCTATAATTCTAAGGTACGGATCATCGAGTAATCGTAAAACGGCGCTTCGTATCACACAAGGTTACGAGTTTCCCATATCACGGTGCAAGGAGGCTGCAGCGTGGCGGGTCGAGAAAATGCATTTCCGTGACGTCGAAGCCTTTCCTAACAGGAAACGCGACTATCGGAGAGCTTTCGATCAAAGTCGAGCTTTCATTGCCGATAATGCAGATCGCTCAGTTAATGGCACGTTAATAGCAGTGCAATGACCTTCCGTCGTCGTATCTCTGGGCAAACTGCAATTCACTCACGTCAGCAGATACACTGAATAAACTGATGAATAAACTCAGTGCAATTCTTTATTGGCTGGATCATGTGCAACCTTTTCTTTTTTATACTCAGTCAATCGTGTCCGTTAAGTATCGCGTCGTCGCTTATCAAACTAAGTGACTGATACCTAGAATTCACACTGGATGTTTATCCAGGGTAAAGACTTGGAATCCGGGGACGATCATCGTCGCCGAAAGTGACACCGAATTCTCTGGGTATTTGACCCGGTACGTTAACCTTTCGTGAAACCGAAGCAATTGCACTCATTGTCGGAATGGTCGTGGGGAGGATGAGTGATTCAGCAGCTAATTGGGCCCAGTCTGTTTTTACGAGAGAATGTCCTCCAGAGCGCGTGGGTGCCTCTCTCGAGTAGAGTAGGACAAACTACACGTACGTCTCGTGTACGCTTGGCGTATGTAGTATTTACGTATGCGCATTAGGAGACATTCACGTATGCACCGGGTGGTCCGAAACGTCTTATCCGATTGTAGTGGGTGACGTATATAGTGTGTATGGATGTCACCAGATCTCCCTTTTCCTCCCTCGAGGGGAGGTTAACAAATACGGTTATTGCTAATTGACATTTTAACTGCTAATTAAAGCAAGTATGTCCGGCTGTGATATGTACCGAGTTAGCTGGTGACGTGTGGGTGCCAATAAAAGTAATGGCTGACTCTCGACCTCACGGACCTCTCATCAAGTCCTACTATCCTCGTAATTTCACTATATTAATTACTATCACGATAGTCATCATTCGCATCACCTTCAATTCTTTTTAGGTCCAGTCATTCCTTTCATCGATGATCTCGATACGGTTGATGCTGATTGGATGAACTCGATCGTAATTTTTTTTAGTAATTAATATACCCACGGTATCAATTTTGTATTGTGGGCTTGGATGGTCAGTTGGATTCAGTTTGGATAGTAAAGTTGATACTGCTATAAGATCTTTGTATGGTTAAGTGGACGCAGTGTATAAAGGGATGAATTAAGTGGGTGCATTGTGAGAGCTATGCACAAAAGAAGAGTGAATTAATGGAGCAGCTCTTTTCGAGTGGCTGCCAGTTTTCGAGTGAAACTGTACAGCCTCCCGGATGGACCTCGATGCGAGGTCAAAGGAGGATGAAGTAAAAGGGTGTCTATATAGAGTGGAGAATAAATTCCACTATTTATAACCGAGTGCTTAATTTATCTTTAATTCTCAGAATTTAGGTCATCATCCTTTGCAGTGCACGACTCGAGGACGTTTTTATTCGATTCAAGTGTGTATATAGGGTTACGTGTAATTCTCAGTAAGAGTTATCGCAATGGACTATGTAATTTTGTGGGGGAAAAGAATCCATGTAATTCCAGGATTCTTATCGTATCTTTTGATTTTCCTGCAGTTACCGTTATAGCAGGCTTCCCTTCCGGGATTCGACTTATACCAGGATCCTGTAGAACCCGTGAAACTCTCCCTTTGGAAATAGGGCCTCGTAGGGTTAACCGCAAGGCTGCTTTCCACGAAGGCATTCGCAAGGTAGGTACCAGTACCTATATGTATAGCCACCGCACAGCGAGGGTAGAAAATGAGATGGAGACGAATGAGGGTGGTAACTGTGGGACGAGATCTGCGTGTACATTTTTGTTATCTGCCCGGTGGACCACTCCGAACAAACGGGGTGAAGATTAGAGGGTTCGTAGGGGATGGAGATATTTCGAGGATCGCTTGGGTATCTTCCTACCAGGAACGTCTCTTTACAGTTGGGACACGAAGTATAGAAATAAACGTAAGAATCAAAACGAACGACAAGTCGCAGACTCGCGGAGTACAGGCGCGCTTTCATGACTTTATGAAACCGTTAAAATAGCCTTGAGACGTTGCATTAGCCAAAAGCTGCTATGTATCAGCGTAACGTATATAACTGAAACATACGTATGAATAGGGACACCTAAATATCTACGTATGTATCTATTGACATATCTACTACCCGTGGGACTCGCATGACCGGCTATTCACGTTCTTCGCGTTAAGTTAATATTTGCACCTGGTGATAATATATGCGCGACTTTGCCGTTGTTTAACACCCTGGCGACTTATCGATACGTAGAGTATTCGTACGTGTATGGTTACACGTGATGGGCAGTCTGTGCGTACGTACGGTGGAAAACGGGGCCGAGAGTAGCTTGGTGAAATAACCCAGTCTTGTTCCCGCGAGAATCCTCATAAATGGAGGGACACAGTGCGAAGAGGAAAAGGAAGAAGGACGCGTAGAGAAGTTGGAAATCCATAGAGGATTCCAAGTGGCGAAATGGTGAACTGATGGAAAACCGTGCTGGAATTGTTCGTCTAGGAAGGAATATGGAGCTGCGGTAAGAGGGAGGGAGGATCGTTACTTTGGGATGGTTGGACCATTAGGAAAGGCCTGAGAATTAAGAAAGTTCCTCGCCCGAGGTTATCGGCTCGGGCAACCGTACCCAACCATTGGCAGCCATTAATTTCATGACGCTAAATGCCCAGGAAATTTGTTCTACTTTTTCTTTAGGCTGTACTCGATGCTTACTATTTTTACTATGCCATTGTTTTAACTTCTTGTTATTGCCTTTGCCAAGTCTCGTTGACGATGCTTCGGGACTCCTATGACGCACGCGCTTACGCGTATCCCATAACGAGCACGCGACGTCTCTTTCACGGTGCACGTATACGTAGAGAATTGCACATCCTATGGATCGACTGCATAATTCATTTCCTCTATTATTGGCAAACGCCCGCGTCCATTGCCTCATTATACTTTGGTGCACAGTACGCGTCCTGCATTGTTAGTGCATTGCGCGTGAGTGACTTCTCGATTGCTCGTACGTATGTGGATATGGACTTTTGATAAGAGAGATTCGCAGATGATCGACACAATTATTGAACTTGATAAGGATTGAGGGTGAAGAAAATTTCTGCTTTTTTTTATATATCAAATGCAATTTTTTGACGTATGAGGGAAATTTGATTGAATTGACAGTTATCAAATTTCGTGGGAATGAGGATTGGGAAAAAGTTCGTAATAATGAAATGTAATTTTCCTTGAGGAAAATTAACTGTCCAACGCGTTGAATTCTTATGGGGGTTAGTTTAGTATGGCGAGGGAAAATTTGCAAAGAGGAACATTTATTATGGGCGGAGAGTACCATTTCCCGCGCCTCTGATAAAATGTAAGAAAATCATATACGGCCTGGATGGAATTTACATGTCGTTTACATATTCACCGTGGCATCCCGGACATTTACAAAAGTTGTTAGGCAATCCCGGGTAAATAGAAAGCAGCTCCTATGGGATTGTCACATTTTTGAAAATTGCCAGGAGCCTTTTTTTTTCGTTTCTTGCCAGGATACGGTCGTGCTCCTGTTATCATTCTCGGTTCTTTCCCAAGTAATTTTTTTTTCTTATCACTCCCTCTACTTTTCTCCCTAATGAAAGCCCCAAATAATACGGTCCGCTTAGGCCATTAGTCCGCTGATGTATAAAACTGCGTCACGTCCTTCTTGTCTAATGGTTACTAATATATCATATTTTTTCATCCGTCACGTACATTGTACACTGCACGTCATTGATGCCTTCCTCACGGTTTCAATACAATTTTTCCCATCTATGTCGACTCACTAGTTTCGGATCGATGGCCGATCGAAACACAGATGGATTTACATATTGAATACAGTAGATTGAGCATATTACAATTGAATATTTCTATACACGAGGGAAACTCCAATTCCGTTTATTATTTATTGATTACCTATTACAACTTACATTGACCCGATTCATTAGCTTTACCTACTGCTTGCACTTTTTACTTTCCTATTAATTTATCCCTAACACAAAAATATGGGGAAAATAGGTAATACGAAGAGAGTGAAAGTGCGCATCTCGTAATTCTCTGCGTCTACCCCTTGACACCCTCCCGCACAACCCAGTGGCTTCAGTTCACTTTCCATCTGACATTTCATCCCTCTTCTGTCACTCACTACTTTCTAATATTCACTCCGCGTTCATTTCTCCTCAACCCCCTCGCCCCGTTAATACTTGAAAGGATTATCCCCTCTCTGCCTCCTGGCGAAGTAACTGTTAGGGGTCTTAATGCATGAAACTTTTACCCTGCTAAAAACCACCGTCCTTACGCTGTATGACTTCTTTTCCACTTCTCCTGTATTCCTAGCCCATGCTTCTGTAGACCCCCCCCCCCCCACCCCACCCGTATTTTTCCCATCCCTTTCCCACAGATCCTTGAACGCGACTCTTTTTGCCAATGATTAATAATACATTGCCTTCGCTTTGCTCCCCGACAACGCTGGATGATATCTCCCTGCAGATGGTAACGTAGATAGGTATATACATATAGGTAAATACTTTTCAGTCTTCGCATTCCCTTACGTCACAGGAACGAGTCGACATCTCATCCCTCTTTCCGACAGTAGCTGTCGCTTTCTATATAACTGTATATATAGTATACGCGTATACATAGGCTTATGTAATAAATATATGCGTACCCGTATATAGATATACATATGATGTACCGGGTGTGTATATATTATGGCTTGGTCTCAGTATCCTCCTGGGATGCTCTTACGCGCTAGAGCAACGGAATGCTCGGCCGTCCCTTGGCCGTTGCTATAGCGAGCTCTTGTAGGTCGTAGGAACTAACCTAACCTAGACGTCAGGGCTGTTAAAGCTAAAACCAACATATCCTTTATGAGTTTATTGACTTTTCATTTAATCCCAAATAAGAAAATACTTGATCAGTATGTATATGCTTATCTGCTTCCTCGCTTCACCTGGCTCCGGTACGTACGCGTAGTTGAGTGTATTCTTATTCGAAATGGGGTTGTATAGGTTATCCGTGCGAGACAGTAAAGTTATTCGAGTGAGTAATAGGTACCCACATTAGGGTAGAGAATATAAATCGAGTACGCGAGGGTCGGACGAGAAACTCGGGTAAAATTGGCGTGCATCTTTATTAATGGAATTTGCCGAATTAAAGAAATTGAATAATTTATATTCCCGTGCGTGAAAGTTATTTTCTTTTTCCCGCGGGAGTTACCATGGCTTCCACCTGGAGGCCCCCTTTTCAAGGGATGTTCAAGGGAGTAAGTTATACGCGGGGTAGGTGTGGGGGTATAGCGTAAGCAAGCAAGCAGGTAGATTGGCGGCCTTGACTGGCATTTGCGAAATCGGGGGATGACGCCAGGGGATGAAGCGGGGTTGAGGGGAACGAAAAGAAAGTACGGGGTGGTATGTGTGCGTGTATAAACAGGGGGTGCAGGAGCGTCGTTCCCGTACACAAAAATAACTCAACAAGAAATATGCATTAGAAACTCATTTAGCCGGGTAACAATGCCGTACTCCCGACAATACAGGAGTGCATGTACGGGGCTGAGTTCCTGGCAGACCCTCGGCCCCTCCCCTCCACCCCCCCTACTAGACATTAAACCAACAATTCGGGGGGAAATTTAAGCAATTTCGCTCTGGTTGGCCGTCTGCTCCCCTAATACGGAATCTGCACCTTCTTTACGCCATCATCCCTTAGGCTCGCGCTCGTGCTTACGTAGGGTACGTAGGTTGTACATCCCTTCTATTTTCTTCTTCATCCCTAACCTGACAGTGCTGCCCTCGTCCAACCCCACGTCGTCCCCCTGAAGCCGTTCTCCTTGTAGAGTCCCCCAGGGCGCTCGCAGTTCACACTAGCTACGCAGAAACAAATGCCTTAATGTTATTGCCAGAGGGTGGTTTTCCTACCTCGACCTGATTAGATTATCTCGATCCCAGAGCGAGAGCCGATTACTTTCCTTCGCGGATGTCTCTACCCTGCTATCTTGTAACCACGCTACTACTTCCTTATTCGCTCTTGGCCGTTCCTGCTATCCTCCCGTTATTCTATCTCTTTAAGGCATGTCAAGATTGTACTGGCTAATGAGAAAATCAAATTTCGACCTCTATGAATTTGCCCTTATTAGCTTGTAGTTCTTCTTTTTTTTTTCATTCATTACCGTTAACATTATTCGTACGCGAAATTCATCTTTGTCTTTGCTTTATCTATAACGACCGAATACCACCACCTGACCTAATTTCCTCATCCGACGTCCTAATCTTAGTGGGTACCGCTGGCTGTACTTTCCGACCTGACGAAGACCGCATCCTACTTCGATAAGACCTCCTACGTCTTTCTTTATTTTCTTGTTTAACCATGGCGTGTCTGAATTCTTATACCACCCGTTATGCTTTCGTTCGTTTTTCAAAAGTTCTTTACTTTTTATCTTTTTACGCTTCAATTCTTTCCTTCGCTTCTTCGTATTCCGCTTTCTTACCTTCCTCATGGTCCCCCGTTCAAGGAGGGTCCAATGAGTTTACCTTTTTCAGAGTTCCTCGACGTTTGTCGATGTTCTCCTTGGCTTCGCCTGCTCGTGCGTCGCTCTCGGGGCCTTTCTCGCTAAAGCAGAAAATTCGTTTGCTCTTGACTTTCTTTTTTTTACTCCTCGTCCCTCTTATCCGAAGAGTCCTGTCCGCCTTGGAGCTTGCTTACTTTTAACGAAGACCAACCATTTTTTTCTTTCTTCCAAGGAGAAAGGGAATGAATGGATTTAAAGAAAAAACAAGGGAATTCAGTGGAATAAGGAAGTAGATCGGCAGTGAACGGTGCTGGAAACGAAACGCAGTCCGCGAAGGGAGAGATCACCACAGGAAGTGACATCTCTCAGAAAGTAGGGACCTCGAGGTCGGGGTAGCAAATGTGGGCTACTGGGATCAATTGAATGTTTCGCATGACGCCGGGGTGAGTGTAATGGGAAATCAATATCATCCCCAGAACAGCCTATCCCTGTACTCTTGCCCTCCGAAGGTTTCGAACGAGCGCATAATGCGAACTGGCCTGGGTAGGGGGGTAGCAAGACCTTCACCCCCTTTGAATTTTCACGAAAGTCACCGCCGGAAAATCTTGACTTTTCCTTCTCCCCTTATACTCCAGGTATTCGTAGACACCAATGAAATCAAGGGTGCCACTGCTCCCCTCCCGAATCCTCCTCTCAGGCTAACCGTCCGAACTGGAGTATAAGGAGCCTTCGGAATCGTTTCGCCCTACCAGCCAGAGGTTAGGCGTAGTAAATGACAATTTTTTCGAACGAGCTCCTGAATCCTTTCAGGACATCGCCTATCGGCGAATTTCGAATTTCATTCCAGTCAGGACGCTTCTTCCATACGCCATGTGAATGGCCATTCCAGAAACCGCCCATTACGATAATCCCATCGGAATCGCAGATCTGCTCTTTTTATATCCATCGTTATATTACGAAGAGTCTAGATGCCGATATCGTCTCTCTCTCTCTCTCTTATCTTCAACCGATTCTCTCTCGCTGAGAGAAAATGCTAAATCTGATCTGACTTCGATAGCCTAGAAGATCTTGAAGTCATATATGGTGCACATATTAGATCGAAAGTGTCACGTGGTCATCGAATCCTTGGAAACTTCCACGAAATTAAATTAACGCCCGTTGTACGTGTCCATCTCGTCCCAAGAAGCTTACCGGTCCATTGGCCGAGAGTAAATTCGAGCGTGTGTGCGTTTCCAGAGCATCGTCATCGGGATGGAATTTATCGTTCATTGTTTGCTGTTCATCAGGATACGGCCTTAGGGTCTCGAAGCTTTCTGTGCCAGAAATATTGGGATCACGATCTCTCCCGTCTAACCCACCTACCCTCGCGCAAGCTAATACCCTTACCGTTCCTGACTGCCCCGAGTCAAATCCCGGCCAGGCTCCCAGGTCCAACAGGATTATCGTAATAGTCCGCCAAGGTTTAACGTGGCATCCGACCCCTCGCGCGTACATCCCTGTATTCTCCCTTTGCCGGACTGAACTGGAAATTCGACCCTGGACCGGCGAAGGTTCGTCTCACCTTCCACCTTCGAGGCTGCCATGTTCTCCAGTCGGTCCAAGATCTTTTCTCGACTGAGTCTACCTCACGTTTTTTTTTTTTTTACTTGTGTGGAGGAGCATAGCGTGGAGTGGGTTTCTGGCAGTGGCTCTCTTCGATAAAGAGCGCGCTCTAGGATGCGGAGAGATGAAGAGGTTAGAATGGGGCGCGCAAGAGAAAACAGAGCCTGGCTTCTTCCTACTTCCCTTGTCTCCGGTTAACATCGCAAGTCACGTCGTGTCAGAAGGGTTTTGTGAGCGGCCGGATGGCTGCCGGAGGGGGATACGTCCCGCGTGACGTCACTACCCGTCCGGAGACCCCTAAGAGAACTCGTGGACCTATGGGGATGCTGTGCCAGGACTCGAGAGAAGGCTGACAAAGAGGATAGATATAGAAGCCAGAGACGTGGATGATGGAGAGAGCCAAAGAGAGATGGATATAGGAAGTATAGAGGATATGAGCGAGAAGGAGATGCCAAGTTCATCGTAAGGCTTGTAAAGTGGGAGTAAGAGGGATGGAAAGAGGGAGAAGATGGGTGACCGGCATGATGCTGGCTGCGAAAAGCTCACTAGACGCGAAGCTCAGGGTTACAAATGACTGGTCCTGCTCTGCATATCCAACCAGACGGAAGAGAGAAAAAGGGAGAAGGCGGGAGAGAGAGAGAGAGAGAGAGAGAGAGAGAGAGAGAGAAGCCTGCCTAGAAGAACGACTAGTAGTCCAGACTCTAATACGTCTCCCTCGTCCTGGCTTCTTTCATTCTCTGTACCCTCGTTCGCGTCTTCGTCTTACTCTAGCTTCCAACTTCTTCAGGAAGAGTTTTCCCACCAGTGACATTAGACGGTCAGGCTAAGAGTGCCTGAGGGTGTTGTAAGGATGCTCGATGGTCCCTCGCGTTGGATATCTCCCTTGGCGTTGAGGAGAAGAAAAAAAATGTTGCGGCGAATTAACTTTTCTAGTAGCGATTCCGGCGAGACTAACCTTTAATGGCCTTGCGACCGCGTAACGATTAACCTAACGATTACGGGACTGCGACTTCACCGGCTACAATAGCACATAGCGTATCCTATATTCCACAGATATAATGCACCTTAGCATCTTCAGGATCCTCGTATCGCAAAATAATGATTTCTTAAGAAAGAGTCAAATATTTTTTTTTAATTCCGCTCATCGACCATTCACTTGTTACCGTCACCAAAGAGAAAATTACGCGAATTTGAGTAGGTAATTATCCATCTGAATAAGTAAAATTTCCCATCTTTCTACTTGAAATAAGATTTTAAAGTGCCGTGATTCGCTCTTCTCGTCACCTTAGTCAGCTTCGCACGTCAAAGCACCGAAACAA
Organism: Trachelus tabidus; assembly: GCA_030142655.1. Taxonomy (NCBI): domain Eukaryota; kingdom Metazoa; phylum Arthropoda; class Insecta; order Hymenoptera; family Cephidae; genus Trachelus; species Trachelus tabidus. The sequence continues at coordinate 218,430 of JARQTI010000815.1, read as the reverse complement.
CGAAAGATGAAAGGTTCCCAAGGCGCGATCGCGATTTTGGTGACGAGGTGATGGAGCGACGAGAGGAGGAAACGGAAGAGACAGAGAAGGCTCAAGCTAAATGGGAGCTCGTGGAACGAGACCTGAAACGAAGTCGGAAAGACGGGACACGATCGCGTTTGCATGCAAATGGACGCCGCGGTAAATGTTTCTGCGCGATAAAAGTCTTGTATGGAGGAGCCATCGGGGTAGGAAGTTTACGTGGGTTTTGGCCGACCGTTCGCGGAATCACCAGCATCACTAGCAGTTCCAGTAGCATCCCTGACACGGCAGCAACGTTGCCAATGGAGCAGCTAGTAACCAGTGCTACCCACGTCAGGGATGTGATCTAGCAGTAGCGTTTATTCTTTAGTGCCGTGAGCCTAGCCATAACGCTCACCTGACGTTACATAGTTTCCATAGCTATATATGCATATGCGTCTACCCATATGTATATATATGCAAGAGCATCGCGCAAGAACGAATTATTAAGAAGCCTTAAGCCACTCTACCCTCAGTTCAGCGCCGCCACCCCTTTTTTCCAGCGTCTGCTACATTATCAAGGACGCCGTGCGCAGCGTCTTCGCTCGGGCTCAGAAACGACGACGCGCCTTTTGTGCGACGCTCTTTTCCCGGGCGACCAGCCTCCCACGACCCTCACTCTGCTACCACGCTTCGACGTTCCTTTTAACGTAGATTTCATTTCGTCTCATTTATAATGTACGCCGATTCTCGTAATGGTCTCTTCCTTTTCTCCGGCCTCCCTCTCCGCCCCTCCGTCTCTCCTTTCCCTTTCTTCGTCTTCCTTCAGAATTAGACAGACATCTTCTCCGTGCTTTTAACACTCTTACGACATCCTACTTGTAGCGTTATATACATCCCTTGTTATTATCCTACTGAAAGAATGTAATGGGTTTCTTTTTCACGTGCAGCATGAGACCCTACGTCGATTGCTGGATGCACGGGAGAGACAATAGAAAAAGAAAATCATGAGACGGATTAAATAAAAGAAAAAGTATCTAAAAGATACTGGAAGATGGTCCAAATAATTAATAGGGTATCGACCGCGGTTAGTCGAGGGCTAATTTCTCTTAGGGAAAATCCTAATTAATGAAAACAAATTATGTCTAGAAGCTTCGCTTTGTCTCTCTTCATCCGTCAGTGCTTTCGTATCCTCCGTCTCACTCTTACCCACCAGTTCTCAATTCGTGCGAAACTCCCCGAGCGCAGAGCCCAAATAGGAGAGAGGGAGAGAGAGAGAGAGAGAGTGGGAAGCGTCAGGGATACAGGGTGCAAGGCGTTGCTGATGCCGGGGAGGTGGCGGCGCAGGGGTGAACCGGTGTTACCATGAGGGAGAGAACTAATCGGGCAATTTTTCCGGCATCAGTCGGTGAATATCAACGCTGCCAGTGAGCCCTCTGGCGTTAAGAACGATAAACGATCGCCGATTCATCTAGCTCAACGCGACTTCGCGTACCGTGTTTCAACCCTGGCTGAACCTTTGGCCACCCCTCGCGAACACTCGGATCCAGCACACTGGCAGTAGGTATCCCTGGATTTATCGAAGTACCCTCCCATCCACGTAAGAAACCTGACGCAAAATTATCGGCACGCTGTTGGATGCGACGTATTTTTGTCACGTGGATGACGTAACGAACTTTTAGTCGGGGGGGGGGGTCAAAGGTCATACTGATTTATACACCCGCACTGTATTACATGTTTAGTACACTGGCTCGAAGCGAGGGTCACCGTTTAATCGGCCGAGCAAAAAAATTCAGCGACAATTTGAACAAAGACTACGGCGCCTTCGTTGTACGAAGAGAATGCAAGTATGGCGACGAGACATCGTGTCGGTAATAAACTTAAACTTTTTCAAAACTCTGTTAACGGGGGCATTTTCTCGTTGCAGTGACGCTGGAAAAATTCGTTTTATCTTATTTTGAGTTTAACTCCCCTTTCGCGACCATCCTTCGCCGCTCGGCTAACCTTACGCTGTGTCGTGACCCCTTTCTCGGAGAGAACCTAACCTGAAGCGTGGAGTTAACCCCATCGTTTTTTTTCTACTCTGTGCGAGGGGATGAATTTTTTCGTTGCGTAAAATATTCCCGCCCCCCACCCTTCCAACCTCCCCCCTATCCCGCACGGTTGGTACGAGTTAAGGGAAATGTGACTACGAAGCAGAAAAGGGTTAAGAAGGTCTTCATCTTAAGAATCCCAATATTCATCGATATACATGTATATAGTATAGTACATGTACTATAGCATATACGTGTAGAAATTTTATTTATTTATCAATATTCTCCAAGAGAATCTCGATTTCCGTTTGTCAAATATTTCGCTTTAATTAATTCTTCGTAATTGCTCCTAAATAATACTTGTCGCATTTTCTCTCGTGACGACCGATGACTCATCTACCTTATGCTCTCTGACTCCTATGTCTATTACTCAAGAATGACGTATTCTTGCTGGCCTCGCACCTCGTTATCGTGCATCCAATGACTATGAGTCCATAGTTCCAGGAAAGTCTGAACGACTGCACGTATCGTACAGGAAAGGACAGTATTTTGTCGGCGTCTTGTTTGCTTCCAGGCGATTAGAGAAAAAGAGGAAAGAAAGGAATAAAGGGACATGGAAAAAGTATAGAGCTGGTACAGGAAAGAAGAAGAAGAAGGGAAGAGGAAGTGAAAAAAATGGCCTCGGTAATATTGCCCCGCGTAACTGAAAACCCACTTCATCCATTAAAGCATGGTTTCTTGTTGCGTATCTTTTTTCCTCGTACCCTTCCCCCCTGCCTCCTCCGGGGCGAAAGATTGCCGCCATACCTATACGCAACGGTAGCGACCGTATTTCAGTAAACAGGACGAAATCTTGGAAAACACGATGTTTGCTCCAATCTCCACGACGTGTCTTCGTCTTTCTCTTTTTTTTTCTCTCTCTCCTTTTCCCACCTTCGTACCGACCTTAAGGCACTACCTCTATGGGACTTTCCGGCATTTCGGCTAAGTGAAATTCCTTGCAGCAGACATACATACTTGTCTCTACAGTGAAGATAGAGGGTCGGGCCGAGCGTTGAAAATCTTATCTGGTCGCTTGGACCCCCCGTGGAATCGTCCAATGGGAATAAGAAAATGAAGGGAAGAAAAGAGAAAGAGATGGGAATGAAAAAAAAGACACTCCAAGAAACGTACCTTTGACGTTGCTTTGCGCTTTCCGTGTGGAAGATACACGATTATTTTACATCCCTTATTGCTAGGTAGTATATACATAAGTATATAGGATAGGTACGCTCTGCATTTTCTTAAGGGTGAACGCAAGCTGAGTTTGTGGAAGAGTAGCTGGAAGGGGCAAAAAATGCTTGCCCAAGAAAACGGCATCCTCCCCTCGTTTTGCAGGGTGGTAGAACGGAAGAGCCGAAAGGAAGGTCGCGCGCTATTCCTTCTCAGTATGTTCTCTTCGTGGGTTCTTTAGCCACGGGGTGGGGGGGGGGGGGGGGTGCTGGCAGTAGGAGCTTGAGGGCGGAATCTTGGTTGCTCGTGTGAAGGCACCCTTACTCGAGTGACTATCGGTAACTACGAAAGCCGTATGTCAGCATCAGTAGCGCCGGCGTCTCTACGGGAGGATTCGGCGTCGGGACGCTTAGTCGTGTGCGTAACGTAGCTGTGAAAGAGGAAACCAGTGTGTGTGAGAGAGAGAGAGCAAAGGATCTAGATAGAAGAAGGGCTGAGAAGGATACTCGAGGAGCCTTGAATAGTCGGTAACGGGTTAGGAGTGCGTGTCGAGGCTAGGAGAGAGCGACGCTCCGCGTCGAAGGGATGGAAAGGAGGAGGCTAAGTATAAACGACGTACATCAATCAGACTCGACGCAACCTACAAGGGTTGCTAGGTTTACCCAACACTTTCCCCGGAGTGCGGGGGAGAAAAAAGGGCACACGCAGATACGCAGGCAAACAGCGAGATTGGCAGTCGTGCGAGTAGCGCGTATACGTCAAGCGTCGCGACGACTTCGCCGAAACCATTACCACGTGTTCCCTTCGATCCTGCTAGCAAGGGTACACGGATTTCATTAGAGACAGGTACAAATAAATGTAGACGAGGATGAATCAGTGGAGGTATCGCTGTTCTACCGAGATAATTAAATTATTCACGGATAGAGATTCGTGCATGATCTTCGTGGGACTTCGATAGGACGTCCAGGAGTACAGACAACTTATAATTTGAAATGCCTCTGACGGCACGTCGTGGCCTGGAGGGGCAGTTGGGACAAAACTTTAAAAAATACGTTCGCAATTAAAATTTCCCTTAGGACGAAGATTATGCCTTTGGGTTTTCTCGAAATACCTTTATTTGATTACAGGGAGTAACAATCTGGGCTTTAAAAAAATTTATGACAAATAGCCCCTACGGGTGAATATCAACTCGAAGGGAGGATCTAACGTTTATTTTTATCCACCAGTAGGGCTTCCGTAAAGCGCAATGCTAACCCTTAGTCCAGCTACGGAGTGCTGGGATTTGTGGTATTACCCAGGATATGTCTTTCCGTGGTTACTGTATATCCGTATAGCTGGGTTAGATCGTTGTATATGTGTATATATATTTTTTCGCACCCCCCGTAGCTACGACACGAGCCTAATAGGATTTTCCGGAAAATACGCGTCCCCGGAAAACTGCAAGGTGTTTGAAATTTTCAGGGTGGGGGGGGGGGTTGGTCTGGGCTGCTTCCATTATTCGACCAGACCACAATCTGTCCCTAAGGAGCAGACAGCCAAGGAGTCGGAAAAGGGCCAGTGGGACGAAGGGGCTCGGAGCCTGGTAAGAAGGGTGTCACTTCCCCCCATATACTATACCACCCTTAACGTCACTCCAACACCCTTAGACTGAGATTTTAGAGGGCGCACCTTCCTAACCCTGACGCACGGGTCCATAGACCCGAAACAGGTGACTACCGTAAGGGACTCTAATTCAGGCTCCGGTGATCAGGTGCAGGGATTAGTGTAAGGGTAGTTTTTTGTGATGCGTTGGGCGCCACTGGCCCTGAAAATTCCCTTTGACAGGACCCGGGACCCTGTGTTAATGCCCTTCTTTAATACGCGCCTGGATCCCCAAAAAAAAAATTAATACTACCTCCTCTAACCTGCATTACACTTTAACCCCTATTACATCCCATTTTATCCTAAAGTTCAAGAGATAAAAATAAATTCTCGTACCTCAAAAAAATATTTAAAAAAAGCTAAATAATTATTTTATATTCCTTTCGATTCCATTCATTCGTTCATTCCTATCCTGTACACCGTTCAACCCTTTACCCGTAACAGCCCCACTTATTTTGTGTACGTACTTATCTCGAGACAACGCGTTTCCAGCCCTCAGGCAAGTAGCCTCTCATCTAATTGATGCTTCCGTGCGCACCGTCGGGAGCTCTTTGTCCTGTGAATATTTTCGGTCCTGCCGAGATAACTTTTTTTCCACATAATATAAATGGAGATTTTTAAACGTTATACCATATATCTACACAGAACGTCATTTTCGTCTCTCACATATAACGCCAACGGAAAAGAGGCCAGGGGCGAAAAACTTTCGGTGTTATAATAAATCGAGGAACTTGTATACCGTGACCAATGACGATATGGTTAATTAATTAAAAGAAGAAACAGCCTAAATCCTTGACGAAAAAGCGTAAATAATTATTATAAATTAAATAAAATTTCATTCTATTCCACCTCGTATATCGCTCGGATGATTCTACCATGTACGCTGATCTGACTTACCTACCCGGTCCACGGTTCCCTTAGGATTTTCATATATACAGAATGTTTCAGAAAGTGGTTATCCACTTTAAGAGGCATCGCGCGCGGCCTGTACGCCACATGGATTTGAATGCGGCTTACCGCAGCCATCTGTCCGGCACGATAGGATTATGGGATTAAAGATTTTAGCGTCGGGTACGTTAATAATTATGAAACCCCATGGCAGACGGATATACATATATCTGTAGACATGCTCGCAGTATTCAAGTATAATATACAGTACGTGAATTTTCATACGTATCATTAAATACGTATATGAACGAATGACTTGAAATTCGTCGATCCTCTCGAATTCGATGTCGGGATATCGTGTCCTCGTTCCACTAATTCTTGACTTCAAGGATGCGAATGTGCATTGACTGTCTCAACCGGAGAATAATAGTTGACACGAATAGTCTCCTTGCAAGCAGAACTATCCGTGGGGCCTTTGTAACGCGGCCATTATGCAACGAGAATTACGTCAGTCTGCATGTTTCTTACCGCGACGCCGCTCGCACGTTCGACTTACGCTTCTCTGCAGAATTGGCAAGGATACACTTGCAGCGCTGGCATGGCTGTCCGCCATGTTTTTAATGAAACTAAAAAACACTATGCAAACCGCCATATTATGCTTGCGCAGAATAATAATTACGCTGCTTCTCCTTTTTGGTATAAAGTATTCAGAAGTTTGAAGAAAAAGAAAAGAGAACATTGAATCTGTAAAAAAATTGTTAATGCTACTACTCACAGATCTAGAATTTTGATATTATAATAATCGTGAGATGAATTTTATCAAATTTTTTTTATCCTACCATTACGTGGCTGATACCAATAACGTTCGTGATCGTCGCTCAATGTTACATGAAAAAAAAAAGAATTTCGAAAATCCCAGTAAAAAATCACAATTTCGGTAATGCCGTCGGCCATAGGATCATCCGAGACTTTTAATTTGCTTGAATATTTTACGACGCGATTAAAGCTTCAATTGGACGAAGAGAATTAGCAAAAGCTTTGAAGACTAATGAACGCTATTAGCTCGCCTCGCACCAACTTGATATCTACTACCCTTGGTGTTCCTCTTGACAAGCATGTCTCCCTCTTGCTCCAGGCCCATCACCCTCTTTTTACGAAATCTCCTTCTCTCTCTCTCCCACGCACTCTTCCGTCATTCTCCAGGCTCATTCGCCCACGAGCTACCGTACAGTGCTGTGTTAATGTCTCCGGTTATTTATTTATGTTTAATTCTGTCCGACATTTGCGATTTCGTGGATCAGAATACGCCTAAGGTCAAAGGTCACAATCGACACATCGTTATATCCTCCGAGCCAAAAGCGCCCGAGTGCTGCTGGGCTCCAGTCCAAAAAGCAGGACGAACCGTTCCTACGGTATATTTATGGTGCGGATATACAAGTCACCCTGTAGCACTGTACCCGAGAGTAGAATACGTTGTACGTCTATGGGAAAGGAGGACAGTGGAACGTAGACAAGCTACGACCCCGTGTCAGGGCTGGTGAGTGTAAGGAGAGAGGATGTCGCGCGAGATGGAAAGAAGAGAAAAGTCCATGTAACGTGGCAGGAAGAAAATCGACGTTGCGATAGACGAACGGAAATCCCAGTGGATAAGACCGTCCCTGTCCTAATTCCATTCGTCACGAACGAAGCCTCGCTTTACGTATCTAATCAGACATTATCGAGTGCTCCAGGAACGCTATAAAATAGCTTTTGAGCTAAGGCGCAGAATCCATGAATCACTGTCCGACACATTCATCTGGTGCGCCCTGGCGTCGAGTCCGGCCGGTGACGCTCGGTTGAGTCACTGGCGCGTTGTAACTCGCTGATCTTTCATTTGCAAAGCGCCCGACCTTCCAGGCTGTTTATACATTTTTACCAGGTGAATAAGCCGCGCCGGTTAATCGGTTAGTGAGGTAGGCTCACGTGTCTACGGAATTATGTACGACTTTGCACGGGAGCATTAACGTGGAACACCGGTTGCTGAGGATGCATCGAGCGTAGTGATCTTTTGGTCAATGACCTGCCAATTTCATTGACTACAGATAGGAATAGTAGACGAGTATTAACCTCGTTAGAGCGAGTCCTCTTGTCCCCGTTTAGAAATTCAGCCGAGAGTATGGCCAGCGAAGTATGTATAGTGCACAGTGCCTATCGGCAGCACTGTACGTACGGCGCAGGCGATGTACAGTGCTCGATAAGTAAGAGGTGAATTAGCACTGTGTAACAGAGAAATGTCAAACGGCAGTAGCTAGCGAGGGATTCGGAATGTCACCGTTAAGATTGTTTCCCTATTCGCTTTAGTAGCCAGCGTGGCGTTCCCTTTCCTTGAGAGTTTCTCTAGAATGGGGGACAAGGAATATCTTTTCTCTTTCTCTTGGAGTCTTGAGACGGCTTCCGCCGATAAAAGGAAAGGTTAAGAGATTTGAAATGAGATAAGGATATTAGGAGAGGTATACTTATATAGGGCTATACGTAGGTAGCGGTACGAGGATAGTAACGGGACAAGCACGCTGGATGGTAGAGTAGATGGTGCTGCTGGCACTAGAATGAAAGTATAGGTATACTCTGTGGTAAAGATGATACCGGGATAGAGAGGAGTAATAAGAAGGAGTGTTGGAGAGGAGAAGGTAGGAGGTAAGGAGTCGTGGAAAATGTCGTCGCGACGCCGAGCGGTGCTGCCGCGACGTCGAGCGGCAGCCGGTTGCGATAAAGCGTCGCCGGCACGGGACTCGCTCGTATATCCTCGGCGATCCTCGGCCGCTTTCGGGTTCCCTCGCACTCGCTCGAGGCAAGGGAACGTCAGTCACTCGTCGGCGTCCGCGCGGAAGAGTTTGTACGCTTTGGCGAGAGGGATTCTTGCCGGGCTGCGCAGTGTTCGAGTACCGATAAAGGAACATCTTGTCGGGCACGAGCCCGTTTTTAGTGACATAATAAAGAATAAGTGTCGTAGACCGTGGTCAGTGCATGTGAGATAATGTGGTAGGCGCACCGGAGCAGTGCCTCATGGGAAATCTTCGTCGAATGGTTGGCGCGAGTGAAGAAGGTATCGGTCGTAGCCGGTGATCCCTCGTGTGCTGTGACGCGCGAGCCGGCGTTTCAACGCTACGTCTTTGCGACGGATACAAAACACCTTTGCATATGATGGATACTGGCGCGAGTGCTTCGTCCTCACGGCGCGACGTCAAACAGACAGAATACTCTGCGAGTACCTTCGAAAGTTTACTCTGATCGGCGCGCCGAGAACGAGTCGCTACGAAACCGAGTCTACGACGTCGTGTCGCGTGTCTCTCAAGTGTCTCGTGAAAAAGCCGGAGTTTTATTTTGTTTAAGAAGAGATCCATCGTGTTTCCTCATATCTACCTCCGACCCTCCGAATACGTCTCTTTCCAATTCTTTTACATTTTTTCCCTTAAATATATCCCGGTAAGCGAGCGCGCCCGCGCGCTCGCTCCAGCTCGAGGCCTCATTTTCATTACCTAAATCCACAACACACTGTACACGCGTCGAAAATACGACCGGTGTAACCTCGCGTAACGCTGATAAGGAAGCTTCGATGCTACATACGTGTGCGCGTAGCTACCTGCTTCTCTGCAAATACGTGCGCGGCACATTGTTGTCGCTCGGGTCCTCATCTTTGACGTATTCGGCGTCTTCGTCGTCGTTATTGTTGTTGTTGTTGTCATCGTCGTCGTCGTACAAGTTACCACGCGTAGTTCGTATAGTAAGTGTCGCGCGCGTTTCTCCGACTCCGTTACGGAGTTATTGGTGTGCCAGCCGGTTACGTCGTTATTAACAATTCAGCCCGTAACCATGGATATCCTGCCGAGTGGGAACATATTTCGAGAATTGCAGGACATACACGATACCGGATACTTTTCGGCCCAGCCGTCTCTCGAGGATCACTGGCAACAGGTAAGAAGAAAAACCGCTATCGATAACTCTATACTGCCTTCTGTACACTGCTGCGTTTAAGAATTCCATTATGGTACCTTCACTCTTTACACTGTTCTCCTCTATAACCTAACCTAACTCCAACTCACGTTAAAGCAATACCTTAAACTACCAACCGTAGTGCCATCCAGTAGTAGAACTTACTGTTACTATATACCCATGGTCCAGGCCACGAGATACTCGCTCTATATATACACCTACCTACCACTATCATCGGCTTCACTCTGGTCTATCGAATCCCCACGAGAGAACGTCCCTATCCTCGGTGTCTGTCCGTTCCTCACGATTTTCACGTAGTTCGCGTGCCCCCTGGAATTCCAAGGGCTTTACGCACGCTGTACACGTGCACGTCTCTTCGGCCTGAGAGTCGTGAGCGTGAGTGAGCGCGTACGCGCGCGTCCTGGGACGTACGCTAAGGTGCGTAGCCATGCGTGACATTACGCGCTATCCTTTTTTCGCCTCGGTCTGTCCTTCGTTAGTGGATACTCGGCGGAGAGTGAGAAAGACAAGAAGCAAGCAAATGTACTTGCCGGAGAGTGAGAGAGAAGCATAACAAATATAATATATATATCTATACACCACGGGAAACCGGTATAAGACTCTTGAAGACGAAGTATTCAAGTCGAAGGCACGCGGCCACGGTAGTCACTCTGACTGAACTGTCAGATCAGCTCGGTTCCCACGCGCGAGTAGCGGGCATTTAGCGACGTCGCTTTTGACATTAGTGTAGCGTCGTCGTCGCGGTTGACTTGGGGGGAGGACGTTTCGGCGTCGCCGTCGTGACGGCTGAACCGACGAAATTAAATATTTATATATACGCGCCGGCAGGAAAAAGAGCTTGCTAAATATTCGATATGCCCGATGAATTGGAAAGTAGTGCGTAATAAAGTCCACGTTCCTCCTCTCGGTATCTCTGTCTCTGGCGGGCTCTGCTTCGGGCAGATGGCGGCTCTCGTGTGCGAGAGGGACGGAGCGCGGGAGAGGGTGGATTGTTCGTAGAGCAGAGAGGAAAATCGGTGGCCGGGCTGGTTTTGCTAGTGTTGCCGCCATGGGAAATTGGATTTTCGCCGTTAACGGACTCGAAGTCGCGGAAGAGTACTTTGATTACCGATATTGCCCCGAGACCCGAGAGTAATTACGCTCCGCTGATCGGATGGGCTTTTGTTGCGATTCGTTTAGCGCTCGTGCACTTTGCAATTCGCAGGGTTTCGCGTATACGGACAAATATTTGTGATATTGGAAAATTTCTTTTATAGACGTGGAACGGGATACGCGATAACCTATTAACCATATATGGTATTAGCATTGCCTGATATTAATTGCGCAAAATTTTATTCTACCTTTCGTACAGCTGGTTCGGTAACGCTTAGTCTGTCCACGTCATTTAAAGCTACTCTTATATACGTATACTGTGTATAATACGTCTCTTTATGCTTCCTGTCGTTAACGTCACATGATTTTATTAATTATGCGAGTCTCCTGACCCTACAGAGCCTCGTTCCCAACGACCCGGCCCTTTATTACTATTTCCACTGGATCCTATCCGGATTGCTGGTTACGCCGGGCAGGTGAATGGAAGGCACGAAAGTGGCGATATTTCCTGCGGGTTGAATAAAGGGGGAAAAAAAAAGAATGGCGGGGGAATAAAATGCGGTCAACTTTAATCGGTCGAGTGACGTCGAGTAGGAAGAAAAAGAATGTTTATGATATTCCAACGACGTTTCCATTGTCTGTGTCATCCGACGTGTACACGTGTACACCTATGGTAATCGTGGCACGGCGTAACCTGTTATTTATTTCGTAAGGAGGAAAATGTCCCCGGGCACTCCTGGCAAATGTCTAGGAAGTCGCGCTCCGTCGTAGTAAAAGGGAGGTACGAAGCAACAAGGCGGTCTCGCAACGCGCGACGCTCCGTTCTGGACGTCGCCGCCATTCACAGGATTAGAATAAGAATATCTCTAAACGCACAAAAGCGTTTGGTGAATGGCTCGACGTAACTCTTTTGTTTCGACTGCCTCCTACCGACGTACTGAAAACTGATGGGACGAGAAACAATAGTTCTCAGGTACAATGGAAACCGCCGTCGCAGTCGCGATATGAGCGATGCGAAAGATGCATTGTAGGAGATGTCCGTGGTACGTCGTATTGTTATTAATCTTCGATGACCCAACCTCCCTCCTTCTGTCTCTTCACGAAAATCAAACAAATGGCCCGGAAGAGTCGAAACGAAAAAAAGGGCTGGGTGACAATTGCTTTTTTTTTTTTAATTAGGTACAGAGAAGGCACGAAAATTTAAATACATCCTGCAAATAAATAGACTGGCTGACCTGACTACCGTCACTTGCTACCGGCTATGATTTTCTTCGGCACTCTTTCTTTTCATACAACGTCGTCACTCGTATCGCCACTACTAGGGGGTTCGCGAGCTTGCATAGCTCCGCCGGCGAGCAATGCGCAAATATTAGTAGCGAGAACACAGCTGGCCGAATCAATAGGTCGACAGATGCTACCAGGTCGGCATCCAGCTGGGTGACGCACCAGGAGTCGGCCACTGGAAGAGAATACGTCAGGGAAAAGAGAAATAAAGAAACATGGTCGTATCGCCCACGTGAATCTTGGATGGCACGGTGGTGGGGTGTGCGCTGTGGAAAATCAACCTGGAGGGTTGGTTGAACTCTAAACCGGAAGCGGCAGGATAAATTTATATACCTATGGTGCGCGCGAGCTAATGGCGAAGAACCGAAGAGGCGAGAAGCCAAGCTTCTTCTCTCTGAAAATAAACATCACTAAAGTATCATAGCGTATGGTTACGGTATGTGCTGTGTCTACGTCGGTAGGCACCCAGGGGTATATTAGTCGATGAATAAATGAAATATTTCCATAAACGTGGCTTTCCGTGGCTAGCCTCCATTCTGAGCTCTCTGCATTTTTATGTGTGTATACATATATTTGTATGTAGGATATGGATGAGAAATACCACGTGCGGACACGTGCTCTTTCGCACATTCGAATCTCGCCAGGATAATGCACTTATCTTTTTATCTATCCCGGATACCTTGTCAACCAACGACTGGTGCTGGGTGTAGTAAATTTTTCCGTTTCCCTTTATTCGCGTATCCGTGAAATTGTATACTTTCATGCAATTCCACTTTAGGCTGCGCGCATGTCCTGACCTTTTGTTTCGGACGCTGTAACGTATCGGGTCTCTTGTACTGGCCTCCTGTTTCCCATACTTCTCATTCCCTTTATGTTAACTCTGTGGCTTCGAAACGATCCAAGGATTTTGACGGTGCCAATTGAATTCAGGTTATTACCCACCGTACTTCGGGGCAATTCTCGGTTTTCGCGGTGACGCGAATTGCTGTTAAAATTGTAGCTCGCGTGTATTACTGTATACGGCTAAAGCTCGTGTGCGCTGCATGTAGTCACGTTCAACCACAAGCAGAAGGAAATGTCAGTTAGAAAACAATAAAGGTCCGATGGACTAAATTAGTCAACGTACTCTCCTGGATCGGGCACCTCGTCAAATCGTCAGTGGACATTTTAGGGAATTTCATTTTCCCTCTGTGGTTCGTTGCCGTCAACAGTGACTGTCGGAATTTCGATTCTACTTGTATATATGTTTTTATACACCCTCTGCGAAGAGACGTCCAGAGTGCTGCCTTTACATATTTTTATTATATAATTTCGCAATGACAGTAACACTTTCTCTTACTTTTGCGAACAATTTGCGAATAATTTTCGGAACAAAATTGCAACCCGGCCACTCGATTCACCCCGTACGTGCAAATATTGCTTCGCCTCGCCCCTTTTATTCTTTCTGAATATACATATACGTATATATGTATAGCGTACTTCTATTTTGTCTCTTTTTATTTGTGCTCTCTCGCTCCCTCATGGCTTCCTGACTTTTCCGTACGTCTATACACACACACCTCCCGCTCCCTCCACGGACTCACGTTTTATTTTACGCTGACATAATGCTACGGTAAACGATTCTCCTAGCTGTCACGTTTCATTCTTCACAATAATATCCTCGGCAAAACCACGTTCCAGTTTCAGATGAAGTTCTAGTTAGAGTACGTTCATTCCACTTCCACGTCATCATCGCGCTTTGTGTCCTTTTCTTCTTCCTTTTCCTTCTCCTCTTCATCCTTGTGTACTCCTGGTTGCGGTGCTCTTGGTGAGCTTGATGGTCGCGATGCTCGTTGCCTGACAGGAGTGGCGAGGGGGGGGGGGGGGGGCTGGGGAGGGGGTGTCCCATTGTTTCCCCAGGCAAGGAACGCGCGTTCAGGTCCTCAACTTTCCTTTTATCCCGGAAGCGGAAACCGTCGAAGGCAATTAGAGCAGCGAATTAAGATCTGTCTTGAGATTCCGCACCCTGGGGGCCAGTTCCGACATCCCTGGACTTGCCGTACGAACATTGTTTGTTTACATAATGTACAAGCAGTATTCTTGGATGACGGTGGACAGCGTCGTTCTAATTTTAAATGAGCCGTCAGTTTAAAGGCGCGTTTTCACGCGATATCCCAACGCTCCCCTCGTAGTTCTAGGAATCGCGGTTTTCTTCAAATACGCGGTATTATCTATAGGCTTTTTCTTTTGTCGTCGCTCGATTATACGCGCTCGACTGTAATGCGAGTCTTGGAAAAGCCAGTACGCTACGAGCGACCATCGATCGTTTCATAGAAACCGAGCTTTAAACCAGGTCGTATAGTGAAACCTGGCTAATTTTAGCGGAGCTCTGGTAATAAATTGATGCTAACTATTCGCGATGGGGACAGCCTTAATCCTTTTCTCACGTGACGACGACCGTGACATTCGCTCCGGACGTGAAGTTACGATGGCTTCTCTTTTTTTTTTTTTCTTTGAAAATAGTGTAAAAAAAGGGAAATTGGGTATAAAAAGGAAACTATGCATTTTCATTTACACGATGGTTTCTACTCTCTCCGTCGAACGAGAGACGGAGACACGCGTTTCTGAAATCGCATTGAACATTTTCACGATAGCGACAGACTGCAACCGAGCGTCAGCCATCCGAGATGGAAGTTTCAGCCGAGTCTCGTCGTGGTTGTGGCTCGTTTTCATTAACGTAGCCGGCGGAAGCGAGCCGTCGTCGGTGTAAAAATAAAAGGAATGTTTACGGAAGCGACCAACGGCTGGAAGGGAGATGCGAGGAAGTATGTAAACGGGCGAAATACCTCGGTAAAATTTTGCAACGGGCTCGCGATGAAAACTCGCCTTTAGGACGCGCAGATACTCCACGGGAAAACTGCACAGGAGTTACACGGGGATGGCAATAACGTCGCTGAGAAAAAGTCGTTACGAAGAGTCCCAAAGTCGCCGTCAGACGCTGCACAAGCGACAATTCGCGACGACCGTCCGTGTACCGCCTTAAGGCCGCGCACGTGTTCTCACCGAACGGAGCAAATAAGTCGCTACTTGTTGAACCTCCTTTACTCTTAACAACCGGCGGACGCGCGTTAATGGGCCTCAGTTCTGCAAATACATTAAGGCCACGTTGCGCCTCGCGACCGATATACGCATGCGCGTATCTCTTTCTGGAGATTCGTTAGCCCCTCGGCTTACATTGCCTTTTTTTTGTGTATACCTATATCGTCGGTATCGGCCGGACGAGGAAGACGGGATCGCCTGACTTATCTTTCGTTACTATCTCAGGCACGATATCGCATGTGGGCCATTCTTATCGGAATGAGAACCACGGCTGTCTACTCAATCTTCGCTGGGTGTTGCAACGGAACATCATTGATGTTAATGAGCTGGATTGGAAAGCTGTCGTCCATTTGAAAGTTATTGGGCTCGCTACGATCGCTACGACCACGTCGTATAAGGCTCTGCTCGGTTGCATATAGATACGCATAATTTATATGTGCGTATTATATTTACGCGGGGACTTTTACGTATGGCCAGGTTGGCGAGTGGTACAGCGTTTCATGAATGAAATCTGAATAAATCACTGACTGCGCGTTATTGCACTCTTCGCCGCGCTATTTATCTCTTCTAACGAATGATCCGTTCGCATCGCGCGACGTTACGGCCCGTGAAAATGACTCGTACCGAAATCATTGTATATCCGCTTTAACGCGCGAGTTTCCTATTTTTCAGGACGTCTGTACGACTACTGCCTGGCTGTATTGTAACGTTGCTGATTGACGCATCGTAAGCGAGCTTTTGGCGGACATCGGCAATTTACAACGTATTTTTTCTTACTCGAGACGACGACCTACGCCATTGCCTTAGGAATCGTATAAATTAAATCACTACTGGATTTATTGATATTTCATTCATGCCGCCTGAATTAGCCGGACGTCGATGACTAATCGTGCGGGAATTCTCTTGGGTAGTATTATTGTACCGTACTCTGGAATTTACCTTGGGACGGTTATACCTGTATTTCTTGAAATTTTTTGCAACTTTTTTTTTTTTTCTATTCACGGAAAGTGGAAGTCTTTGGTTACTCTTTTATCAAAGTCATCCTGATTGGCCCTTGGTGCGAGTGGGTACCGGCACGAGGTACGGAACGTGACTGGCTGGACAGATGGAAACGCGGAATCGAAACAAGTTGAAAAACAGATATTGATCGCCGACGATATATAGGTGGTTCTGGTCTATCTCTGTTTCTGTCTTTTTCTATCTTTTTATATTTTCTCTCTCTCTCTCTCACCTGCTGTCCGTGCCAGCTCTGCATCTCCTCTGTTTTATACTCCAAGCTTCGTTCTTTCTATCAGTCATTCTCTTGTACCAATACAAATTGGAAAGCCGCTTGCACATAATGCGCAGACAGATTCACACGTGTGTGTCGTGAAGCGTGAGAGGGATGCTGGATATTTTACGTTTCAGCAATTTAACAAGCTGCAATCGTGAAATACATATTTCCCGTGCGTATTGGCTCGCTGCATTAATTAATTCAAAAAGCACGTAATACGCTCGTCAGGCGAAGCCTATTGTCATTTAATTCAGTGACTCCATCACTGTTTTATGTTTCAACTTTGGTATTTGTCTCTGGTTAAACCTTTTTTTTTTCTCAAAGTTTCTCGCCCTGCCTCAAGGTCCACGCGAAAATGACTAGAAGTCACCTCGCCGCAGCGAAAAAACTCGCCGTGAATTAAATGGGTAAACCGGCCGTGATGACAGCGTGGGTCGAAAACGTTACCGGCTGCCTTCCAAATGACGTAAGGATGACTCTTCGCGTCCTCTCGTTAATTCGACCGTCCGTTTGCGTCCGTGAATTCGTGCCTGGGGGAATAAGAGCCTCGACGAAATTCCCTAGAAACAGCGAAACGGCCTGTAGCCGCTAATCTTTTTCCATCTCTCTCTTTTCTTACAGCGATATCACTGGAGCGCCCCTTTCTGCGGAGGCCGCTTAGGTCTCGGATGGCATTATTTTTTTTTTTTTTTCGTAATTCGGCATGAGAACCACCAATAAAATAATTCCACGGAACAATAGACAATGCTCAGCGGGATGATAGTAATTCAAACCGGATGGAGAAAAAGGGGAGTCGTTTTCCGTACTTCCGGCGAGCGCCGGGTTCGCGTTCCACCGTGAAATTTGTCGCCGAAGTGAAATAATACGTTCGAGTGGTCTGCGATATTGTCGTAATTTATGGGCACTGACTTAACCGTCACCCAACTGGCCGCCGTAGCGGCCGCGCTGGTGGAGGGAGACCGGAAGTCACCGACCGAGAGCAAAAGAGTAGGTAGGTATCTCTGGCTATCGCTGGTAGCAGTAGTGGCGGCAGCAGCGGTAGTTGAGCAAGGACGAGGGTTTCGATGGTAATGAGAAAGAGAGAGAAAAACGTATAGGTAGGACATAGGGAGACGGTTGGAAGGTGACAAAAAATTCTTTAGAATCCGAAAACTGTCATGGAAACGTGGCGACGCGCTCTGCCAGGGACGCGACCTGCGGGGGTTAGCCGGGCTCCTTGATAACGGGGATTGTGATAAAGTACGTGGAGGTAACTGCCTGCGCTCGTAACTTTTCGCCCTTCTTCGCTACGCTCTCCCGCAGCAACCCCTGACCTCCTCACACGTAGTTTCCTTCTTTCTCACAGGTCCGGCCTATTCGCTTCCCTCCATCCGTTCAGCAGCTTTTTCCTCCCATTTCACTATCAAAGTACGAGTTCGTTCTGATGCGTCCAACAGTCCATCTTAGATCCTTAGTCAGACCTTCGTATCCCTGGAACAGTCCAGGTCGTCTGATTCATCAGCTGCAGCCATACTCCGACCGTGACGTTTCGCCACAGCCCAGGTGTCGCGTTTCTAAAACATATGACGATACGTATTTTACCTGCTACAAACATATATATATATAGATATGTTTCACAGTGCTACGCGCACATGCGATCATTTTCATACCTCGTGTGTGCCGTGAGTCGGGAGACTAATTAACTGTGCGCCTCGGTCAATTAGCTAATTAATGCCACCAAGCCAGTGTAAGAACAACATCGAACAATGGCGACGAGTACTAACTGGGTTAGAGAACCTGGCGTCCCCGAAGGTATCGCGTACGCTGCGTGTCTGATTAAATTTTTTCTTTTTTTTTTCAAAATATCTCGTTGTACGGCCGACACGCGTTTTCGTATTCCCATGACTGTTTTCACCGAGGCGCGCGCATACTTCTTGCTCTCCATTAACGACGGAATCTATGTCAGGGAGTCACAGGACATGTACAGTGAAACGTCACGCGTCTCGCTGATGCACTTCCGGTCCAACAGTCGCAGTATGGACGTCGATAAAAAAAAAGGACAAGAAGCGCGTCCCGCAATTCCACTACAGCGTCGTACACGTAATTCTGACACTACATCATCAACATCCGGCTCCCTTCGGTTGGATATAGCTATCTTATGCTCTCGTGAGATGAGATCTCGCTGTTCTGTACATTACATATAGGTATAGTAATACTGGCCGATTCATAGATATCGAGTAATGGCAAAAGGGCACATCCCTCGGACCACTCAGCTGGCGCTCGTTTGTCAACGGCTACTGTATGGGGTCTTCCCTCTCTCTCCTCTTCCCGCTGTACCATGCTGGACCATCCCGAACCCTGGCCACCTTCATCTACTAGGAAGACATCTGCCTCGCATCCATCCAGTCTCTTAGCAGGCTTACGCACTTCACTTTGCTATATTCTAACCCCCTGTTTACTATATTCTATCATCTGAGCTATGTAGCCTCTAGCTTCTGGCTTGCTCTTTCTCTCTCTCTCTCTCTCTCCCGCTGAAGTACGAACGAGATCAAGGGAGTCTCTCACGCACTCATATTTAACCCGGCTAGGTGTATTTCGAGATAACTCTAGGAAATGAACTGTTTCCATCATCTTCTTGCATCCGTACTTTGTACGCGTATAGTGCGATTTATAGTATCTCTTCAGAGCGTAACCGAGTTATCCTCGGATTGCAACATTTCTTTAACCTGGCAATACACTCGACTATCGTCGTCGTTTCTTCTCTTCGTCGTCGAAACTCCGCGGTACCGCCTAATCTTCACTGAGATAATAAGTCTAGGAAACATTGCGTCGACTCTTTAAACACCTCCCGCCACTTTCTGCTGTATCGCGACGATCGTTGCGTAAGCACTCGACTGAAGTGGGAGACTTCTGGATTATACGGGGTGGCGGATCAGAAATGGCGACTTTAGAGTGGCTCATGATAGAGGGACTGAATTTTTTTCTCGGTACCTATCCTGACGTACCCTTGGCTTAGGTACTTTAATGTATGGGTAGATATATAGATATATAGATGGCAGTGACTAGAGGATGATTTGCATGGCTTTTTTAACTTACTTCCCACCCCCCTCTCTCCCCCTCCTTTTCTCTCTCTCTCTCTCTCTCTCTCTCTCTCTCTATACATATATATAGTTTGTCTATCTATCTTTCTCCTCCTGCTCTACCCTCCCTCTCGCTCCTCTCGTTTGCTAGCTCACGCAAAGGAAAGCATGCGCGGTGGCCGTGAATGCTAAAGCGACTTCGGGACTCCGTGGCTGCGGACGGGGGGGCGGGTGGGGGCGAAGGGGGAGGACGAATCCGCTTTAATTTTAGCCGCGCTCTCCTCCTCTCTCCCTTTTACTTTCTTGCCTATATACGCTCTCTCTGGCCATGCCTTGGGCAGGCCATGGTATGCACGGTGGTGCTCCGGCAGCCTTGGCATCGCAGACGCATTATTCATACCTTAATGAATTCCCTTTAGGACGCGCGACGAAAATCTCTATTTTTGTAATAACGGGCCGCGCGAGAATTTCCGAGGCTTCGCGGCTCGTCCGCTCGCGAAATTACGGTCACGAATTTTCAGCGAAAACGTCCCTCGTACGAGACGCTCGGCGAAGTCTTCTGGCTCATCCGCACGATGTAGCCGGTTCCAGTAGGTTTTGGGAAAAAAAAAATTTTCTCACGCGGTAATGACGTAAGCGTTCGCCGCACGTTCAGCTCGGTCCTTCGTCGGGAGTTGTCTGGAAAATGTATGCTGAAAGCGCGAAGCATTTGTTTTTTTTATATATTTTTTAAGCGCTTCGCCGTGAGAGATGAAAATGGGGGTAGCTGTGTTAGGCCGAGCCGAAGGGGTTGAGTCCACCTTGGGAAAACTAAGGTCTAGCGGGCAGCGAATGAGTGAACCTGGACGGTATTATATGAGGTTATTTAGCCGGTCTCCTGCGCTGCATATTAAAAATATTCAAATGCCGCTGAAGCCCGTGAACACGCTACGTGCAGTACGGCGCAATTTACGGGGGTGCACGGGGCGCGATATCGCAAATTATGTTTATGAAACAATGCTACGGGCTCTCGCACACTCCACCCCCCCCCCCCGCACCCTCCCCGCCCTCCGGCATTCCCCACACTCTTTCATCCCCTTCAGCCATTTCTCTCTTACTACGCCTTCTCCTTCGACCGAGTCCATCGCGCGAGTGCGAGTCTCCTCTCCGCGCATTGTTGGCTGGCTGGTCGGATAGCGCACGGGCCAGGCCTTGCATTTGAACGGGGAACCCCCCCGCTATCCTTAGAATGCATTTATGCGACCCAGACTGCAGATAAGGAATGACACTGCTCCCCGAGCAACCCCTGCGCCACCAAGTCCTCCTGCCGTCTTTGGCGTCAGGGGCGCATCGATACGATTTGCATAGGGGGTTCGTTCCCGCGCTACCCCAACGCCATCTCCCACACAATCGCCCTACTGGCTCGAACTGTCTCGCCGAACGCACCGGCTCACCCCCTTGTTTGTTCGACAGTTCAGACCCTCTCTGACGTATGGATGACGTCATCCACCCTAAGCATCAGGCGCATCCCCCAAAGTGCAACGGCATCTCGGGAGACCCCGTAACCTTGACCAAGTTAAGCGCCACTGGTGTTACCACCCCCTGCCCCCCCCCCCACCACCCCATTCACAACTAATTTTCTCAGCGCTACCCAGGGCATCCCTTATATTGGGGTTGTCGCCCTTGCTACTACAAGTACTCACGACTACCGAGTATCCACGACCGCGTTCGTCGCTGCTGTGAAAATTGTCTTAAGCCCGCCGGCGGGCGTCGCGTACCTATTCTATGGCGCAATAGTCATTTGCATAGCCGCGAGGATCGCGCATACGAAGAGCATAGGTGAAGCTACGGAAAGTCCAATGGAAGGAGCGTGTGCATGTGCGCGACAGTCGCCCGTACCGAGCAGCGTCACATTGTATATGCATGCGGACCTATACGCACGTCTGCCCACTTGCTCTGGCCATTGTGCATTGTGCGACGCATTGTCTCGAATGTCTCAATAGCTAACAGTATTTTACGCCAAGAAAAACGTAATACGATAGAACCGTTACACGCGCGTACGCTTATACACGGTACGGATACGCGAGAGCTAAGGGGACTTCCATGCGTTTCTAAGCCGTGCGCAGATGGCCCCTCAAACTGAGACCCGCGTCACGGCTTCGATGATAAATTTGTACGGCACATGTCTTCTAGTCGTGTACGGCATGCCATGTGTTCCCGTGACTGCGGCACGACACGATTTATCCGACATTGAAATCGACAGGAATCGCCGAACTGCAATTCTGGACTCGTGTCCGTTCCTATCGCAGATTTCCACTGGCACTCAAGCCAGATAACGTCGCCTAGCGACTTAACACGGGATTGATCCATGGATTTGTCTTCTATCCGTTGCACGAGGATTCTTATTTTTTTTGTTATTCCATCTTTTTTTTCTATGCCGACGTCACACTATACGGCAACTCCTAAAGTCCTCGTCAGACTTTTTCTTCGAGCCCATGTGCGCCTCATTTGGGACTAAATCGTTAGGGCCCAAAGGGTTAACGTACCGTGTCCCTCTCTCAACGAAGCGTGGGAGATTATCAAGGATTTAAAGATTTTCATGTACCACGTGTTACTCTCTATGCTCCGTTTGTGATTCTCAGAGCAGAGCCTCTGGGATATACGTATGCGGTATATGTAACGAGAATTCTTGCCACATAATAAGGATATATCTCAATCGTTTCGCGAGTACCTAAAGTCAGAGAGAGGGAGAGAGGGAGAGAGAGAGAGAGAGAGAGAGAGAGAGAGAGAGAGAGAGAGAGAGAGAGAGAGAGAGAGTACGGTCGATTTGGCCATAGAAATGGCCAGACCATAACGTACGTAACCACTGGGAATCCGTAGCGGCTGCGGCAGTCGCGCTCTTACCGTAATTTCGCAGCAGACGAATGGCTTTGCTTATTCCAGCCGCGTCCTGTCAAACCATTCGCCATGAATACCGATCCCATCGACGTAGCACGTAGCTACAGAGGATACGCGCCGCGTACCAAAGCGTCGCGGGTATGGAAAGGTACTTATTTCTGGGCCGTACAGGGGAGAGAGTCTTGCGATAAATTTATATATGTTTTTTTTAAATAAAATCGATGAATCTTTGAAATATTATGAACATCGTCTCCTGACAAGTCTTACTGTCGAGGACCTTTCGACTGTTACGTCACGGCGACAACGTACGCGCACGGCGGCGACGATAGTGAAGCCGTACGGTATCTCTATGTGCTCTGTCGCTGTCGCTCGCACTACTCGGTCGCAGCGCGACCCTGCCGGTAGTTTTGAATGAACGACGTATGTAGGCCGGTCAGGCACGCCTTCGGGCAACGCGCACAAAAGTACCTGCGTGGAAACGCGTATATACGAGTCAGCGAACGCGATCAAAGGGCGTTCGGTCGCCGATTAAGCACTGCCCTTTTTTTTTGTTTTTTTTTCTGGTACCGCGGATTTAACTTCTCAACGTGCGAAATACTCTCACCGCCGTCCAAACCTGCGTGACGCCAACCAATGCAATTTGGTTTTCTTTTGTGATTTTTGTTCCCTCTTTCATCTGTTTCCTTTATTCTTCGATTTCGTCCCTTTTTACGCTTTTTTCATACGAATTTTGCGGCTGTCATTCGCTCGGGTTTCTGTGCGAATGTGGGTATTTTTCGAGTGCACGTTTTCGCATACCACTCTTCCGTACTTTTCAATTCCGCTTTTTCCGTTCTGCTTTCTACTTTCTTTTAATGTGTGTTTTTTGTTCGTGTGTTTTGCCACTGTCGCTCTGGCTCCCCCCCCCCTCTCTCTCTCTCTCTCTCTCTCTCTCTCTCTCTCTCTCTCTCTCTCTCTCTGCACGGTTCCTCATCTTCCTGGAGCGCCCCTGAAACCTTGACTCGTGGGAACGATTACCATTTCGCGATTTTCTAAGTTATGCGAAAACCTAACCAAGTTTGATTCTGGCTGCGGCTAGGCGTTACTTTCTGAATAATAATCAGTCGCATTTGGAGTCCTGGTGCGCCATCCGGACTATAGGACGGGGTTGGAGGGGGCTGAAGGTAGTCGGGAAGGTGGGGATCGAGTGGCATTATCATCACTAATGAATATTCAGTTCTGCTTGGCTCGACCATTGCGCTGGCTTTAGGTCCTTGTCGTGACGCCGTTCGATAGAGACGGTGGAAACGGATTTTGTGGTTTAGCCGTAAACTTCTCCTTTTTGCGGTTTACGCGCGAGATAAGAATGTCGTTCGCAAAAGAACGCAGAGTTTCGTAATCTGTTATGTCGTTTGACAATTTTAGTTCGAAATTAAAAAAAAAATTTACAACCTACTTATCGATTTACCCTGACTTTCATAATTGATCAGAGTCTTAACCGCGACGGTACATTCGTAGAGTAGGACTTCCCGAGCATCAGGGGAATGCGTCGGGAGGGGGTGAACTTTATTACTGGCTCTCAAGTCGTTACTCCTGATTTGCATTTGTTATTATAATTGGGAATAATCGATGCTCCTGGAATAATGACTCAGTCGTTCCCCCGTTTTATTGGTTCGAATGGACCAGGATAATTATTACACACTCAATTTCCTTGACACCCATTACGCCTCGCGATAAACAGATATACGCGCACTCGAGCGATAACAGATAAAGCCGATAAGCTTTAATGCCAAATGTTATTTATCTACGGTGTCCGTAACGAGCGCGAGTAAAAAAAGGTGTCTCGCGGAAAGCCTATAGATCTGCCCGATTGCCTGTTGTGCGATAATGATAACTTTTTTCCCAAAAATTTTTTTTATCGCAACCCACAACAATTAGGGTAGGGTCAAAGGGCAGGAAGTCATACGTACAGGAAATAGAAATTTGCCCCGACCAAGGGGTCACGCTCGAATCACCCTTCTTTATCTCAGCATATCACTCCATCGGTATATCGCCATTCGAATTCAAAATCACCTGTACGATTCACATGTCCAGATGGAAAAATGAGGTTTCCTCGTATCCACCGGATATCCCGGAGGCATTGCTTCGGGCAGTCCTTGAAAAATGATCGTCGCTCGTTTCACGCGCTATCGACGACGGAAAAGAAGCCGGCTCGGTAATCGACCGATAAATCCCCGTAATTACCCATGCGTCTCCTATACGGACATCACGTAAGACCATTGTCGGAGAGCATGGCCAAGCACGCAGCTTCGGTCACGACACGCACGTCGGCACGCACTTTGTCGCGTATACGTATAGTCGTGTACTTGTGCGACCAGGGTACAGTGTATCGGACAGAGGCGTTATAACTGGTCACGCACACACGGTCGACTAATTAAAAAGTCAAATATCAGGAAATACAGCTGTGGGAAAAGCTAAGAGTTATATGGTTAAAGTCAGAGCAAAGAGAGTAAGGGGTCTATTGTGTAAAGCCCTCGTGAGTCGCCGGCTATAAGCGCCAGCGTGCTCACCGAGTGTGTAAATTCAAAAGGGACCTTGGGTAGGAAGGTTGGGGCGGCTGGGGGAGGGGGGGGGAGGTAAAGGGCGTAGGTGTAGCGAGTACCGGGTTACACGTACCAGAGAAGGTGAAACGCGTCCCACCTTTGCCAGAAGTTTAGGCGTCACGCTCACCGAGCACCGAAGTGCTCTCGATGCCGAGCCTCGTTGTGAACGACGTTCAAGCCTTAAGGCCTGACTGCTCGTCTTCCTCTTCTTTTTTTTTTCCATTTTCTCCCTCCCCTCCCTTTACCCCCGTTTTTTTCCTCCTACATCGAGCCAGTACCTGCTTCTCGAATGGATAGACTAAATATCGCTTGGGATACCGATCTTTCCCCTCTCACCGTACTCCTCCTCTAGCCTACTTTCTCGCACGTTACTCATTCACGTATCGGAAACTTTTCGCCAAACGAACGTAAAACGATCGCGTTCTCCGTCCTCTTTCCGATAAGATTACGTAAATCTGTTGACCACTGAGCTGGGTCATAATCGCTCTTAGTTCGGGTCTCGATAGCTCCTAAGTTGCTTTAAAGTAATATCTGAAGATTACACGAAAATTCTTGCCCGTGTCCTTACTCGGCCGTGCGTTCGCAGTCATTCGATTTGGTATGTTATGCGCGGCGCGAGACGGCTGTGTGTGACGCGTGAGTACGTGTATATTTGCGTATGCGTGCCAAGAGATATAGTGGGCTCATTATCGGCTAGCAGATAAGACCTTTTCTGGCGGAGTGAGTCACGCTAATCGGAGGCCGATTTTATCCGGTATACTTTCGCCAGGCGGCGCGCCACCGGGAATAATACATGGCCGTCTGGATAGGGTGAGCCAAGCCAGAGTTCCTGGTGGGGTGGGGGGTTCGAGGTTATAGGTCGTTGAAGGAAGCGGTGGTGGTTGAGGGGGGTGGCGGGGAGCCAGGTGCGGGAGAGGAGCCAAAGAAGGCCTCCGACGGTGCGGAGGACGGAGGAACGAGTAAAGCTTCGTAAATCGAGGGAGAACCAGTTATCGGGTTCGGAGCGCGAAATGTTAGTTATGTGGGTGAGGCTTGAGGGCGAAGGGGGTGGGGGTAGGTACTTGGCTATATGGAGGTTATAAGGCAAGGGTGGTCTAGCGCTGCCGGAGTAGATATTCGTTCCACTTGCAGGATCGCAACCCCTAATGTATCCGGATTCCATCGACGGGATCCATTACCGTCGCGCGACTGCCTCTAGACTGCGATGATTTCTGTTGCCGAGTTCATAGGGATTTAAAAAAAAAATTTTTTTAATCGTGCGCTTTTTCTTAAATCTCGATCTGTTACCATCGGTGACGTTGAGAGTTAGCGAGGGTATAGGGGTACTAAGTGCGCACGATTCGCGTGAAAGGAAAGCCTAAAGCCTGACTTGACTGATCGCGCTCGCTTTTGATCGATGAGTTCGCACCTAAACTATTTTACCTTCGTCGAGAATCTCCACTCTGACACTTGGTGAGAGCGGAGGTGGGGAAAAAAAAAACCGGTCGGGTCCTCATCCTCGGACTCGAGGATCTTACAGGCGGCAACAAGGAAATTCGCGAAGAACCGTCCGAAGCGGTACGAGGAATCCTCTGGGCGCACCCTCAATGCCATCGATTCTCGCGGCAACCGAGCCGTCATCAGTCAATCGGAACTTTCCTCGCCAGAAGTTCCTTGATGGCAGTTGGGTCGCTTTGACGCAAGTCGCTTCTCTTGGATTAAAGGAAAAACGATCGATGCACGTTTCCTTTTCGTTTCGTAATATCTTTTCGGAATATACTTTTTCTTCGTCTCTGTCCTTCCTTCAGGCGCGTGCTCGCGCACGTACGCACTTCTAGCTTTTCTCTCACTTGCTCACGCGCGGTACCTCGATGTCTCTTCTTTTTTTGAATTTTGTTCTAGTCCCCTGGGTCTCCCGATGCCCCAGGCTTTTCCTTATTACGTATTCCGGCGAACGACTGGCAAAGTTCAAGGCAATAATACGTCAATGGTACTTGCCACTGGTATCCCCCGCAGGCTGAATTTTTCCTTCTGGCTACGACGGAAAGCGCAAAGACACTCTGCCGCGAACACAGGGTGTCTCAGGGAGACGCAGGCCTGTTCCGCCTATCTCGGCACTAAAAGTATTCCAATAATAAATATCTACAGGTTACGAGGCCCCTGAAGCCAGTCGGAAGATGACACTCAGAGGCCTACAGCGCGGTTTACTGCTTTTTCTCCCGTCAGAGCACAGGCACTGCTATCCCTGTATCTTGTACGTTTTATATTTTATATCGCGCAAAGACGACGCACGTGGAGCATACAGAAGGCGTAAGGGTGGCAAGGGAGACGAATGGGCGGTGAGGTGGGCATAAGGCATAAGAGTGCAGACGTGACACGTAGAAACGCGGACCCGGAGACTCGGCTTTCTTGGGTGACAGTCCGGGTGTGTGATATGGCTGCCGAGGAAGTGCCGGAGTCAGGGGCGGGCGGGGGAGGTACGAGGAGGAGCAGAAAAGAAGAGGCCAGAGGTAGATGGAAAGCGTTATAACGCCGGATAGAGATGTCTCTGGTGTTATAATACGGTATTCCCAGCGAGTACGGCCCCCTCTAATGGAGTTTGCGTGTAAGAGCGAGTCGTATGCCGAGGGGCCCGAGGAATCCAGAGGAGGAGGACGAAGGCCGGAAGACGCCCGCAATCTCCCTCCCTCGCGCCACCCCTGGAACCCAAGCAATACCCCTATGGGGCTGTGGCGCGGTCGCACAAAATGCTGCGAGCGCTAATTTTATTTTGTTTAGCACGGGAGGCGAGCCGACGTCGACACCGACGTCGGTAATAGGGCTTGCCGACGGCCGTCGACGCTTCGCCGAATCGATAAAGAGAGGAAAGTTGATAAACAGCCCTTACCGAGGATGAGGTTGCCTGGGAAGCTCGGTGGTGGGGGGGGGGGGTGAGTATCGAGAGCCCAAGAGAACGGCGGGGGGTGGGTGGGTGGGACGGGGTGGTGAATGGACGTTATTAACACTTTGAAGGGAACAAAACAAATTAACGGTTCGCAAGCTGTCGATTCGGGAAAGAAGCCTACGAAAATAAAAATGGGACGCTCGTCTTTAATGGTGGACAAATGCTCGTCGCGAAGACATTTCCTTTTCTTTCTCTCTCACTCTTTGTTTCCTATATTTCTTCTCCGGCCTCTCTCTCTCTCTCCTTCGTGTGTCTTTGGAAAAAAATGCATCGTGCCTCGAATTTTGTTAATCGAACTCGTGGGACCCTGATCGTGGGGGGGGGGGGGCCTCCCCCCTCGCCAACTCGCTCAACCCTTAACTCTCGCGAGTTAAAACGAACGAGGCGACTGTACCCGCGACCCTTTTGCCCAGAGCTACGGATACCTGTAGTGTCTTGGGGGTGCATGTTGCATAGTAGATATAATTAGCGAGACTCTAAGGGAGACTCTGGAGAAGAAGCTTCGGGGCGCGAGGGTGGTTGGAAAAATTGCAAGACTCGTCTCCGGGCTTATGACTAGTAGTTTCACATTTTTCTTTTAACTCTATCACTTATTATTACCGAAGCTTCGTTATGCCGTGCTGTACCATCCCAGGTTCTTTCTCGTTACGCGAGTCGCAGGCACCCTTAAGTTTCTCTTTTACCCTGTATCTCATTTTCTTATATTCAGTCGAACGTGGCTTCCTTCTATGCGCTGAAGATATTTTTCATTATTTTTCCAGTTACGCTCGATATCCGGAAATCTTCGTTGAGACGTCAGAACGGCCTGTCGAAAATTCCCTTGAATCTACCTCGCTTCCCTTTGACCGTGTTGCCTTTTGAGTATCGTGATTTTAACATTGATAGGAAAAGCTCCTGTAGCTTCAACGAGTCTGATCCTTTAGGAGACTTACGTATGCGCGCAGATTTTTCTCAAATACGTAGGATGTTCACGGTGAATCTTTGAGAAAAAAGAAAAAAAGTTTCATAGCTCTTACGAACCCTCTGGCTCCATATACCAGGCTGATGTACGCATATTCACCCTGTGACTCGTAATTCCACAATCTATATATAGGTATGACGGTTCAGCAGCGACGGCTGTTCGGTCGCCCGTCGAATTTAATTAACTGCTCATCGAGTCGACTCGTAAAACCAGACGTAACCTCGCTCAATTTTCCATAATCTGCTGAAGTACCGTGGGAACTCTTCGGCATTGTCGGTAGGTATAGATCGCTGACCCAGCTCCAACTGAATTGGCGCAGTCCCCGCCGGCACATGTATACACAGTGCGGGCGTCACGGAGTGTCGTTGAAAGAAGAGAAGGAGACGTCCTTGAGGTACGGGGGATGGACCGGGTCCAGGAGGGTCCAGAGAGGCAGACAGAACGAGAGGGTAAAAATGGATGGGGTGTGGATGTAGAAGCTGGATGTGAAAGAGGACGGGCCAGTATTTTCGCGGAAGCCGTAAATCACGAAATTCGTACAGTTTGAGCCAGCGGAGAAGGAAGCGCGCCAGATACACGCGTACCAGCGTACGTCCTTTCTGTGTCCCCCCTTCCGTATGTATGTACATTCGTACCTACACCAATCGTACAGCCGGTATAGATACGCATAGAAACGGAACAGCCGATATATATTTTTCACCTACTTTTTTTTTATCCACGGTTTTATCCGCGCTTCTGGCATTTCCACTGCTTATATATCTGTATAGTATCACTCGTAATGCTGAATTTCACCGGCTCGGCAAACGTCCGCCGCAAGTAAGATCTCTTGAAGTGTTATTTTCGCCGGCCTCGCTCGAGCGGACTCTTTTCGCCGGCTTCGGTATTTTTACGAGTAGAGTGCCTGCTGCTGCTCTCACTTTGCCCGTTGCGACGCTACTACGTGCCTGCCCGACTCGTACACCTACACCACTGGTGTTCGGGTTATACGCAGTCGATACCAATACCAGCTCGTTGCTGCTTCGTACGTTGGTACTCGTGCGGACGTAACGGTGACTCCACTCGTACTGAATTAGGCCCCGCGTGGTGCACGCGTGTTCCTGCGACCTCGGGCGACTATGAAAACTCTGGATAAAATAACTTTGACTGGTGGGAGACCCTTTTGGCTAGGAGATAGAAAAATTGTAGGTACAACGAAACCTTGGAAAATTTATTCTGGCACGAATTATAATGCAATTATACATGACTATGTTTGACATCTGATTATCCGGTGCGTGTCGAGGTTTTTTTTTTTTCGAAATATAATTCAATCACCAGCCTGTATTATCTTTCAGGATACAGATAAAAGTCCAGAAACACGTTAGTTCACGTGCCACCCTAAGAATTCACCGGCTCTTACTCAGGGGTTGTTTTATCCTGTTAGCGGGAGATTGTGACTCACTTTTGCTTCGAGAGGGGGGAGACTGGCGATGTACGCGCTCGAGGAGTCGAGCAATGAGTATATACGCCTAGGTACGTGCTTATCGGCCGTAGGAATCCGTGTCCGTATGTCAAGAGATAAATTAAAAGAGTCCCGTACCTACCTGGTGCGTCTCGTGTCTGCGCAAATGCATGTGCGTAAGCGTTAGGCCGTTTCTTGGTTGGGCCCGCTTGGTTGGCACGATTCTTGACGCGTGTGATGCAATGTTTGTCCGAGGAGATAGGACGGTGTGTGCCTATCTACGTGCATCGTTATGTACTCTGGCGGTAGGAAAAATAATGAAACGAGAGCAAAGTCACAGGTGGAGATGAAAAACTCGGGTACGGATTATTCTCGTATGTTTGCCACGGGGAACGATAGATCTGTGTGCAGGTGCTTCGTAAGGATAGTCGGGGTGATGCTGGTGCGACTACCGGTTAATATCCAGAGTGAGTGGCCGAGCACCAGTTGAACGCGTGAGAGGGGAGAGAATGAGGGGGATGACACAAGGGGGAGAGAGCGAAAAAGGAGAAAAACTAAAGAATAAATAAAGGATGCTGTAACTCGTTCCATAAAATTTCTCATATTCATTTTTCTACCCTCTGTTTCCATTTACTTGGACCCTTACCCATTTTCCGTAAACCTTTCACTTTTTTAACTTCATCTCGCTTAATTTCTTGCACGATGCTTCCGTGCCTACTGTACTCCATGTAATCTGTCGTTGGTACTGATCGCTCGTTAACCCTTTCTGTTTCAGGTGAGTGACTACGCGGTTTCTTGAACGACTGACTCAAGCGTCACGTGGGGGTTTCCTTGCGCATGGGAACTGCAATGCGGTGAGTTTTGAATCGGCTGGGAATTTCGGAAGGAAATTATTTTTTTTTTTTCATGAAAACGTTGCGTCAGTAGTGACGCGAGCGAAAGACTTAGTCGCGATGCGTGCGAGTGTAGAGCCATATGCTGATCTTTCTCGTGTGCATGGTAATTGGTGTGTAAGGTCGGCCTTCATTTTTCTCTATACGCAGATCAAGGCAATAATTTCGCGAGCAGTCGAAAGGAAAAACTGGCGTGGGTCCCTCGGTAACGAGACTCCATTGAAATGCTGGAAGCGATTCACTGGCTTACGTGGAAAAGAGGGTCGTGTCACGCAAAATTTGCGACTTTACAGTCGCCGTTTCGATACGTGGACGAGCGAAGAGGCAGAGTCGGGGCGGGGGGATACGACGTCGGCGCATCGTGCGAATCAGACATAAAACCCGAGTCCGAGCTTCCATTCGGTCGGAGCCTCCTTTTTTTTCCATGCCGGCGCCATTGAAATGAAAAGAAAGCTTATGTAAATTACAATCGTCACGACTCCGCGGCTAAAGAAAACGCATTTCTCCTGGTTGTATGGCGCCGCGATCGTACGGACCCGTCGCGGCGACCTGCGGACGCAGGCAGTCGTGAAAAAAAAAAGCGTGAACCCGGGAGCGGGGAGGCTGCGAGAGGGACGAGGAGGTTTCGGCGGGAGAAGAACGAAATTGCTTTTCTGCCGCGGTACGAGTATTATTTTTTCTTCAGGTTTTCTTGCCTCATTTTTCCGTCTCACGCCAGAGCTACCCTTCTACAGGAAAACGCTAAGGGTAGGCGGCGAGGCAGGTACGCGGGGGTACGCGGTTGGCTGGTACTTGTACAATGTTATTCTTCCTGATAGCAATAACACCGAGGGTGAGGGTAGTCACGATATTCGTGATCGATTCACCGTTTTCCATCCCCTGTAGCGAATCTGTAAGATTTTTTCCCCGAGATTCGTCTTCTTTTGTTGCCAGTAGCGTACGTACGGGTCTAGATTTCGTGGGGGACGGTGAAACGACCAGGAAAGGACAGGTGTGTACAGGGAGATCGAGAGAGGAATGGCTGCTGGGGTTAATCGCAATGAGAAATCTGAAAAGTCTTGACTACACACAGCCGCCGCGTTTCCCAGCACGCAGGCTGCGTGCGCCTTAAATGTCGAAGTCGGGCAACCCTTCGTGCTCGAGCCTAAAAGGGGTCGTTAGGATGGGTACGCTTAGTTGGAAATGGTCTACATACCTCACAGGGACGGCACGGTTGTTATTGCTTCGAAGCGCCTTTCTCCCCTGTTGCTCTACTCGCGTCTCTCTGTCCCGCGAGAGTCGGGCGTGTGCGGCGGCGAGTGTCGCGCTAGGCCGCCACACTCTTTCGAGAGCCAGAGTGAAAAGCCACACTGCGTGGAGTGCCTCCTCGGTCTCCTCGGGAACTGCGACGGAGTCGGGAGAGGAAACAAGAGCAAGAATGCATTGAAGGGCGCGGTGATTAAGAGCCGAGTAGGCGAGGAAGTGGATGACGGGGGCTGGAGCGTTATACGACCAGCCAAGAGCTACTACGTGAACAGAGGAAGAAAAGGAAAACCGGGAATGACGGTGGAAGAGAAAAATGGGTAAGAGGGAGGCTGGATGTATAACAGTGGGACAAAACCATCCACATCAAAGGGAGAAGCGTGGCAGCGGCGGCAAATGCGCCTGAGAGAACGGGTTAAAAACTTACTGGAGGGTTCCTGACGTGCCGTTGAGCTAGCCGCTTCTCCAGGGCGCACGAGGCAGGCCACGATTGCTACGGGGATCCAAAGACGAATTTCAGGCACCCCCAATCCTACTGGATACTGGCTAGACGGGGATGCTGCTGCTGTTGGTGTCTTCGTACACGGCGCATACGCGAGGGATGGTGAAAGACGGAACAATGTGAGAGGACCTTTAAATGAAAATATTTCATACCGAAGGCACCGCGCGAAATATCCTAACAGCAGGAGGTTATCGTTGGTGCTTCCTTTTTTTTTCTTTGAGCATCGACTCTTCCAATCTAGTGTGCCACCTATCTACGTATACGTACGTCACCACGTGATCACACTTGAACTTCCCGAAGACTACGGAACTCGAGATGGCGAAAGAGCCTCGACTGCCTAGCTACCCTTAGGGCCGAACGAGACACGCGGGACCAGTGATATCCCAGGCGATAAAAAAATTACGAGGGCCTGATCCCTTCGTTACCCTCTCATCTCGCACGTACGTTTTCTCCCTTCTTATATTTTATATATATATATATATATTATATACAACGGGTAGATACCTACGTCATACGGTACAGGCGCACTCAGCCCGGAAACCGACCCCCTATTCGGCCATCCGTTAATCACGAAGGAGCGAGTCAACGTTTCATCCGTATTACCGGCGGAAAGGGACGCCGCTTTTTTTTCTTATTTCACAAAGATAAGACCCCAGTCTCCCTCGTGGGAGTAGGCGCTATCTTCGCGAGCCGATGCTCGCCGGTCCTGACGTGTGCGCGATCCTGTACGGGTACATCGAAACTTCATTAATCTCCGGGCGAGTTGTTTCTTTCGACTGTACCTTCCCTACAGAGTTTGTTTCGACTCTCGTCATCGTCCTCTTTCTTCATCCTAATACTTTTCTATCTTATATTCTCTGCTATATAATACATATCTCTCTGTCTCGCTTCCTCCCTTCGTCGCACGTATCCCACCGTGATGCAATCTTCGAAATTGCTCGGTAGACGAGCTTCCCGAGTAAAACTGATTGGGCCGAGAGACATCGCGTCAGTCGTTCAGCTATATCGCAATTTCTTCTCCTCCGTAGTCTCTATAGCCTAACCAGATAAAGAACCTCAAAGAGGCACCTAGCACGTATTACTTTACGTACGTATTATATCCGCTCACTCGCTTAGCTACGTATCTGTATACCACCTACGTGGTATCGAGTTGTTAACTTCCTGGCGGAGTATGGCTGTGCCGTAGGTAAACGGGCGTACCGATCACATTCCCCTTGGAGTTTATCAATAGCAACTTTAGCTGCACTCCTTGTATCGGCTCCCGATGCTTCGTCGAGCAGAGTATTTTGGAGTTTCGCAAATTTTCTCGTTTTTCATTGATTCCAGACAATAAAGCTCGCGGTCTTGTTTTGCCCTGGGCTTGACCAACCTACCGCCTCCCCCCCTCCCCCCTGCTGCGCGCCTCACTGTTTTGTGCTCCGTGACTTTGCTCTGCTTTTTATTTCGTTTTCTTCGTCTCTTCCCGCCCCCCTCCGCCCCACTCCACCCTCCACCCTCTCTCTCTCTCTCTCGCTCCTCCGTTCTTTATATTCTCTCGCGCGCATCCTATATACTATATATGTGTACGGTGCATCACTTCCCGGACCGAGGGCATCCGACCGCGGTCCGTGTTGTTACCGTTTTTGTCATAAAACTTTTGTTGGGAACAAGCGCCAGAAGAGGGAATCTGTTACTCTACGAAGAATCCACTGACGATTCCGCTCCGTGGAATTCGGCTTTCCGGTTAAACGCAGCCATTACTCGTTCGGTCGATCGTTGTGCATTTTTTATTTTTATACCTAGTCTCTCGCGTAGGGCTTGAAAGTATCATTCGGATTTGACAGCTGTCATGTATACTGGTTCCTCGTAACCATCAATCGCCAATGTTGCCACTGTCAAAATCGGGGGAGATACTTTTTTTTTTTTTCTTTTGAGGTTTAATGTCAAACCACGGTGAAAAGCGAAATAAAATAATCTCACTCGCGTCACTGGATAATAATGTAATACGGCGCTTAAGCCGATCCGCCTGACAGCTGTCAAATGTTATTCGATGCGTTTGAGTTTGACGTTGCCTGTAGACACTGTTCCGCCATTAGATTAACTTCCGTTTCGTACGTCATCCTTCTTGGCTGTCCCTACGGAGTACCACCTGTCTCTCAATTAATATAATTAAGAGGAGCGAAGAAAGAAAAAAAAATGAAGAAGCGGATCCGAAATACTATACGAGCATAAGGTCGCCCAGGGGAGAGCCGCGTCGTCGCGTCAACCGGAAGGACACGGTACTTCCCCCTGAAGGTTGGACGCGGTGCCTAAAAATGGCACGAAATATTTTTCTCGGCGAGGGGCAAAACTGACTCATGTTTTTCACGTCGTAGGCAGGAAGGAGGGCTGACTGCAGTACGTATAGATACTGGTACCGGATTTACAGACCGTGCCCTCGATATAAGGTCCCCTTGCCGGCGACACTCTCTCTCTTCTTTTTATCTTTTTTCTTCTTCCATCTCTCTCTCTCTCTCTCTCTCTCTCTCTCTCTCTCTCTCTCTCTCTCTCTCACACACACACACGATTACTCTCTCGCACCGCTGTTCTCCAAAAGTCACTCTCTTCGTGTACGACTGGCCTCACGATCCTCGAACGGCGGAGAGCCTTAGGAGCGGTGAACCTGCTCGAGGATATCGGGCGCCGTTCCCCGGGGCACATTTATAACCGGGGCCCTCTTGCCAAACGACGGGATCCCTTCGACAAAAAGGGCATCTCCTTGAGAGAGTGAAAGAGGGGGGGGGGGAGAGAGAGAGAGAGAGTGTCTAAAGAAAGCGCCCTAACCCCCCTACGTCGTGGGATTAGCGATTCCGAGGACTGAGGCAGGAACGTGTAGGGATTTTTCGAAAAGACCAAAATTCTTTAGGATTATTTTTTTTATTCTCTTTCTTTCTCTTCTCTCTACGTAATCTGTTTTTTTTGCAATAGACAGCATACAGCGTCGGGACGCTTCTACTCGTTAAGGAATATAACCGCGAGCTGGCACGTGCGTCATGGCTATATAAAAAAAAAGGGGTTGAGATGACTCCCTGGTTAAGGGCTCGGAAATTCTGGTCCGCGAGGGTTGAATGTCCAGGGTTTTTGTCCTGTAAAGTACGAGATTGCCAGAGCTAAGTCGGCCGTAGATCGCAGAAAGCTGAGAAAGCCGACTCTAGCGTCATCCTTGCTACAGGAGTCTGCTCTTTCGCCCGCGGAATCTTCTTAGCGCGGTCAAGGCTTCGCCTCGCCACTGGTCGACCTGTGACTATTTCTTTTTTTGAATCGTGCGATAATTTCATTCAATTTTTTCTTTCGTTTTATCCACAGAGTTCAATTTTACACAACTTGTCAAGTACTAAGAAAAAATATCGAGCCTTAACGTTAAGTCCACCGTGCCAAACGCAGCTGCGATCTGCGTAAACCAAAAAGCAATCATTCGATAACTTTCTTATGTCGCTCGACGTAGACGACTTTCAGACACTTCCCTCGCCACGTACGAATATATATACATATATACACACCTCTAGAGTAATCGCATACAAAAATAGTAACCGTCAACTGCCAAAAACCATCCAAGACCCGAGTCAGCATATTAGCTTCCACATAAATTTCACTATCGTACAGCTTTCACAAATATGATGACCTTCCTTCCCCCCTGTTATTTTTAGCAGTAACCAAGTGCCTAGGATGCGCTCATGTTTTGACAGACCGCCATAAATGGCAGTCCTACTCCCTGCGCCGTTCACTTCCTCGAAAAGGAAGCGCACTCCATCCCACCTCACGTATATAACATATATAGCAGTCGCAGGCAAGAATAATCATTTCCGCGTGTGGCACGTTCAGGGACTATCTCAGCCGAACGCAGACCCAACCTCCGCGCTGGGTCCTCTTACGCGTGAAAAATTGCCTATAAATTGACTCTTCCGTGAAAATAAGCTGTAAATTGCGCTTAAGAATTTTTACGAGCCGATTACTGCTCGTCTATCGTTTAACCCAGCCAGCGGAATTCTCTGAGCAGCAGCATCAGGCGTGACTGCACTATATTGGAATTTTTTTTTCGCCACCAAACTTCCCTTGATGGACAATCACGATAATCAACCCGCGAGTGTCGATGAAGCCAGAATCCAGGGAACGAGGAGAATCGGACACAGTGACCACGATAAAAGCTAACCCGGCTCCGGAGTCTCATAGCGTTGCGTAAATTCAGCGTCGCTTGTCATGACGAGGCAACGGCGTACATAATAAACGCGGTTAGACCGACGTGTCCGCGTATTCTGGTAATATATATATATATTGTCTGCATACAACCAGGTATGAAGTATATACACGTATATTCCATGGAACCCGGTGAGCGCGGAAGCGACGTGTTCGTATCCATCCCCTGCTTAAAATGGATATTAATGCACTTGCTACGCCAGCCGCGCGTGGGACCTAACCTTAAATCCGGGCTTATGAATGCGTAATGTCCTTAGCTCTGCAGCCCTACGCGATGGGTACCTCTACCACACACCCTCTTTGGGACCTGGCGCTAACTCCTATCTAACAGGACACCAAAAGGCGAGGGGGAGAGAGAGAGAGAGAGAGAGAGAGAGAGAGAGAGACAGACAGAGACAGAGAGAGACAGAGAGAGAGAGAGAGAGAG
>JARQTI010000815.1:113849-180723 GCA_030142655.1 Trachelus tabidus | reverse complement strand
AGAGAGAGAGAGCGAGAGAGAGAGGGGGGTGATTTTGAACTGCAACCTGGCCACGGCAGGACGAATTAAAATTGATGGTCCGATTACACGGATTGGTACCGGGGTGGGTCGTGTCTCCTCTCTCTCTCTCTCTCTCTCTCTCTCTCTCTCTCTCTCTCTCTCTCTCTCTCTCTCGCTCTCTCTCTTTATGTCTCTATCTATATGTATATATCTGTAACTTTCTATCTCTCTCTAACGCGCACGCGCCATACCACGCACTCCTTCTCTCTTACGACTATAATTCTCTTGACTCTCCCTATCTCCACCGAACTACCAGCTCCCTCGGTATCACCATACGTATATACGTATATACTTGCTCTCATCTTTTTGCACAAAATTTACGAGACACTTGGCTAATGCCTCGCGACGTTGCAATTTATCAATCGGCAAGTGCGCTAAGCTCGACGGTATTACCGCGCCACTGTCACGCACGGGGTGACGGGTTGCCGTCAGATTTCAGCACGCGTGTGCTGCTCGGACAATATCGCCGGATCATGTTTTATCTATCTGTCTATTTGTCTCTCTCTCTCGCTCGCTCGCTCTCCCTATCAACATACCGTAGCCGTACAGTTATCGTGGAACGGAAGTTGTGTACTGTGTGCATACAGTATGCAAAGGATATAACGGCGCATGGAGTGTCGTGTACGTAGGACCATATGGTGCTGTGATGACGTTACATTGAAAAATTTCGAGATAACACATGTCTTTTCATACGTACGTACATGCATGTCTCTTCCGAGATGACTGATCTGTCCCAGCATCCCTATATCGCGCACGCTCGAAATTCTCGTACGATCATTGCTCATGCTTCTCGGACAGATTGTAAGTGCTCGGTACGTGCTTCTTAGCATCGAAAGCGTTATCAGCAGTTGATTAAAAAAAAAACATTCCCGAAATTCGGTGCTCCCGTCGTTTCTCTCGCAGACAGCGCATATCGCGATGCAGATATTTCTCATATCACCTTGTCGACTATTTTCTATGAGATAAGGTTACATTGCTGATATACCAAACCTCTCTATCGCGTCGTACCGAACAAACGGAATTGGTTTTTTCTTTATTTTTCTCTCTGTTGCACTTCCTGCCTGCTTTTACTTCGAGCCGTTAGCTTTAGACTGAGCCCAATTTAGGATATGCAGTATCTTGCTGGGTTTTTTTTTTTTTTTTTTTCTTAATATCATCCACGTCGTGTCGTCACTCTCGACGTTTCTCCTTCTCTTAATTTGACTCGTCTCCGATATAACGTATCTGGCCTGCCGATGTGTATTATCGGCACGCTACTGATAACAACTGCGACGTGGAATCATTATCGTAGAATGCTATCGTCGCAATCAACCCGCAAATACTTGGGAAATCATTCGGCCATCCATGCGCGATAATTCATAACAGTCATACACGGCGCTTCTTGGATATTCCCTCAGAGGCTTGATAACTCTGTGTACTCAGATGAGAAATGTATGTTATTTTTTTCGTATCTTTTTACCTTCAATTTATCGGAATGTACATTCCACGAATCGGTAGTGTGCCTTTCTTTCAACTGATTTTCTTAATTACGGGTATACAGGTGTAATAGCCGAAGAATGACGGCGTGTTTCATTGCGAAATTGTCCTCGTGTATTTAAGGCCGATTTCCTCAAGTTCCGGGCGTCGCGACGCTACGAGTATCGTTGCCGTAGCTACCGTCAAGGACGTTACGGATATACGCGAGTGCCGTAGCCACGGAGGCGCGTGCCCCCGGGCATATGCTGTTACATTTGATGTTTATTAAAAATGTCACGTATATGAGATTTTTTCTTTTTTTCTTACACGTCGAGATCGACGACGATACGTATGGTAAAGGGTTACGGTGGACCAGAGGATGCTGGATGGCTGCTTCGGTACGGCTTAGGTATACCATACACGTAGATGGTACGGTCAGTGGGGAGAGACAATAAATATCGTGAAATATCACAGGCTAGTGGATGCGGCCGAATACGAGTGTGGCCCGGATACGAGGTCTTCCGGAAGTGCAGTCATAAACTGCATAGACCGCACAGGCGACCCACCGGCATCTCGTTTCCCTTGCGAAACCGCCATCCCCTTTTCTCATGACCATCCCTTAACTCAAGCGACCGCGAATTTACTCGCTGGTTTAGGGGCAGGGGGGGGTGCTCTTTCTTCCTTTTTTTTTTTCACGGGCGCTTAATATTGTCCGAAGAATTATTAAGCTCGGCCAGCTAAGAGATCCCCTCGTGCACCCAACTGTACACAACCGCCGTACGCTCCTGCTATATCCACGTATACAGGTACTATAAAATATTTCACTCGACGAAAAGTGCATTTCTCGAGTCGACTGCACCGCGTTGCTCCTCCCGCCCGCCCCTCGCACTTCCGAATGATCTCTCGATTTCTGGTTACGAGCCATCGACGCCTCAAACTTTCAACCTTCCCTCCCCCCTTCTCCCCTTGGGTTAGCCATATATCTTGCGTATATGTATTCCCGGGAAAAATCCCAGTCGTACCTAGTCGCAGGGTTGGGCCATGTTATTCTGTTTTATCGTTTACTCCCACCCCCTCCCCACCCCCAGGATTTTCATGTTCATGAGAACCGTAGAGGGTGAACGATTGCGTCGCGCGGTCGAATGGATACAAGGATTTTGGCTTTAAGGCAAAAAGGTGAAATGGGCTTGTGCACTGGCAGGGAACGTTGACTACGGGACGATAAAATTCAGGCGTTAATCAGAATCTTGTTTCATGGCCGAACTCTAACGAGGAACCCGTCGGCCATTGTACCATTTACACAATTACACATTTCCATTCCCTCCGGACGTTTCCGCGTTTATACATTCCAGCTAGGCATATATATATATATATATACACACATAGAGTACTGCGTTGCTGGCTGAGGGAAAGAGGGATGCTGGGGTATGGCGATGCTCGTAGTGGGGAAAGCTCGACAGAGCGGGGGGAGATGGGGGGGGGTCGCTGGTAAATGTAAAAGTGCGTACGGGGGTGTATTGGTGCGTACACACGTGTTATCGATCGCAGCTCAGCTCGTTGGTCGCCGCTGCCGACTAGCCGTAGCAGGGGTGCCAACCGCATTCTCGCTAACTCTATTCTCTTAGGAACCCACCTACGGCAATACGGCCGTGGCTGCAGCCATACCAGGCGGGCTGTACCGACGGAGTCACGCGATGCAAAATACTTTGGATTTTCCAGGGGCCCTTTCGACTAAAGTGCATTCTCGAAAAGTGCATTCCTCGGAAGCCGCTTCCCGGAATCGACCACGTTCACCGTGCCTCGCCTGGTGCTCCATTCCTCAGCTGCCATCTTTTTTTTTTCCTCCTTCACTTAGGATAGCAAATAGCCAAAATCCATACGTGAAGGTTCGAAGCTCAAAAATTTCATAGCGCATATCGACCGTGGTACATGTTGGATACGTTGGATTTGCATCTCGTTACGAGTAGAGGAAAATTGGATTCGGAGAAGCGTCCTCGAGGCTCTGCGTGGAAACGGATGGGCACCCAGCGACAAACATGGAGCTGCTTTTCCGGCACTTCGGTAACCCACGCCATTGTTATTTACGATCAACCGAGTAGAAAACTAATACGGCTGGCCCGTGCGTATATTATGTGTGTATATCTATTTTTCTCATTTATATGATTATCTTCTTTCCTCCTTCCTTGTTTTTCTCATTCGTGAATGCGAACCCTCTTCTCTAATCTTGGCTACCGATTATTGCAACGCTATGACATTAATTCAGCCTGCTCGGGTCTTGTGTCACTCTCTTTCTCGTTCTCTCTCTCTCTCTCTCTTTCTCTCAATTTCTCTCGGCCTCTTCGCAGATATCCATGAATCGGTTCGTGCGTATCTGCTACAGAGACACTCTGAGACTGACAATATGCTCGGCTATAGGATCGCATCGACGTCGGCAAACAGACGTTATCCCATTAAATAAGGCAATCCCATTATTCCGAAAAACCATCCCCTAAGTAGTTTATCAGGTTATCAAGCAAACGGGGGTGACATTCCTTTCGAGTGGTCGTTCAAAATAATATATGCTCAGGTGGGTAGAGGGTTTTTAATTTTTTTGAGGATTTTATGAAATTTTGGATAAAAAATTGGTTAATTCTCCATCCACCCAATTTTTTTTGGTTCCTCGCTGCTTTAAAATTTTTCAAAATTTATTTCCTTAATTTCAACATTTCTTTTTATTCTTTCTTCTCGTCTTTTTTTTTTTTTCAATTGTCCCTCTATAACGGTTTCGTGAAATATACCTAGACAGCGTCCCGACGCTCGCCGTTTCCCTCGAAGACATCGAGCAGATCTCCTTATATGCTATTCAATATGTTTTTACATACTTCACGTGCTGAGATTCTCAACGTCGACGCTCTTTTCTCGCGCATTCAGCGGATCCGTGCCGCTTCCAGGCGTCGAGTATCCGGCGCATGTGCTATTCGTCGCGCGATGCGAATCGAATCCGAAGCGCCTCAAGGATGGCGACGACGTCGCGTCCTATGAGCTACGCACACGCGTGCACAATGACTTCCTGGTTGGCCTTGAGTTTCTCGGCTCCTCCGCAGCCTTTGGAAGTTTGCTGCACGCGCAGGGTATATTTGTATATACTACATCAGCACGATACGCTATACAGATTATATACCTTTGTCATGAAAATTCTCCGACTGCCTGTCTGACTGAGTCTACGTGGCGCACGTGGGACTTGAACGAGGAAAAAAAAATCATTCTCTACCGATCCTACACGAACATACTACAATGCATTTTACTCGTATACATACGTATATCTCGTACTTAATCAGGTTCGATCGAAAACAGGACCCATGGGGAATATCCTATAGAAACGAGTAACTGGGGCCATACGGCTGCCGTGTGCGACGATAAAATTTATGGTACCCCGACCTACAGAAATTAGTCTTTATCGTGGTCCGAGGGTTTAGGTGGTCGCGGAGGCGGCAGCCATTCATCAACCTACGATCACAAATCTTAGACGGGCTTCTGCGAGCCGAGGCGCCTGCGCCGGCGTTATTTATAGGAAGTAACTGGACCGGAAAAATAATATATCCGGGGAGAGGGTTGAAGTCGACGCCATGCGTCGAGCGTGCGGACTCGGCTTAGCGAAACGAGAAGAATCCCAATGTTCCGAAGAGGTCGGGTCACGTGGTACAGATAAAAATTACCAAATAATCACACAGTCAAATTTTCAGTCTTTACTCTCACACCTTTTTTTTCCTTCTTCTCTCCATTCAAACTTTCCCGCTACCTTTTCACGCTCGATCGAAAATTATTTCAAAACTCCCGCCCAACGTGAACGACGGCACAGTCAAACGACTGCGTCACCACCAATTCTACGTGGTTCTGGATGGCATGACAAGAGGGTATCGAATAAAAGGCCTCGCCCGTTTACATGCAAATACACACGTAATAGGTAGGTACACGCCGTCTCGGCAGAGAACTTGTTTGCTGAGAAAACATGGCGGATGCCATTACGAGGTGTCCAATAACATCGTTCACAATAAAGTGCGCGATGGGCGTAGGTTGTGGATGGTACGTACCCCAGAATCCGTATATATATATATATATAAAAAGCGAAAAAGGGGTAGCAAGGTGTTAGGTCGTTGGATACATAGGGTGGCATAGGCACCTGCAATCTACCTCTTCTAGTCTCCTTAGGACTCACTCTCATCTTCTCTTGCCTTTCGACGCCATCATTTCCCTTTTTCTCTGGCGCTGCTCTTCTCTCCCTTCCCTCTCGTCCACCTTCTCTCTCTTTCTCCTCCCCTCCCAACCCTCACCCGGCCGTTTCAACCCCGTGGAAAAATCAGCAGCCGACGCGCGATAATATCGCTCCTCCATATACTATGCCAGCATATATACAAAGCATATTTCTTACAATATATAATATATAGCACGGATACGTATATGCATTACGGTTCTGTATTCACGGCATATTGTACCGTGTGTAGTCGGAGGCTTGACATATGTACACACACGTGTGTATGTAAGTTCGTTCACACTCCCTGACACAGGAGCTCGCTCTTGCGTGATAAATTAATTACGACGAACGTTCTATCATTTATTTTCATTTCGCCTCGCGATTCGACCGCCAGTCGCACCAGTTCCTCCCAGATGCTCAGCAGCTCACGAGACACCACGAGGTCCTCTCCATTATTCGTTGTTGTCGTCGTCTTCTCGTGGAGTCGTGCAGCGCCATCTCGTGGCCTATCAATTAATTAAAGGCAACGAGACGAAAATTTCGCACCACCAAGAAACTCCGTGCGCCGACGCGATACGATCGAGTGTATAAAAATTGGACTTGTTCGAAGCTTAAACGGGCGTCGAATCGCTAAGCAAAGGGGGATCCAACGTGTGGCGGGGATGTTGACACTGAATAAATGACCGTAAGGAATCAATTCCGAGAGTAACGAGGCTACGGCGAATAGCGATGGGACTTTTTGTCGTTTCGTGGAGATGAAGTCATCGCGTAATTACCGGCCTCATT
This sequence comes from Trachelus tabidus, assembly GCA_030142655.1. Classification (NCBI taxonomy): domain Eukaryota; kingdom Metazoa; phylum Arthropoda; class Insecta; order Hymenoptera; family Cephidae; genus Trachelus; species Trachelus tabidus. The sequence continues at coordinate 174,191 of JARQTI010000815.1, read as the reverse complement.
AGAGGAGACGCGCACGGTACAGCCGCAGCCGCTCTGGTGTCACTGTGACTCGTATTTAATTAGTATTATCGTCGTGCCAGGCACCGCCGCTCCATTGTCGTTAACGTGCGTGTGCTGCGGCTCCGGCCGAAACGCGACGTTTCTCCCCGACAACCATTCACTGTGTTGTACTATGGGCGTAAACCGTAATTCTACATATACGTAACGTATTACTCCTGTTTTTACTCTGGGATGCCTTTAGTTCATTATACACGAATAGTATACGTGTATGTGTGCACTATATATATATATATTACTGTTAAACCTATTCAAAGCGAACCTCAGAATTAATAGTGCCTCTTCGGCTTTACTCTCGCATTACCGCAGCCAGAGCGAGACGGAATTCAAGCTCAGTAATCACGTCTCTTTTTGGGCAACTATCAGCACGAGTTCTAACGTATCTACGGTCGTTTGGAAATTTCTCTCCCTCGGGGCTTGCGGACGGATTTAGATATATTGTTCTTGCGCGGAGACTCGTGGGTAATATCGGTGACCCTGAAAATTATACGAAGACGTCAGTTCTGGGAACGAGTGACGGGTTACCTTCTGAAATTACCTCCGTTTGAGGTAAAATGCGATGTGATCGGGGTTAGAGAATTTTTTTTTTATTTTTTTTTTGTTTTATTCTGTAAGTGTGTCGGTGCCATTTTCTAGTGTCGCGAGTATTCTTATGATAAGGATTCACGTGACGTATGCGTATATGTGCTGCATGTCCAAGAATCATGGTTACGATGGTTCTCAACCAGACTCTTGACAGCTCGGCTTACTTCGGCCGTAATTAATCGCATGGCCGCTTATTACATTGTGATATTATGAGAGTACGGTTACACACCGGCACTTTGCAGCAATAATGCAGCAAAGGTAGACGCTTTTGATGTTACCCGGGTGCTCGTGTGACGTCAATAACATTACGCTGGTTCCCTCCGAAAGCTCTATACCGATCCTCTGACGCTGTTGCTCATTATTGGGACGGGCCTTTATGTGTGTGTACGCAGGTGGGAATGAGAGGGAGCGATTGGGGTGGGGTGGGAGGGGGTGGAGGGAGGGGAGAAGTGCACTCAACAACCCTATCCCTACTCTCGTTCTACTTACGAAGAACCGGTTTGAATGAAGCTTTATGTACACTCTTCCCTATCGGATGGTTTGTTATTATTTCCCTCTCCGTGAGCTTCCTCTGTCCCCTCCTTCTGCCGCACATGAAAATCTTTGTAATATTGATAAGTGAACGATTTTACTTCTCTCTCTCTCTCTCTTGTGAATTATCGATTGACTTTTTTATTTTTCATTGATCGTCAATTGGGATACTTGGCCGTGACGTAGATTAATTTAAAAATAGTATGTCATATATGTTCGAAGTATATATGTATTGTATATAATATATATACGTTTTCCAAAAGTAGGACCTAACGCACCAAGCATGTTAATCGCCCAGCCCTCTAACTCGCCAGTTATGTAATTCCAGTTAAATAGTATCAGTCGGGGTCGTAACAGCGCCCGAAGGTCTAACCCTTCGTAGGGAACCCAGGGATCTTTCGACGCTCCCTTTTCCGGACGTTGCGTAAACGTCGTGCCGTGTAAATGCAGGAGGTAATTTTAACTCGGCAGGAACAGCGCGACAGCTTCCGAAAGTTCACGAGAGAGGATGATCACGAGATAAAGGCTGGTTCGCACGTTTGACGTCGCCGAGACGAGTGCCAAGGGGTGTTTTCGCATAGGCGTCAGGTTCACCCGATAACTACCCGCCCCTGTATACCAACCCAACCTGTACCGGTATTGGTGCAATCTTCCTCAGGGATTCGCCTTTTTTTTTCACCGCCTAAACCAGGCAGTTCGTGCCGCCTCCATTGTGCCGGGAAAAGGCCGCGTAATGGTATAAGCGTGTTACCGATATTGATTAGTGAGATCGATAAGAGCGAACGGAGCCTCCGATACTCATTATCTCACGTTGCGATACGCTTTTTCGTACATCGATCATTTCTAAGCGGCGAGAGCTTAGGTCCGTGTCAGGACCCTCAAGAGTTCTCCTACAGAAAGGATCATTGTATCCTAAGACGTATACTCGATATACGTACCATTTGGCTCCTGGTCCAGGCTTCGCTCCGTAATCCCCAGCAACATCCAGCTTCCCATTTGATGAGCATTCACGAAACGGAGGTGAAGGTGTATAACGGCACTATGCGACTGCTAGAAATGCCTTTCTAAGCAAAATCGCTTTAAATTTCTACGCTGCCCGGGTTATTTCCTCACCCTCGAAAGGAATCGCCGAAGCATGAAGTGTAAACGCGCCCTTAGCGACCTTATCGGTCGCGCCGATCTCTGTACCAATCCTACGTATCTTTTCTTCGCGGTTCGCTCCCTGCTCTTTTCTGTTAACTCTCGCTTTCTCATTTTAATTCTCCACTATACGCAGCATCCACGCGTCTCTTTTCATCCCCCTCCTCCCCCCTCCCTCCCCCCCCTCACTAATACCTCCTTCGCGCCGCGACTTACAATCAATACCAATCAATTACGGTCTCGTATATATACCACCACCGAAAGCAGAGCCTTTCGTACTTTTACTCGGAACATAAAGTTTTACGAATTTTCTTCTTTTTTTTTAAGAAAATTACTTTTTTTCTTCAGAAATTTTTATTCCCTCCAGCTTCTCTTTTCTTCTCGTATATTGTTATTAGACCGTTTTGGCGTACTCTCACATTCGTGCAATGTAATCTGGGTTCAAACGTAATATCCATGGCACGAAATATCCCTATCTTGTATTGGGTCGTCAAGGATGAAATTTGTAGAAAAAAAAAGCAAATTTGTTTGATAACTAGAAATTTCATCCTTGATGACCCAGGGCCGTTCTGGCAATCGCGACTAAAGCCAAGTACCTGCGCACCAACAAGTGCGATTGATAATCGATAAACTGTAATTGAGTAATCGATACCTCGTACACTCCAGGGCCATACGTAAATACCCGGTACAGTATCATGCAGTCCTGATCGCGACACGTGAATTCTGAGGATTCCGGTAAACACGTCTTATAAGCTTTACTCCCCGTCGATTACCTTCGTGGAGATAACAATGGTGCCACGAGGATCAGAGCCCTGGAGTTTACACAGAGAATAGTTACGTACTCGAGCTATAGAGTCACTGGCAGCCCGACTAAAGTCTCTCCTGGAATCTTATCAGGCCGAGATAGATATAGGTACAGCGAGCACATACGACTACATACGTGGAGTGTATATCCCGTTAATCCTCCCTTCCTCGTGTTGTATCGGAACCCAGGAGAGAAATTCTACCGCCGAATACGTACGAAAGCGGAAATACAGTTGAATTCCTCAATGTCAGAATAGGAAGATACTTTGTACGGATACGTGTATACACACCCGTTTACCGATGACGTCAGTTCCTCTTATCTTACCACTCTGGCTTCATTGCTACGAATTGACACGCAAATTATGTAACCGGTAGTTATGTATATTAATAACTTGCTATCTACACAGGCTTATACGTGCCTTCGTGATTTGTTGCTCGGGCCGTGCCATGCCGCGTAAATCGAATCGATATTCCGTTACGGGCAATGCTCGCATTAGCATTGGTCGTATTGCCCGTTTTTATACGGCCTATAGAACGAATCGGCGCCGTAACGCGCGCACTCATTCCCTCGCGGCATTAAGGAAGCAGAGGAATGCAGCATGGCCGATAGTCCCGTGAATGCAACGTTGTAAAATCTTGTCATTCCCGTACCATACGATAAATCCAAAGATACGCGCGATCGATGGACAATCATTACTATTTTCGAAATCAATATAGTAAGGCTACGTCAAGGGCGAGACTCGAACGGCACTCGGGGTATTTGCTGCCGATTTTTTATTTTCCGGAGCCGATGTGCCCGATGCGAGGTGGAACGTTTGACTGTTGGAAAATAAAAAAAATCAATTTCCCGTCGTAGCCTCGTTGCGCGAGGGTGCGTACCGAGCATAACGGTGGTTAACCCTGGAAACAGGTACCGACGGTCCGGATTAGCGTGGTCCAGACTTTTCATTGCTCTTGGGGTGGGACGTGTCCCCTGACCAGGTCGGAATGATCAGCGGAAGTCAGTAGGCTGGGAGGAACTCGGAAAAACGTAGGACAAGAGAAAATGAAGGAATGAGGGGTGGCGGAGGGGCGAGGGGGGGTGGGGTGTACCCAGGAAAATATAGAACGAGAGAAAGTGCGCGGGTGGAAAGAAAGTAGGCGTGCAATAGTATTTGTTGTACGTAAAATTATCAAAACCGACTATAGAATTATATACCACCAGGTATATCGCATTGATATATGAACTTCCTGTTACGCTCGAACGTGGTATGGATCATGATGCAGTGATCTTGTAACGATCTAGATCGTCTCTGGAGATAGTGACTTATCAGACTGACCGAGCCTATCCACCGGCACAGAGATTATTTCGAGAGATCGCATCGATCGATCATCCCCCAGCGTATCTAGCGATATCAAAGTAACCGATCGCTCGGATCGCGGACCGGTTTGTTATATTTTTATATTATACGCTCTTTCGTGCTTATACCTTTTTTGTCAATACTCCGCACACTCGGTGCACCGCGAGTATTTCGGTCGTGCTTTTTCTTTGGCGCTCGTACAGGTAAGGTTCATACAGAGAACTGGCTTATGCGACGGTTTGTACAATCACCTTTAATACTTTCCACGTGGCGCGGACTTATCGCGCATTACCCGCGGATTACAGTTGGACCCCGCTGCTTTTGAACTTTTAGCTGGCTTTTAGTTTCCCTCGGAAACGTCCAGGGAAAACTTAAATGTCCTAGTAAGTCACTGTAAACGTTGGCTATCCATCGCTGCTCTTACGTATCCTTCGAAAGGTTCGTGCACGTAGTAGATGATACATGTACCGGGATTCGCGCTGGTTCATCCAACAGGTACCCTATAGATATACGCAAACGTATATACTATACGTGCTGACCGTAAGGGAGCGACTCGTAAAGTTTTAAGGCGATTTATCGAGGGATTATGAGCTAATGTCGCCAATCCGAAAGGCCGAAAGGCATTGTGCAATGGCCAAACGGCCAGGAAGCATTGGGCCGTATTATTTATTGCACAGCCCTGCAAAATTTACGTGCGCTTAACGTGTCGTGCTAGAGTCTCCGCGTAACGCTAAATTTCATTATCAATTTGCGTACCAGGATCTTTACCGTTTATCCTTATCGTTAACATGTATCGATAAGAGGGAATTCGATATAGACCATTCGGCAAATTTCGCTCGATAAACGTTACGTAATTATTCACGGTATAATTTCAAGCCTGACGCGCACGGCAGCCGATGGGTCTGTAATCTCGACTGCAGGTCGGCCGGTCGAGATATCGTAGATCATAGATCTCAATTGCTCAAACTTGTCTTATTGGCGTCCCTCTATAACGACGACGTGTATATAGGCGTCGGTGTCTGGAACGACGTTCCTCGTCGACGTGGTCGTGTTTCCAATGAAGGTGTCGGAGGGTTGACCTCGGTCGCGGCTCGTTAACGTAACGATTATTAGCTTGACGCTGGATTAAATCGGTTTAGATTCCGATTAGCCAGGCGAATTAGGATTAGCCTGGGATGAGTGATACACGTCTCCTTGTGTCTTCTACGCGCCTAATACTTGCGGGTTAATCAAGCTCGTGAAGTTTCTTGAGAAATTTTTTTTTCTGAAATTTTGGAGAGAGTGGGACTCGAATCTCATTTAAATCCAGGACAACAGCTTTTGAGTCTGATTTGGATGAGAGTATATGTACAGTGGTAGGGATCCCTCGTGAGGAACCCTAATATGGGCTTTTTGTCACGAGGCTTTTTGTCGGCTCGTAAAATGGTTTAATCAGGCAGTCTGCCTGGTTAGAGTCGTCGTAATGGAAGCGGTATGACGATTTAATTCGATTTTACCTTCGGGCTGTTCGATGGGAGGTTTCCTGGTCGGTTCGAATTAACTTTCTCTTGATGAACCAACAGGGAGGCTGCTTCCCTTGTTTCTCCTCTTCGAGAATATTCTACTTTGTTACTTATCTATGGTCGATGTGTAACGTCGTTATACTCGGGACAGGGTTTGCCCAGAGTTAGCAAGGTACGTGTCATGGTTTCCATATACAGCTTCCTCGTCCCCCTGGGCGTAACACACGTGGCCTCGACCAGTGTGTATAGACCTTTAAGAAGGCCGAAGTCTCGAGAGTCAGAGACTGGGTTTATAGAGGGTGATCTTCTCTTTTCAGGCAAGAGCCACGTGCTGTCGGTACAAACTTCCATGTGGATACCCTGTATATCCTTCCTGTCCTACTGTACTAACCTGTACCTGAACCCGGAGTAGTAAAGCCGTTTAATTGGATCAAGTTCCGTCGCGCCGAAACGAAAGCCGAGAAATGGAAACGGTCGTAAAGTCCTGAGACCAAACAGGACCATCCTGACACGATTCAGACCTTCGCACTGTCCATTTCAACCCCTAACTCTAATTCGCGATACCACTACTCCCCCCCACATCGACCTGTCTCCGAACCTAGTACGGACATAGATACAACCCCTAGGAACATTAGAGCGTATCTCGGCTGGTAAGTCAGGAAAAAAAAAAGAAAAAGGAACGAAGCGTATAAACATCGTGATTTGCTGAAGTGCGAGGGTAGTGGGTGGGCCATTAAAGAGGAAAAGTCGTAAAGGGTGTATAATATACTAATAGCAGCAGTGAGATTCGAGTGGGGTCAGGCGTTCGGCGAGTGAGCACTGATGTCGACGGAGGCTAATTTCATCCCTTATTCCTTTCGCCGTGAATAAGGTATCCAGTTGAAAAGTCATATGCCTAACGAAAGGACGCAGAAGTAAACTCGCGATGAAATCCTGGCGAGAGTATCACATCGAGTGGGAAGATCGATCTCGGCAGTACCAACCTTATTTAGGTACTCTTCTCGAGTTTATTTAGGCTGTATAAGCTACTTCGTGAGTTAACAACGTGGGTACTCGGGCTGACGGGAGCCGTGTTAAAAATCCAGGGGCGGATGGGAAAAGGCGTTTAGTAGGCCGTACGACTCGAGTGGTTGACTGTGTCAAGGAAGGGAGGAATTTCCGGTAAAGGGTCGTAGGAACAATGCCGGATGGAAGGGCCTGAGGTTCGGAGCAGGTGGCTCCTCGGGCTGCGTTTGACAGGTGTATCGGACGGCAAAAAACGTGTCGGGAGTCGGTGCTTGTTTTATGATAGAAAACGGGGTACGAGAAGACAATGGCGTGCGAGTTAGGGCCGCGGGGGTTTCACGAGTGTCGAAAGGGTGGAAGGAACGGTACACAACGGAGGACGCTGGTTGGGCGTAGCAGAGGGGAGAGACGTCGGGAAGAAAAAGGGATTCACACATCGTGTCAGTCAGTCAGTCAGACAGTCAACCAGTCGGCTCTACTCCCGGTGTGCCTGGCAGTCGAATTACGCGTCCCCGCAGCGAAATCGTAACAGGGCAGAGAAGCCCTTACCCACGGTGTCCCGTCCTTCTAATTTGGCAAAGCTAAGCCGCACCGGGACCGGAGCTGGTACGAGTGGAATTCTCCCTCATTATTCTGCCATTGTATCGCTCCACTGTTGTGCCACCCCTGCTAACATAAATCATGGCTGCTGGTCACTCGAATTTCTCGATGCGTTTTCCCTCGACGGAATCGCTCGGCTCTCGCGTATAATTTCCTAGGACTGAGCGTTATGCGCCGCCATGAACGCGAACCGCTTCTGTTCCCATGGTGCCACGGGAGAGGGCAGGTTTCCTGGTCAATCCCAAGGGGCGAAGCGGCTGCGCGAGAGTTCACCAGGCGATAAATGCTCGAGCGATCGGCTGGTTATCGATTTCTATCGATCCTGGACCCATGGGCTATTTCGGGTGGCTGGTGGAGAGGAGCGACGCAGGCGACTGGATTAAGGCGTGGATGGGTGCAGTGCCTGGCCTTGTTCGCGGGGGGGGTGACGTCGAGGCCGATTCGGACTGGGGGATGATTTCAGGGTGAAAGAGAGTGTGGGAGCAGCGCAGATGGTCAACGGGAGAACGAACTCTGTGTATTATTTAGGCCGGGGATCTCGACGGGGACGGATACCTTATCCATCGTATCTTAAGGGCGGTTTGACAGCTCCGATAATGGCGGACCCGGGAAGATTCCCACGAGATAGCGTTTGCGCGCCGGTACCAGCTACGATTTATGTGATGCGCCGAGCGCCGAAATTTGTCTCGTCTGAAAGACGCTGTGCTCCCTGCCTTCGCTACCCCCTTACGTCCTTCCTCCCCTCACGAATCCCGAAGGGTGGAAAACCGATCGCGAGCCTCGCGTCGACCAATCTCTCGAGAATTACATCCCGTCCTGATCGCTCCTTACCGGCAAGGCGTCGCGACGCGCGGCATCGTCATAACTCAACCGGCGAGACATTAGCTGCGAAATATGCTCGGCGCCGGTGAAAAATGGGAAGAAACGGGCAGAGGGGGTGATGAGAGGAGTACGCAGTTAGCTCACACAATGTATATCCTGTATAAAACGAAGCGCGAGTACGGTATCAGTCGCAGACGCATGCGGAACCGGCCCACGCTCGGACGGCTCTCCTGTCCTAAAGTGCATGCGACATAATGCCGCCACGCCGCAGAAGTAAGCTCGCATCCACTATAGGCAATGCAGCCACTTGAATCTCTGTTTTCCCTGTTGCTTGGCTAACTATATAATATGCATGTATCTTGTAGCTACTGCCTGGACTGTGTCCCCAGGTGCACGCCTGTCCTCCTAGTTACCTGACCCTGCCCATCTTTCTCCCTAACGCTACTCAAACATCGTCCACGCGGATACTGGAATCTAGTCGAGGGATTCTCTGACTTCCAAAAGGGAATCATCACCGTCCATGAGTCGCGTAGCGCTTCGCGCAAATCTCTATCCTTCCTTCGTATGCCGGTATGTCACTTACATAGTGTTTACATGATTCAACGTCGTCCCGGAAGTCGGACGTGCTTGGCTGCCATCCCCGTCTCCATTGTGCTGGTGCACATAGATATAGAGAATATGGGAATAGCTACTAGACAAGAATACACGGTTACGTACACGGCGCTGGAGATACAGAACGTTGAGGGAGTTAAAGACAGCAATGGAGTCGAGGCTGGCCTGGCGCCTGGCTAGCGTTTACGTTTAGCGGCAGGAAATGTCGTGTCTACCAAGTTTCCTTGGGCGGCGTGTGCTTTCCTCCCTTAGTCCGTGCTGCCTTCGCTTTAGTTTCGACTGCGACGCACAGTCGCCATGGAGACCGGCGGACACGCTCTGCGCTGGCTGCTGCTGACCTCGGGGTTGCGCAGCTTTAACCCTTTCTGCACCAATGGCTCCGAAGGGGCTCTCACCCTTTTTTATCTTGATTCCTAAGGTGTTTCAGAGCCGTACATTCATTTTATATATATTAAAAAAGTATCGTCCAATTGATATGTTTTATCTTTAGGGGTCGAAGGGGGGTTCAAATACGTCGGATGGATAAGACCATTATCATAATCCATCTTTTAGTATTATAATATACGCGTATACCGTAACTACGTAATATATTGCGGAATAAGGGCTCTTTACCCATTCTAACCAACCCCTCTCCTCGTATTCATTCCTCTGTATTTTGGTCGTGTCTCGATGTAAAGCCTCATACCGGCCAATTCAGAAAGTGTTGCGTCCCCCTTACTGGTCTCATGGAAATGTCCCGATTGGCACACAGTCCAAGTATAATCCAGGTTACAAGGGTAGCATCCTGGAGTTTGGCCTGTCATCCCCGTCCTCGTCCGTGATACGACGTAAAAATATGGATTACACGTGCTCGCGTGCGTACGCATATTTTATAACGGTGTTTGCCGCTCGTGCGCCCAAGGAAAGGGATTTGCGAGAGGGAGGCGGCTGCGAGATAGATAGATATGGCTAGGCTAAAGAGGGTAAGGGAGAGGAGAGAGTGCGTGGAGAAAGGGACTAGGTCGTGGAAGGGAGGGAAGGTCGCTGGAGAAGAGCGCGTTAGGGGTGGCGCTGGGGGGAGACAGGGGAGGTTAGGGTAGTGAATGGATGGACTCTGGGAGTATTTCCTAATGACTGTGTGCCAGAGACGGAGGTACTGTAGGTTGTGAAGGTAGTGGAGTCCAAAGGGATGAGGTTTACCGGCGCTGGTGATGGGAGGGGGGAGTGGAGTAGGTATAGGGTGGTGGGGCCAGGGGGTGGGGAGGGGGTGGACGGTCGATACGCCGACGTACTAATGACCCGTACGGAGTCGGGCCAACAGACTGCTGGCTAGACGCGATGGCACCACTGCCGGCGGTTTTCGCTCAATTATAAATTGAATTACTCACCGGCCCGCTAAAATGGCCGAGTTATGCGCTATAAAGCCTTTGCCGTGGATGGCTATGGGGTGGAAAAGGGTGTAAGCCGAATAAAAGAGTGTGGAGGAGAGGAGGAAGGGTATATAGCGGGAGGAGTAGATAAAAATAAAAAATAGATACGTATATGTATATAACTACGGTAGACCTGCATAAAATCATTTCTCCTATAAAAATTAACGCTCAAACCCCACGACGATATATATGTATATAATGAATTCTCAATTTCGAGAGTACAGTCATTATGCCAACTACCCCTCTTAAGAAACCCTGGGTTAAAGACTGCGTAACGAGGTAAATGGTATAGCCCGGTTTATCTTGGTAGGTATCGATACTAATTTGTAAGACGTCCTGGCGATGTCCTTTATCGTACTTAGAGCTTTGCAGTGCATTCGTAATTAGTAATCAAAGTACGGTACGTGAGCTATATGTATATGTATATATATAACTGCACAGGAATAATCGGAAACCGTGCTAATCCTCGTTAACCGCTTTAATACCCATTATCGACGCACTCGTACGCAGTCCGGTCAATTTCCTTGGCCATTTACTGACTAGGACCGTTAAGACGATTAGCTCGAAGTTATGGGCATTGAAAAGAGGCCCGAATTCACGTTCCCTAGATCGCCTTTATTATTCGCGCTATAGAGACGCACGTGCACGCTTGCAATGGCACCGTATCTATAACTATATAGCTATACATAGAATCTTGTCATTCCGTCTGGCGCCACCGTCGCCAAACTCGCGTTCACGTTTATTCCACTGAATCGCGAGTCTTTAAGCTATCGCGGTATAGAGGTAAGGTCGTGAACCCTGGATATCCCTGGACTGCTATTGCCTCATCCCTTTCTCGTGGCTTTTCCACGACCCTGACAGACCTTCCGCCCTCGGCCCTTTTCATCCCTCTAACCTTATATACGCTCTTACCACCCTCGCCGCACTCTGCCTCTACACCTTTTATCTCCCTTGTATCTTTCCTTCGCACATCGGCTGATCCACGCAAATGGCGTGCGGTGTCGATAGAATTTGTATTTACGTTACGAGGACGGAAACGGGGAATGTAATGCCATTTCGTAATTTCCTGCAGCCGAGAAAAGTCGTACTGGGCTCCCTGCCACTGTGGCTTGCTCGGTCCTGGATATCTCTACAGCATATTAGTAATAGTCTACGTAGTGCATTGCATGTGCAGACGTATCCACGTTACATGCAATTTCTATATATCAAGTGCACTGCGGGATACGCAGTGACGGTACCGAAATTCACGTATTCGATGCACTTTTACGTGTAGGCGGGACTTTATGTATACGTATATACATGGACTAGCGGTACCGTCCGACGCATCAACGAACAGAGTAGCTCTATCTGGCTACCTACCAACCTACCGACCTGCTTCCTACCGTTCACTGGATTCCGGAAGTGACGTCACTATAGCGCCCGTCGTAACATCCTGCCCCCTCATTACGCGCTCTTTCCTATCCCACGATCCTGCCGGCGGGTTCATTCCCTCCGACGTCAGGTCCCTGCTCCCTCTCGCCCCTTCTTTCCCCTACCTTTGTCTTTCGATCCGTCTCGCACTAGCCTTCGATTCTTATCAGTCTGCAATTGCGCAACGCTCGCGAGTGAATCCAGCCGTTTCGCAGGGATCCCGGGTACCGATTGGTCCAATTGCCATTTAAATGGTCTACGCTCACTCGCACCTTCCGCAACTGGGTTGACGTTGTTCGAGCAGTCCGATGATCATTGATTTCCCAAGTGATTCATCAACCGCTGATATCGTGAGCAACATCTTGAATTTCCTCGTGGGACATATAATCAGGAAAAAAAAGATTGGATACAGGACTGCGTGGTAATAGACTGGGTTTGGGGGTGGGCAGGGGTCAAAGCGTTATAGGGGGTGGTCGCGTCTGTTTGGTTCGCGATAGCTACGTTACCAATGTCGTCAAATATTTGATCCTCGGCGAGAGGGAATTGACAAGTGTTGTGAAGTTACCCTTATCTCTACCCATACTACCCGGTACCTTCTTTTGCAAAAGTTCGCCCTTTATTCCTCCTTCCCTGCTGGGTCACTCATCTTGATTTCGTGGTCTCCTTCGCCACGGCCTTTTCTCCGCTATATCCGTGGGGTCTGTCTTATCCCCCTTTCGCTCCTTTGGAAATACGCCTTGAACGAGATCCCATCGACCAGAGTCGGCCCTGGTAACTCGGTCATGGGGTTGCTTTCCAGCCCGATGGACCGACGAGCCGCTGATGCCTACTACCCTTCGGTAATCGGAAAATTTTACTTCGACGAAGAACGCCAATTTCTATTCCGGCGCGGTCAAAGCTTCTTTCCTATACGTTACGTATACACACATATAAAGCAGCGTCCACATCGGGATCTCGTGACGACGCTGCTACTTTTTCAGCCTCCTTGTCATTTGCCGCATTCCTCCTGTGCCACGTGACTACGTGAACTCGTCTAGCCAAAATCTGAAGAGCCGGTATTGATCTCCGCGACAGGCCACCCTAGACACGCAGTCACGACTCCTCGAAGAGGACGTCGTGATCGTACGACGGGAGTAGTACCGCGGGAGAAAAAAAAAAGAAATGGACTCCACCGGCTCCAATTTGAAAGTATAATGTCCTTAGGCCACGAGGAGGTGGAGAATCCTCTTGTTTGGGTTAAGAAAAATGTTCGCTCTCTCTTCCTCTCTCCCACTCGCCGTCTCCCTTCTCTCTTTCTATATTTTTTCATAGCTTATTGCTATTCCTCGGGCCTTAAAAGGCCCCTCCCTTTCACCTCCCTACTCTTCCCCCCCCGCCACGCCTCCTCTACGACGTCGAACAGGAAACGCATACCTCCGCATCTGACCCATGAAATCCTCCTGGTGCATCTTCTTGCTTTAATATTAATGTCGCCGATTACGTGCGGCGCTATTGGCTTCGTCATGAACTCACAATTGGTTTCTGCATTCTATTACCTTCGAGTGCTGCCAGATAGATGGGTGCTTATCGCAAGGCGAATTCCACTTGGAATAACGAAGTCCTTGGGATTCGATTTTATAGACAGATCAGTGGCTGCGTTGTATACTTTGTAGATACCGCGAGAATACGAGATAACGATAACAAGCAATGAACGTGACATAACGAGATCCCCTTACCTTGCAGGCGAGATGCGGCACGGGTATTTTTCAAGAGCGACAAGGACCGACGAGTCTCGACAGCGACTTTAGATGTATCACGCACTTTCTCTCTTGACGTAGCGCAGCCACTAACCCGAATTCGGTATTGCGTTACAGGTTTTTGAAGAAACTCCAAGAGAACTCTATAACGGGCTGTCCCTTTTCCTTTAACATGAATATAGATATGTCTCGGCGAGAGGATCGAGGTAGTACAGAGAACGGACTTCGGTCGTAATGTGGATCTACGTTTATACCTGCATACTCGGAAAATGCATAGTCCCGTTATAAATAATTGTGCAAGCTTTTATTCGGCACGTAAATCATTTTATAGGCCAATTATAGGATTGATATTTATAGCCGCGATTATACGGCGGCGTTCGTATCCAGTCGCCGGGGAGACATCCGTAGATCGGGAGGGTGGGATAAAAATTGCGTAGGCACTCCCGCAGGATCAGGAACCCCCTGGATCATTGCAAGTTTTTCCCATTGATCCTCCTCGCTACGTGTACGCGTATCCTGCTCGCCTGTAAAACTATCCACGTAAATTCCCAGGACGATCGTACTCGCCTACGTATTTTTACACGTCCTAACGCCCCACGAGTCGTATCTATTTTTAAAGCCATTAGCCCAGGACAGAGCTGACGGCGAAGGCCAAACTCGTGATAAATATTCTCGGCAAGGCTTGAGAACCTCTGAATCAGTCGACTGACCTATCGCAATGTTTAATAATACGTTCTGGGAGCGTAGTGACGCCGGATGACGCCGTTTCTCTCCTCTAGATTAAACGACGTTAATACTTGCGCAATCCGTTGGATCATTAATTCCACGAATAATTCAGAGGATACATGGAAGAGCGGCGTCGTTCGTAATTTCGGTCACGTTTCCTAGAAAGCTCAGCGAACAATTTTTTTTTTAATTCGTCCCATCGACCTTCTAATTTTGGTCTTTCTTGTTTTGTGTTTCAGGTAAGAGATCGGTCCTGGATACTTGGACGCTTCGTCTACTCTTGATTCGGTGGTGTGTAGCTATGTAAAGCTACGTTCACACGAAGCGCGGACGACGGCTGTTTCCAGCTTCTTCGAGGCGGTATAAATTCTCGTGTAATTTGCCAAGGCGCGTCAGCTGCCGGCGAAGTGTTAAATCAATTTCCGTCAGGCTAATAACGCGTAGGACTCGCAACTGCGTTCTGTAATCAGCTGAGTTTGCAAGCGGGAAATTTCGAATTTGACGTCTTCGCGATCCTTAAATATCTAAGCGCGAATACACGTTGGACTTGAAACGCATTCCAGGTATATGGCATTCGGTAAGTCAACGCGTTGGCAAACGTTTGACTAGAGGGTACGTTCACACGGTTGACTTCTGTCTTGCTCTGCTTCCTTTCGGCGAATGTGTATCGAGCTTTAAAACGACGTCTACGACGTTCGACCTACCAATGCTGCGCGACCCAACCACTTGGGGAAGCTTCTGAGTAGGAGGAATACAGGCAAATTAGGGTTTGGTTGAACATGGACAAGAACTAATTAACCAAGTACCTAATTGCCAAGAGGGATAATTAGGGGCATGCTCAAGAATTTTATATCTTAATATCCATCAAGCTCATGCTCAGAGACTGAACGCTTTTTCTACCACTTTAAAACCGGCCTGAATGCCTGAGCGACCAATCGGATAGACGCGCATTTACTTATGTACACTGTGTACGTACGACGCATTGTCCAGGACTATGGCAAATTGAAATGCGCACCAAACGCACTCAGTAGACACAGTATCGCTATAGTATATGTAATTAGAGATGGATTATTGATTGATGAATAATTTCGGCTCGGTTCGCCGATTCGAATTGAATTCCGAATCTTGGCCAATTACGGAATAGGTTAATTTCACGTAGCAGCGTCATACAGAAGGTCAATCGATGACCCGAATTTTTTTCAACGTGTTCTTAAAATCTCACGCATACGTTTGCGACGTATATTCCTTTTTTCACTACGGAAATAGCTAAATCATATTAATCGAATATACCGTAAATTAGCCAAATGCCATAGGTCACCGTAGCGACATGGCAAAAGTCAGTGGCGTCGTACGTGATAATACTAATATGGCTAAATAACTAAATCAAGCGTAAATAGGGGAGACTAATAGGCCGACACTCAAGCATATCCAGCAATAATTCGACGAGGGGTCCGTTGAAAACGTAGCCTTATCCGCCAGTCAAAACATCTGCAAAAACAGATGTCCGGCCACAAAAGGCCGCGTGGCAGATGGCACGTGGCCGTGCGCTTGCGGTATATATTTCTTTTTTAGAAAAAATTCACTCCGTAATATATACAATCCGGATCGTATTCGCCAAAATATTGTCACTGAAATTTCATCACACCGACATCATCGAATACTTGTGGTAAAAAAATCCATATTAAATCCAAGCGCATATTCTATATTAATTTAAATAAAAGTCAGGCATTGATAGGCAACCCCGTTCGCCCTGAAATTCCTGAGTGGGTGGCCTGCTCTCGCTACAGTGGTATATCAGTGACCCCTTCGCTTCAATATCTTTAACCCCCGCGCTCTGTACAGGCGCATACATAACTCCCCGCGAGCGCTATCGCCAGTCTAAATTATCCATTCCGGTACAGGCGCTGGCACATACCTACCTGGGATGCGATAAATTTCATTTATCGAGCCGGCCTCGTCCACTCGACAATTCGATTGCCCGACCCCGTTAGATAGCCAACGACCAGACTCGAGAATAGGTATATCCCACGAGCCATGATCCAAATCCAAAATCCAATCGAATCCAGTATAGATATATCGGCAATAGTTATTATACACGCACTATAGATATTACGCCATTGAAGCCATTCAGGTTGCTCTCTCTGTATTATTAGTATACGGTATATTGCCTTATTGCTGGAATATGCGTATATCGTCCGTCTGTTTCCTCCTGAGGCCAAGCCCCTCTTTCTTCCTTGGCAATTAATCGAATCCCGGCTAATTGCCGTGGAATTATCAACTATGCGATGCGTGCGTGGCGCACTTGGGTAAGCATCGAAGTGCCAGGTAAATTGATACGAGTTCTGTGATTCACGATAACTTGGTACAGTATGATGTTAGCTTCCACAGGTATCGAGATAGTGGCTCTGTGTAATTTATATATACATATAGTGCATGCCCTATACATACGGCTAAGAACGTTAGGCTGATTGGGTTCGGTGCTACATAATGCTATCTTCATCGAGCGAACTGTAACGACGAGCAGGACGAAGATGGGCGAATCGAAGACGTAGGAGTAATGCCGTGTACACAGGGAGAGAATTATGGAATTAATAAAGCTATAGAGAAGATCGAGAAGGTTGAGAAGCTGGAAGGTATCGAGTAACGGAGGCTGCGCGATCGCAGAGTGGAACCTTCCCTATCTCGACGTACGCTCACACACGCGTCCCCGTGTGTGAAGGGATAGCAGAGGCATCGCGGTGGTTTCTGAAAGGGGCGGGGGAGCGGTGCCGAGTAAGAAAACGAGAGGGGATGTGGTAACAGGGTCAGGTTGCCTCGCGACGTTGCCACGTCTAAGAACCGTGTTTTTCACGCTTTGTCAGGAGCATAATTGTCACTTTTTTTTTTCAATTTTTTTCATGTGTCTAGGACCTCGTTCAATTTTTATTATTTAGTCACCCTTCGATTGGCTTGCACTTGTGTGCATGGTTCTAATGCACTTTTTTGCATCCGCTCAGATCCCCTTCGCTGCATCTTGTTTCGTCTCGCGTGAAACTCGCCAGCGGGGCAAGTGCGTCGCGACGCCGGGCATCGAGCTCACCGTGCGATCCGAATACATTTTCGAAGCTCCACTCGAAAAGGGAACGCCAGTGGCTCGTCCTAAGGGTGAATCCACAACCCTAGAATTTCGTATGGGAATGCATAGGCACTGTTTATTCATCTGCATAAACATCCCCGTTAACGCACAGGTATGACTGATGAATTTTGGATGCCCGAAGCACGTAAACGTCAACAGTATTATTGGGCTGTCGCTACGGCACTGCAGTGTCTTATCGTTGCATCAGTTATCGTAGGAGAACGGCAAGCACAATGCATTCTGGGCTTGTAGCACGTGCGGTACTGCGAAACGTTGTTGCGTACGAGTGAAAAGCGTAGTGGTACGATTAATTCGATAAATTTCTTGAATGAGTCAGGTAGTTGCTCACTCCACTTATACCCGGTGTGAAAAGAGGAAGAAGAGGGGGGAAAAGGGTTTCTATAGAATTCTGCACTACCATCCCTCGCTTTATATATGTGTGTTTATATATATATATTTTACTTGCAACCTGCTATTAAGCCATACTGACACGATGACGGCACTGCTTACTATATGGCAATCGACCCTTCTCTTTCTCTCTCATTCTTTTTTCTTTCCACCTAGTGCTACTCCGTACCTACATATACCTTCTTACCCCTGAAGCTATAAAACATAATGCACTTCGCGCCGCGCGTACCGTTTCATGTTACGCTATTGTGAAGGACCCTTGTACCTCGTCACACATACTTCCCGTTGTCAAAGAAAGCATCGTAAAGCGTGCGCGCGCCGCTGGTAAACGTCACCTCGCAAGTATCGTGACTGCTCGTACTTTTTCATATGTATTATGTGTGCGTGTATATATATATATATATATATATATGTTAATTTAAATTTCACCTTTTCCTCGCGCACTCGACCGCATATCGCGTACTCCAACGTCGAAAATTATTACAGCGCAGTCAAGTGGGTTCGGGTACTTGACCAGTTGCCGTGAGGCAGTGGCGGGGGGAAAAATATTTTTATTAAATTCGGCATCGAAAATCTGAAAATACTTTTGGGTAAACGGCGGTACGAAAACTCATGTAAAAATTCACTGGAGGGATTAACCATCGGGAAACGAGCGGCTGGGTCCTATTTTCAGGAAATACGCATAACCCTGTAAACACAGTGTAAACGGGCTTTAGGCCACGACTTGTACGTGACTGCAGGACAAACCCGTTGCACAACCTTCCGTGTTTACACGAGAACTCTCGACTCTGCTGTACCGCTGCGGAGAAGTATTCGTAAAGGGGCCTTCACAATTTCTTCCTTTCCATTCTTTTCTCTCTTCTTCTCAGGCTCGCTTCTATTTTTCTTTTTTCTTCATCTACGAGTCTCCGCTTCTCTCGCTCTTCGTGCGAACGGATTTCGAAAGGCATGAACGTTTCAAAACTGTCCCGCCGTGACCCCGGAGCGCCTTGGAGAAACTTCACGGCAATGAGAAGCAGTGCTCGATCGACGGCAAGCCTAATCGTGCATTCTTTCCCTATTAAGCACCGTTCACACGGCTCGAGATACTCTCATAAAGACTCTCTTGTTCCTGTGGACTTTTAACCTATAGCTGATACGGGCAGCCGGTTAGGAATCA
Organism: Trachelus tabidus; assembly: GCA_030142655.1. Classification (NCBI taxonomy): domain Eukaryota; kingdom Metazoa; phylum Arthropoda; class Insecta; order Hymenoptera; family Cephidae; genus Trachelus; species Trachelus tabidus. The sequence goes on along the minus strand of JARQTI010000815.1, from coordinate 155,230 downwards.
GAGAGACTCTACACGCGTATACACATATGTGTATATACATATATCGTTGAAAGATAGGCCATAATAAATAAAGGCCAAGTCCAAGAGGCACACAGAAGCGAAGTGAACGACGCGCCAAGTCGGGAAGAAGAAAACTCTAGCACGTGTAGCGAAAAGACGTAGCGCAACCTCCGCTATTGGTACTTTGTGTGTTGGTAGCACTGCTAGGAGTTGCGTTATAAGATTAATGAACAAATAGCTCTCCCCGAGAGACGTGGATGAGATGGGGCCAAATATGGTGCTGCTCGCCCTCGGGCTCCATGAATGATGCAACGCGCGAGCGTGGATTTACAATCGGTACGTAATGCGGCGTACACACCGTGAGCCATCGTGTTTCTCCCGCAGGGAGCGAAACTATCGAACGATGGAAGTACGAGGATGAATGATAGCGAAGAGGCACCTAACGACCTCACGAGTAAAAGTAACATCGATTACCCATCTTTTTATATATATCCCGTGGTACGTCAATGCAATTCTTTTAGAAATATTCCACTCTACCGGGCGACCTGTTTGTCTCCATTCACCGCTACGGTGCTCATTATCGATGCATCAAGATAAAACGACCAGTCTCGATGGACGGCTGATTGAATCGAGTAGCTATACTTAATACGTTTATTTTACATTTCAATTGTATTCCATCCATTTGATACGCCAAATTGTATCATTGATACGTCAATCGTCTCTAATTATATTTTTCACGTGGGATTACCTATCGTCTACATATCCAGTGTCATTCTTGAAATACATTTTCTTTTTACACCCTCATTCATATTTTCACGCGATACCAGACTTTTGATTAACTCTTTACCGCTGGAAACGTCTCTCTCTCTAATTATCTCTGTCATTCCCATCAGCCGCGTACGGAACGTTCGTTAATTATCGCGCATGGATATACATGATCGCGGTCATAGAAATTATAGTACAATTGACGCCGTAGGAGAGCCATGCCGTAAAGCGTACGTGACGGTATTAAGGAAGCTGCTGGATTTGATGTTGGCGCTCGTCGTATCCCTTCGTATGTTTACAAGGTATATTACACGTTTGCGTAATAGCACGCGTACCGTCGTAGCGAAATTTGTACGTCGACGTCGTCGTCCCTGTCGGCGTGTTGTAATCCGTTCATTAATGGTGTCGATTACATTCCCATGGGTGTCTGCTTCCAGCTCTGTACCAACCTTACCGTACACTCTATATATCTATATCGTTATATATTCACACAGTTGATGCACTTTGTCTGTCTCTTTATAATATGTAGTATATATATATATCCCAGTATACGACAAGCAACCCCGTCTGGTTGAACATCCCTGTTTCCATATTTCTCTCCACTTGAAATGTCATCAACTAACGAATAGCGCACGCACTGTTGAATCTCTCCGTGCTCACGTGGTCGTATCGGGTAAAGAGCTCCAGTAAGCAGTCACATGCGTCTCGCATCGAACACTGCCTTTATTGTTGGCTAACTTTCATGCGAGCGACACGCAGAGAGACAAGGCGACACATTGAGGTATTCCAGGGGTCTCTTGCCTGCTGTTATACCTACTAAAGGAGGCCCCTCGAATGTTGAACTACACTCAGGAGTCTCGTGCGCCGTCTCTCTCGCCCTTTAAAGCCTTTCCTCCCTGCTGTACCTTTTTCTCCCTCTTCCGCGTTTCTCTCGACGTCAAGAGATACGCAACAGCCAACTCGTTCCAGCGAGCAGCCAGGGAATTTATGAACGTCTCCATAGACGCTAATGAAAAACAGGAGCAAAAGGAGAGAAGAGACGAGTCCGCTATATGCGCAGTCTACCACCCGTACGGCAAAGTCCGTATGGGACTATGTACGTATGTACATGCAAGACCGCTAAAAGGAAGACGAGGTCGATCGGTCGCCGACCAACATCCTCGTGGTCACGCACCGATTAACGCAATAAGAAATTTTTCTCACGTCCAGCCGACTCGATGCATAACCTTTGCATAAATCAGGTGAAATGCAGTTTCCCTACGTGGGATTCCCTATGGTGCTGTCATTCTCTTTGAATTTTTCATAAGCTTCGGCTACGATTTTATATATAGAAAAAGTCACACTGAAATCGTTAAGTCGCGATCGATCGAGCCGATACTTTAAATCGACATGCGAGCGACCGCCGGCTGCACGCGATTATAACTACCAGGGGCCACGTGTTTCTTTTAGATTGCAAATCTTACGCAACGCTACGGTGGGCTTCGCTCGCAGGACGCGGGGAGTTCAAAGCGGCCGACGTTGCTTTAATCGACGGGAGTGCAAGAGAGACAGAGAGAGAGAGAGAGAGAGAAAGAGAGAGAATTCCTTTGGTCTTGCTAATATTTTTAACCTTTAAACCATTGGCCTGTGTAAGGCCACTCGAGTATCCACTTTGTCTTCGTCTACTTCTTGTCTCGACTTCCTTCTTTCTCTCTCTTTTTTTTTACCACTACCTTATACCTTCCGTCCTTTTTTATCTTACTCTTCAGCCTCTTTTTCAAGTGGCGTGTGTTTCGGTCTGATCTGTAGCAGAACCTGACATACTGCCAGGACTGCCAGTCAAGATACGAGCCAGGACTGTATCATGCGTGCACGCCTGCATGCGTGTCTCCTGTATCTTCGTTTGGAAGAGCTCCATCTGTAAATCATATCTGTAACTGCTTAGCCCAATGTATCTTTAACCTGATCTGGAAATGTTTATTTATTGATTATTTCTTAAATATTTGTCATCGGGAATCGGGACGGTATCAGTTTCCGTATTTAATAAAGGTGTTGAACGGGACGACGGTGTAAAGTAAAATTTTGTGGAAAGAAGTAAAATTCGTGTATTCGTATCGTATTACAGTCGCACGAATATCGCAGAAAATAGTTTTTTTGTTTTTCAAGCAGCTAAACAACTAAATCAACTATACCATTGGAGATATTATTTGCCATGCAAATAGGCTAGAAATCTCGTCAGAGTATCGGACAATGTTGTATGACACTTGTGCAACGTGAGTGCATATATGGACGCGTGTACTCACACCCGAGCGACAAAGTCGTCCGTCAACCGATTATGCAAATATCCGACTGGTCGGCGCATCCAACGGGATTGCGTATCTGATTGACCCTACAGCCAGGTTCTACCTTATACACAGAATGGTTTACTCTTTCGATTTGATTGAATATTGGATAATTTTCCTTCGCGTTTGTCCAAGTTGAGTGTGTGCTGGTACCGATTGATAGGTAAATGGATATTACGTATTTACATGCGTATAACTATATAGGATCAGGAATGTGAAATTTCCTTGGGATTAGATTCAAGGCAATCATCATACGTTGTTTTCCCACGCTCGCAAGAGGGATCATGGCTATGGAACGTACACCCGGTATACGTTCGTTTGCGTTGAGATCTACCACTTGTTAAACCAGTCCCGAGCCAATGAGGATCACGGCTGCAGACTGACGGCACTCCGACGATAAAGAGAGCCTCTCACTCTCCCACTCGCAATAATAGTAAATCAATCGCGCCCTCTTGGCTAAGATCGAGGAAGATGAGGACCTTGTGTGCTCGCCGAATCCACTTACCATCGACGACCCCTGACTTCGTCATGCATATTCGCCTTTATAATCTGTCGCTCGTATAAATCATCCCTGGGGGGAGATAGACGGCGACAGGGCCGTATATACAACACGGGACACCTGCGGCATCGCGAATCTCGAGTTATATAATGATTTTTCGATAACGTGGATATTATTATTATTTGATGATTCTTAAACGAAGAAAATCGAGGACCAGTCTTCTTTGTTGAATCGGAGTTAAGTCGGAAAATTCATTTAACGGGGCAATCTTTGATAACTGGTGTCCGCGTGAGTACTCGCCTTGAGCTTTTCTCGTACTTGTCAAAGGAAGTGATTTCTTCGGCGTTGAGTTTTCATGTTGATTATTAACGTTAAACTGTTCTGTTAATTAACCCAAGCCGAGTATCCATCGTTGGTCCTGTGCTGGTTCGTTATCAAACGCGGCGACGCTAATGAGGGTAATTGTGGATGAAAGGTCGTAGGAGGTCAAGTGTCGTTGGGTAAAGGCGTGCGAAAACGGAATGGTTATTCCGGTTTCCGGAAAATGCTAACGACTGGGCTCTATATCGGGTGTTGAGTAATTTTTATGTGTTTCAACGACTTCACCTCATTCTGCTCGCAATCGTTTTCGTAGTGGCTGAAACTTTCACGAGGGACGGGAAAGAGTCGGAAATGACCTTCGGCGATGGCGGCAGGGTAGGGGGAGGGTGGGATCGGGTTGTTGCTGCTTGGTCGCACGGTTGGTAGTTCTACTTGGAAGATGAAACTTTCCACGGCGAAGCAACTTCCCAGGGAAATTCCGGTAAAATCAGCAGCACGCAAGGCTAATCGATTCGGCTGCGGTCGACGGGGAGGGTGAGAATTTATATTACGGGGGGTAAAACTGCTGCCTTTGTATAAGTATAACGATGACGTATGACTTTTGCGTATGGACTGAGTTCATTTTTTTTTTATTCATTTGTCATCGCGTCCCGTAACACACTATAGATATACGAGGATCTATACTCGATACAAATGCAACGTACAAAGATTCAACCGAGTCTGTTATCGTTTTCAAGTAAATTATATACTTAAATTCGTTTCCTCTGCGGCACTCGTTGTTTTGTGAAAACGTTTAATTGAATTTCCCGCGTATCATTGGAATTTCAAATGGACCCTTTGCCATCCCTTGCTATGTGTTCCGACCGTAACGTTCTCAATTTCTTTTTTATAAATTTTCTTTCATTTTCTTTGTTTTCTCCCTCTGTCTCTCACAGGGTTACTCTTTAAAGTCTCTCTTTCTCTCCCTCTCTCTCTCCCTCCGGCGAATCCCCGCTGGATTAAATTGAAGTGCATGGAGTACGCGAGATATCGCTCGCCAGCCGGACTCTCTGGTCCAGCACCTCGTTGTGAATTTTCCAGCATCCGCAGCTTCCTGCACTTTTCCAATGGCATCGCAAAACGTAGATCCCATAGCAACCCTCGTGTGCGCTGATGATCCTCAGCAACATCAGACCCATCCCCCCGCCCTCGAAAAAAATGAAAAACGACGCTAATACTTTTTTTTTACATTCCTTCTTAATTTTCTTTTAATATTCACTCAAGGTGAAAAGGGTCTCGGTTGATTTAATAAACAGAATAAATTCATGCGCTCTTATTACTTTCGTTTTCATCTTACGTGAACAACAAATAACTTTAGCCATTTCCTCCTAGTCTCTTCTCTTTCTTTCTCCCCCTCCCCCTCTCTTTCTCGCAGCTGCTTTGATTCTTTTCCTTTTTCTTTGTATTTTTTATATCTCTCAGCTTTGTCACGAAACCGTGACGAAATTTGATATTGTGTCGATATTGAATTGCCACGATATACGTGTTATGTATACACATATGTACACATCCACACATACCTATCTCACTGTAATGTAACCACTGGAACAATGTACTTGGAAAACGTAAACTGTAAAGAATTGTTTTCTCCATCTTATTTTCTGGGACCACACACCCCTTCTGCCACTAGGTTTTTTTTTTACAAAAATACCGTGCCCACGAAATACCTCACTGTAACATCGTCTCTTTTAATTTAACTGAGATCCTCTATCTCCTTCAGGCCGCATCCACTTCGGAAAAAGGATCCATCTGCCTCTCGAGGAAGAGAAAGGCCTTATCTCTTGAAGGGAGCAGGACGTTCCCAGTTCTCCTTCCAGTCGATCGAGCCTTATCGCGGGTCCCAGTCAGAGCGAAGATTCGACGTTAACTCTCGAAGTAAACTCTTGCATTTCTCCTCGTATCCTTCCTCTCCTTGATATCCTGCACATCCTGGATTTACCTGTCGTTACAATCACGTCTCTTAAAGAAAGCTGTTTCCCGGATATGTATACATATATTCTGTAACGTTAATTAACTTTTTGAAAATGATTCTGGAACCATTGCATAATACAAAAGAAAGTATCTAGGGTATCACTGTTATCGTTATTACGTGAGTTTACTGTTTGATATGTAGAGAAGAAGCAGAATTTTTGAAGCATCTTTTTTATTTCGAACATTAATACACATATGATAAACTGATACTGTATAAAAAATATGAGAATGACTTAGAGCCGAGAAATCAGCTTCCCGTCTCAGAGCTTCATATATAACATAATATAACCTGATAAGCTATCACTTTTATATACGCATATACATATAGGTAGTGATTACAAAATGCGCTAAATATATGTATATACGTGTAAAGTTCCGAATTGCCATATTTTTGCCGGTAAGTACGCGATATTCATAACGATGTACGTAATCGCAACGGTTTCAGATAGTTACGTAACGGAGAATGATATCAAGTAATTAGAAATGTCATAGGGAGTCTCCCAGTGTAACTTCCGGTGAGTCGGTAGTGAGAAATTATAACAGTGAAATTTCACGCTCGAAAAGTCTTTAGGATTTTGCGGACTGTCGCTGACGCGCATTTGCCAAAGCCCCTCTGACAGGCTGAGCCAAAAGTTTACTACCTGCTTCACAGCTCAGGTTGCCGGAGCAACGTCGTTAATTAAATATGGCGAATTTTCGTAAATTTCGAGAACGTCGCGGTACAGTTTAATTGCTCCGTTATTACTCTCCCGAATTAATCGAGAAGTTCGGCATCGAATTTCCAATAAAATTTCATCGGTGCGTTATCTGCCTTTATAGCGTAATGACGAATCGAGTGATCTCACTGTTTTACTCTTAACCATACGCATGTATATATAGGTATACGTGCATGTCCTATTTGGTACCTCACAGTCTGACATAAGCTTTTATGCCGCATTCACAATGGACGTTCATCCTCATTTACCAGGAAAACACATTCTTATTCGATGTCGCGAGATACGAAATTATCGAGTCAAGACTCGACTCGAGTCGTGAGTCGGCGACGAGTCACTCCTACACAAATTGATCGGCTACGTAATTACTCTGCTGACGTGGCGTGCACGAGTGACTGAATCTGCGAGGGAGTCACGAGGAAACGAGAGAGAAAGAGAAGTAGAGAGTGGATGCGTGCCGAAGCGAAAATCGTGAGTCATTTATTCTTATGAATAACGCTTTACGTAAATATATATGTGTTCGCCTCCATATCGTGTCAAATAATAATTTCAATATTTAAATTCGATTTTTATTACAGTTTTGTCACACCTAATTTTTCGCGCCTATTCTCGATCCTTTTTTTTTTTCTTTCTTTAACACTGACCAATCTGACCTTTGCCCTCGGAGCTAATCGATTCTTCAACGAAGTTTCACGGGTACCTAGCATTCGGCTACTTGGGGTCAGTGCTAGCACTAACTGCTGTAACCTTATGACCCTATACGCCGCCTTATAATCCCTCTAGTTCTATACCCATTGTAACGTGACCCCTTACGAATCGTATTTCCAGACCTTTGTACCGCGAACTCTTAACATGGAAAATTGATCACCATGTCGCTCCTGCCGATATCGCCCGCAGTCACTGCACTGTGGGTTATACTCACTCGTGTATACCTATATTATGTTTTTACGTAAGATACATATATGGTAGTTCGATTAGGCTCGTTCACACTGTCGGCTACGTTATTTACAGCGATAAGTCGACCAAGTTTGGTATTTCTACCTGTTAAGGCAATCTGCATGAAAATTAATTGCTTAAGCGTGTTGGGTCGGATAGTCGAGACGAAAGTGATATAAAATCGTGATGATCCGTTTTATAGATTAAAAGTAGTTTTAACTTCTTCTTTACGTGGAAGACTCCATTTATGCAACGAACCACAGTATAAAGGGATGCTTTGTACCGTTACGGTTCGAAGCGATTGTTATTACCTAAAAAGTAACTGTTTATCTGTTACCGCGCAAGGTATACCTCTCATAGCTATGAAACATTATATCTATTATCTCCATTTACATTCTTGAGAACATTATGCTGTACAAGTACGAAATCCCATTCTTGTTTATAGCCAACCCACGCGTTGTTTTCATAATATTAACCGACGGCGTGTATCGAGCAGGGAGTATTTTTTTTCCCCCTAGGAACAGAAGTTATTTTTCTTATGAGGATATAGCACCATAGAGAACGACGTTCGTCCTGTTTGCTGAACCTGTTTTTGCCCAGTCCCGTATTAGAGCCATCTCGTTAGTGCCAACCCGACAAGAGTCCGGGTTATGTATAGACCGTGTTTGCTAACTATCATAATTCGTTTTCTGTTGCAGGTACGTTCCGGCACTAATTCATTTTCCAGGCGAGATATAAAAGACGGTCCATATACGACTATCCTCGCACAGATTCACAATAAGGTATTCACGTCCGTCACACAAGGTAATTTTTTTCCTGGTCTATTCTCACGATGAATCTATTTCTTCAGTGCCGAAATTTTCGGGCGCTTACGAAAACAGTCTTTCCCGTACTAAAGTAACACGCACGACTCTCGCGCATTTCTATAATCGATCTCGACGCTGTATTCGTCCCTGCGTCTTTCTCGTATATGAGGAAAGCAGAACCAACGAAAATCCCTCTAGACTCGAGTACCGAAGGCCTAAGACCCTTGTCCAGTTTAATTTGACAAGTGAAATCGATCCTAGGCCACGAGCCTGTCCATTGGTACCATTTCCAATGGTGCGAAAGCTCCTGAAATAGCGTGAGGTTCTCAAGAATCGTCAGGACGCCAATATAATCCTGACATCAGTGGATTCTTAGGGTTCGGACTTCAAGGTTGGTACTTCTACGTCCTAGGTAATTTCCCTATACGTTCTGACGTCACTTTTCGACTCAAGGTCACACGGCGTCTCCAGCTACCGATTCAGACAACATTCTCGCCTTATGATTCCCTTCGAGTCGCCATCCTGATAAGAAGCTACGCTCTCGGGTCGATTCGTACAGTTACGCCAATGCTCCCGGAAGACTTTTTATTGCTCAGTTGAGGCCGAGGTGAATCTGCCGAGACAGTCTCGACGTACCGACCTCACGTGACCCCAAAGATCAGCTTTAGCGTTACTCGATTTTACGCGTTCCCAAAACTCTACAGGATCCATTGAGCTACAGTCTCTTCCGATAATTTCCGTTCGAGTTCCCGTTCCGGCGGAGTTGAACCCTGTTCCACCTCGACTTCCAGGTCGTATGGGCCCGTCGGTAACCAGTGAAAAATAATTGGCTGACGCCCTCTTGGCAGGCGGATGCATGGACGAAGGGTGGACGGCCGAAGGTGACGTAGGTTAGTTCTCGGATTTTCCTGTGGAGTTTAGAAAATACGTTACGACGCATAATATTCAAAACCGTATTGACCATGCGTGTAAAATTTGATCGTTCGCCCTGGCGCGGGTAAAATGGTCATGGGAAAATTCTGATACGAAACTATATTGAATGGGAGCTCATTACAAAATGAAGGCTGCTCGATAGTGATGTGCGCGATTTTTGGCAATGATGTTCGCCGGATGTTTGCCACGAGGGGATAAACTGACGTCGACCAAAAACGATGGCGAATTCTGTGGTGGCTTTTGCGAAGCGCCGTAACAGCTTTCGGTACCGGGTTTAAACGTAATGGTCATGTGTCAATGATGGCGAATACGTGCGTACGAAGGATATAAAGTGATATCGGTGGATTCGTCTGACAGGCACATACCAACGACGACTAACGAAATATTTGCCTTTCGATTGTACAGCTCTCACGCGCTCTCGTACGCTCCCGCGTGATCAGTCTCTCATGGGAATGCGTAATCGCACACTCTGTAGGTATGTCAATGGTACAGAGGGTTAGCGTGGATTCGTACCAGCTGTTTGAGAAATTGATAGCTCATATTTATATATTACGTACGAGAGATATCGGCTCTGGTCTGTGATGGCGCGTCGAATCCCAATAAAAATGCAAATACCTGGGCGTCGTATGGGCGGGTGAACGAGACCTCTTGCGTTACTTCATTGCGGAGAGTCTAATCGGCAATTTTTTTTTTCTTATTAATATCGTAATATATCACGTGACATAAAACAGGGCGAATAGCGAAAAAATTTGTTGACGGCTTTAACGATGAAAATATATCGAGTGGAATGGATTCTGCGTGAAAAAAAAATTATCATTCGATTAGGCGTCATACGCTTTAATTAATTTCATTAGTCACGAGTCTACGATCAATGTTACGTCGATGTTATCGATCGAAAATGCTAAAAGTATTTTCTAGGTACGCGTCATCGACTCGATTCACTACGGGAGTTCTGACAGTCGTGCAGATCGTGATCGCTGACACAGTTTCCATTTTTAGCGTGCGCCGTAAACATTCGCCGTGAGGCCAATCGAAGAGACTGACGTGAAATACATGGAGTACATGAAAGTAACATACGTGTGAGGTACGCATGTGACATGTGTGATCGGTCGGCGACATCAGTTACGGATTCAGGGGCCATCTTCTTATGGGTTACTACGTACAGGAGTCACCTCAATCTTGCGCAGTTCTTCCGATCCAATCGTATATACATATATAGTGATGTGCACGCGATTTTCGAGCTTTGCCAATTTTATACGCACTCCGAAGATCAGTCAGGTACAAATGGCCAATTGATTTTTTGCACTGAACATTTCGCATCGTCAAAGAATATCGCATGAGATCGAGTTCGAATTTTACGAGTGAAAGTACGGAATTCCGCGAACGACCATATATCTTATCCCATCAAGTGTGTATATACATATAGTGTAATTGATTCATGTAGGTATACATGCGATGCAGTTACACATATATATATATATAGCGAGAGATCGTTGCAGCATCCCAATTCGTATTTATTTTCCACAAAAACTTTAGCTAATTGTTTCTACCCGATTGATATTGATTTTCTCTTTCACTCTCTAGACAGTTTAACGAGATCGTGATCGATCGACGAAACTTTGTGTATCATTAGGAGCGCTCCCTCCCCCTCCCCCCATCTTGTTACTTTTGGTATCATCTACTTTGCTTTTACTAAGAGACGTTTCCACTTAGCTACCTGTCCTCGTTACCTTGGTGAAGAGGAGAGAGTGAGATACAGACAGAGACGAAGAGTAAGAGAGAGAGAGAGAGAAAAAAGTTGTACCCAACCATAGCCAAAACACACCGAAGTTCCAAGTGTGCCTGCGAATGTACAAGGTTGTAAATTCATTTAACGTTCAGCCGTAATTACACCAAGCCGGTATAAATAAGCATTACGTAAGAGACACGAAGGTGCCAGACGAGCATTTTACCTGGAAGCTTTTTTATTGGGCGCTCGAGAACCGCTGTGTCCCGGTACAAAGTTTCGTTAATCGAGAATCCAGTGGAAAAGATTTCCACGAGAAATAACGTGTACCAAATTTAAAAAAAAAAAGATTGAATAATAAGATTATGCAAAAATTAATCACTAAAAATTCGAATCACTGATAATATTAACGCTTTGCATAACCACCCGGTTATAACGGTGTCTCTAAGTTTTATTGTTTTGTTTCCATAAATTTCCTCCATCAGATCCGACTGTGTCTGCGGCCCCGTTAGATGGTCTAGTTTGCGGCGGGACGATTAGATTACGATCAAATGCCAGAAAGCAATTTGGTAGTGCACAGTTAACTCCCTCGTTCGATTGAAAACAGGACTTTACAGTATATGATGTAAATCCTCTACGATACTATATATACATATATATATATATATATAAAACCTGAGCTAAAGTAATAACCTCGATCGTTATGGCACCTCGGTGTCTTCGCAAAGCCGATCTCATCGGATGATCGACGCCTGGGCACTTACCGTCATAATTGCAGTGACGAATTAATGATCCAGGTAAGCGCCGTTTGCTTTATATCCAAGTTTATGACTTTATTGGGCGTCGCCGTGAGATCTTACGATAACACAATTACACTGTTTCCTCAGCTGGCGCGGGAGTCGAGTGCCGCGCGTTGAGTTAACCTTGCGTAACCTCGCCCCTTTACGGTTTCGCCTCCTTCTGCTTACTTACCTCTATACCTTTGGTCTTGACTAGGCGTCGCGAGCTTGAAAAGCCCCTTTATGGTCCATTCCGTAGGGCATGCCGGAGAGCCGCAATTAAATCGATAAGTACGGTGAATATTAGGCTCAATTACTTTCCGACAAATCCTTCGGGCTTGCGGCACCGAGTTTGCGGTATTGGGGTTACCATCCTAACCTGACCTTACGAGACACCTCCTCGACTGGTCTCCTACCTCCTGGTGACTAACCTCCTCGACGGTGTCCTCTCCCTGTGCGGTGTAAGCGTATTAAAGGGAGACTCAAATTGGTAGTCGTGTCGACCAGTGCGTGTTGTATATATGTATATACACATGCATATCACCCATTTAGTTATTCCGCGCTTATGTGTTTGTAATGTATAGGCATAAGATATATACCTGGTGTAGCCATTCCTAGGAAAGTGGGTACGCTCGGGATCGTCTCAATTTCCTGGGAATGACCGGACCGAGTTGCCACGGGCCACGTAGAAACTTTTGGACGTAATTAAAGCCTGCGGTTAATCGGTTCAGCCTTTAAGAGCCACTGTCGTTCCGAGACTCCTCAGCCTTTCGGACTTTGATAGCCGCAAGTTTTCTCGCTCGTGACTAATCGCTGACTGGGCTAATCTGTACGGTTTTGCTTGCTCGATTTATCGGCGTTATTAATGACGAATTAACGAGCGATCCTGGACTGTCGCTACGGTAAGCTCGGACCGGTGGCTCACCGAAGGAAGATATTATATGGATTATGTATAAATGTCAATTACTCAAAATGAAAAAAATGTATCACTTACGAGTCTACAAGTTTACATATGATTTACATATATCGTTGATACTTACCCCCGAATTCATATTTTATATGTTTTTTGTACGAAAGATATATTTCTTTTATTTGGGTATATATATATATTTGAGCGATAATTTCCTCTCGCGATCTCTCAACGTTACGAGGTCACGAAAGGAGATTCGCGCTCGTGACCTCGGCTTTAATAATCCACGAGGTTTATATAATAGTCGAACTCCAGCGAATTGACTCGATCGAAATTTATGTTCACTGCGGGATAGTCCAAGTTTCTATGAAATTTATCGCTAACTAAATCGGTTCGCCGTTAAATTTTTCTTAACGGTATCGTTGCATGGTTTTCTGATGCACGGAGTTACTCGCTTTCTTGCAAAATAAAATACGTAGAAAATTTTATTGCTCGCGATAACGATAACGCACGATTGGAATTACACTCGCCACTGCTTGATAGTTTCGGACAGGTCGATTGACTACGAAAAAAAAAAATATTTCGTGCTTGGCTAAACTTTTTTATTTTTTTTTGTGGAAAGGAGGGGGTGACCCTCAGCTTCCTGTATCCTTTTGTAAGCAACTTTCCGCAATTTTCAACGAGCGGAAAGTGCTTGAAATTCAATTGTATGCGATCGTTATTCCGAACCCAACTGCACAGTCGATTTTCGCAGTAGTATTTTTCACGGAAATCGCACTGCGAGCAACAATACGGCACGCAGCGATATTGTTCATAGAAATTGCATAGACACCCGATACGTTTGACCATAAAATTTTTAATGACCGAGATCTTTCCTTTGCTGTCACGAATTTGTTTGTTGACCCTCTCTTTATTTTGTTTTAACCGAGAGATGTATTCTGCCGCTCCTCTTATCGCTTCGTTTCTCTTAATTTCTCCAACGTCTGAATCCTCTGGGGATATCCCTCCCATTTCTTTCTTCCCTCTCTCTTTCCTTCTTTCTCTCCACTTCGAAGCTCGTTAACGAATCGCGCTTCTATAATTAGACGCGTTATCCGATGCAATTATCGCGAGCGTAAAAAGATCCTCGACCGCCGCGGATGCTGGCGCTCGAAAAGGCTGGTGCAGTTACGAGCGAAAGAAGAAAGAGAAAAGGTGGAGGGGGAGTGAGGGGGGGGGAGGAGAGAATATGCGAGGTAAAAAATAAAAGAGAAAGAAAGACGAAATAATAATAATAATAAACCTCGCCATGGAGCTAACGCGATACGACAGTCCCGCGTCCTGATTTGCAACGGTCGTACGTTAACTCTGGTACGAATAAAAATAATGATGTTGATCCTCGTGAGTGTCCAACGAGAGAAGAAGCGAAGTAAGAAGAAGGGAAGGAGAAGAAAAAGAAAAGAAATTACCGGTTAAGCGACTCCCGCTTAAAGTGGCACGACAAGGCCTTCGTAATTGAATGCGAGCGTTAAGGAGTCCATACTTTTCTTCGACCTTCCGCGGGCTTTTGCACTCTGGCGATTTATAGCGGATCGTCATTTCGCGAGATCCAAAGGAGCCTGCGATGACTGCGGAAGACTCGAAGAAATTCTTGGGTCCATTGGAGTTTGACTGTATATATTCTTGAAGGTATCTGAAAATTGTTCTATAAATATATAGATATATACGGCTATCGTTTAGCCACCCTCCACGAAGACTCCTTCCTCTTCTTTCTTCTCGTGCGAATTTTCTTTCCGCCATCTTTAAGAGTCTGGGAGCCGCCTCATTATTCCCACTGACTGAATTCGCACTTGAACCGAGATTTAATTAAACGGCCACTTAATGCGTTTCGTTTTTCGGACGGCTGGCGTCGAGACGCGCCTACTGCCTTGAAACTCGAAGAAAAAAAAAGGGTGTGGACAATACGAAAGAGGGAAAATAAAGGGAGACTGAGAGAGACAGAGGGTCGTGGAATTAGGACGCCTTTGAAATTCGGCGCTCGATTTCGTCCAGTGTCCGCCGTCTGAAAAGCGGGAGAAATTCGTTGGTAGTACGTACTGTATGTATACAGTGTTTCGTAGGTGATGTGCGTACAGGATATACATATAGGGGATCTGTATAAAGAGAAACGAAATCCCTTGGCGAATCGGCTAGCAATCTAGCTCGAAAGGACACACCGGGTATAAACAGCTGCAGTAACCGGAATAGGAATGCCGTTCGTAGAGTCGCGGCGAAAGCTATCAGCTCCTTGATAAGGTCGCGACGTCGCTCTGGAAATTGCATCGTGCCACGGAACCTATCCCCGACGCTCAGCGTCTCTCTCGACGTAGCAACAAATTCTTCGCTGAGGAGCCACGAGAGCTACGGATGCTGCGAAATTCTACAGGTCTCGGGACGCACACTGGCACATCACCGGGAGTGTTCGTGTCCTCGGTGAGGATGGGGAGTGGGGAGGATTGGCGATAAAGGGAATTCGAGGAAATCTTGAGCGGGAAGTATGCGCGAGATGAGGCTGAGGGATAAAACGAAGAGAGTGAGAGAGAGAGGTGGAACGAGAATGGTAGAAAGTGGATGGGAGAAAGAGAGAGGAAGATAAAAAAGGAGTCTTGTAGGAGATCAGAAGAGGCGTCGATATATTCGTTGTATGGGTCCAGATCGGATCGAATCGGTCGACCGGCAACGTCGGGACGCTGAACCATTCCTGGCATTTTCCTATCGTATCCCCGTCGCGTGTCGCGTTCTAACGTGGTTCGCGTGACATGGTCTCGCTGCAGTGAGCACGTGACTTAATATGACGTATCCAATAACGCGACGCTGGAAAAAGCCCACTGGAATGTCCAGTATCCATGTCACGTGGCGTCGCGAGAGCAGAGAGTGGAATTAAGTGGAAAGAGGGAAAGAGTACGGTATATGGTATGGCAGAGCTATATAGGTATATAGGAGAAAGAGAGTTACGACCGGGGGCAAAAGAAAGAACGAGAATGGCGTGTTTTCATCGTAGCGGCACAATTCCGATCTTTAACGAAGTAGGTAAGAAGGGTGGAACAAAGGGAAGAGGATAATCACTGAGTAAGAGAATGGGAACCAGTAAGATGCGGATGAGAGAAATACGAGTTTTATCGATGGTTGGTAGTACTGTATATAGTACTACTGGTATTACGACTACTACTACTACTACTGTTGCTGCTACTAACACTAGTACAAAATACTATAAACTATAAGGTAGTAGTACTATTGGTAGTACCAGCGACAACCGCTAGTGTCAGTGTCGCTCTGTCCGTTTACGTTGAAACTCTGTGTGTCACAAGACGAAGAGAAAATGAAAGAGAGTGAAGATAAAAAAAACACTGGGTATATAGCGCAGTATAGTCTGTACCAGCGATGGAACTTTCATGAACTCCAAAGCCAGAGCCGCATACTTGTAGCTGGCTGGTAGCTCGTTGGAAACGCGTATAGCGCTCCTGCGGATTCTGTCACTTTAAAACTTTAATCTCGAGCACGGTCACTGGCCGAAGATAGTAGGACACAGGGTATGTGTTATATGCCCGGACAATGATGCACATGAGAAAAATGTTTTTCTCGTCGATACAATCGTACGAGCGTGAAGTCACGTGATAAATTTAATCCCTTGCTGGTTCGTAGGATACGACTCCGCACCCTTTACACATATAATAGTAACCCTCCTCGATTCGATTTGACTCCGTTCGACTCAATTCGTCCACAAATTCGCTTCGATTCGTACGAGGAGTTATCGCGAACGGGTTTTACATGCGACTTCTATTCATAGGGGGGCGAATGACACGCGGTGTCAATGAGACAACACTGGCAACAGCTGTGACGTTACAGCTTCCCAACCCCCCCGCCCCGTCGCGAGCACCCTGCACCACCTCCCTTTCAGTATAAACATCCGGAAGGGGTATCGAGAGACGTGAAATCGACGCGGGAAGAAAGGATTATACCGGGTGGTTCTCTGAAATTTTTTTTATACGACTCTAATACTCGCGCCAGACCCTCTGCAAAATATCATATATATAGAAACGGATGTCAATCGACCCCTTTATAAATTCCCAAATCCAAAAATTGATCAACGTTCTTTTCGATATGCTCGAACAAAAATAAAAAAACGTCAAATTACCTATAGAAATTCTGCCACAGTCACGTCCTACTTTTTCTTTCCTTCTATACATTTTTTTTTCAAACGAGCCACCCGTTACAGTCCCGGTTCATGGCTGAGGAGTAAAGCAGCGGTGGTTGGTGGGAGTCGATGCCTTTTTTCCTCCCTACAGGATTCGTAACAACCGAAAGTTTTTTCGATAAGCGAAGCGCCAGTATACTCCGTGCCCACAGCATAGCTGCCAACTGTGGTAAATTACTATTCAAAATTTAACTCGGTGCACGGGATTGCGTGGGAGTGAGAAGCGCCGAGAGGGAAGCGGGCAGGGAGTATGCATGGCGGCTTGGAAAGAAAAAGGGGTTCAAAAAAAAAGTAGAGAAAAATGAAGAGCGAAATAAAAAAGCCGATGACTGTTACGCACGACGCGCAACAGCTGCGTGTGTAGGTCAGTTCCCACGTGTGTAGTATCATATGTGATACGTAGTAGCTGTAGTAGGAGCAACGCGACAACTCGCTACCAACCAAAGGGAAAACAATCACCGTCTGCCTAGTACTCGTTATACGTTACTCCAGTATATCTATATATATACACAGCACACGTATACCCTATACACGTTCTTCGCGTTGATATTACGTAACCGTGTAGAGACGAAGAAAAAGAAATATATATATATACATTATAAATAACAGCGATCCCAACCGATATAGATATACAGATAAAATACGAAACTAATGAATTTGTTGACGATTTTTTTCCGAGTGCTTTTACGCGCATCTTTCCGTATCAGTTGGTACAGCCCAGCATCCCATTGGATTCAACGAGGCACGCAACCCTCGGTACTGGCTAGTCAACGAACAACCACCCTCTAATAACCTAGCCTAACCATACCGACCCTAAAGTGAACAACCTGCCAACGAAGCCGGGTACGCAGCATCCCTGTACCGATCTAACGAGATTATTCGCGCGAACGCTCGGCTCTATCGCTGCTCGCGGATTAACGTCTGTTTACATTCGCCCGATATAATTCCGCGCGGCGCCTAAATTACCGGCCCCACGTTGAAATCGATGGAGGCGAACGCGTAGCGACGATGACATACGTATACGTAGACACACGCGCACACGATAAGCCACATACTCGGCGTATGTGTAACGCATATGTGGGATTCTCGGCTCTTTCGCAATATTCGCCACGTTGGTAATTCCAGCCGCGTTCTCAATGTTTTCGATGTTCGTGCTCGTCCTCGGTCACCTGTGTCAGAGGAAAATCAATATATCGGAGATTTTAATTAGCGGACGCCTCCGTTTTCGCCGAGCGACAATCAATAGTAAGCATATGTGTACGGTGAGTGGTACCGTTACACCTGTTCGAACGACGTCGGCGTCCCGGCGTCGGAGAGCCGACGTTGTCCGTGCTAATGGCCCGGTTTGTCACGGCTTTTTTTTTTCCTACGGCATCGGCAAACACTGTGTGTAATGTCTACTCTTTTTCTTTCTCGCTCTACCCAACTACATGACGTATGTCTATCCCATCTTGTCACAGCCGCGGGCTACGTGGGCGGATAAAACAAAAATATTTTAATTCTCATATAGCACATTCATGCTCGCGTGCAATTAAATCTGTCGGCAATACCTGATACAGATGGCTACCAGAATCGCCGGCAGTCTTCGCGTCAATTCAAAATATATTTATACGGTATCTGTATATAACATTAATTTCGCCGATTGTATATTTACTGTCAAATACATCAGGGGGTATCCGGGCTACTTCCTGTATATCTATTAAAAAATCACTAATGGCCCAAAGGGATGCTGCGGCACTCGGCTGGATAATATAGCCTAGAAAATAATTAACGATCCAAGCGCCACGTAGCTTTACTTCGGAGCCCGAGAACTCACTATATCCTGGCACCTAACCTTGGACGGGACATTTTCCACTGCGCAGTAGGACACGCATTCCTTCCTATGCTGTTGGTATGTCGAGGTGAGCAGCGGCATGCAACGGCATCCAATATTCGCCAATAGGTCGCGGTTACGACCCCGCGGATTCCGCTGAGCGCATACCGGCGCTCGGCGTCGCTGCGGCGTTAGTCAACGTTATCATCAAGCAATCCCTGTGTGTGTGTGCGCGCGCGTGTGTGTAGCTATTCCTGAACTCCACGAGGAAAATAGTCATTAGCACCCGTACGGTATATATCGTATACGCGCACATAAAGCTAATTGCCTAATTACATATAAAATCATTTATATACCATCAACAATAATTCAATCAAATCCTAATCCCACCTGTTTCGTCTCTCGTGTCAATTAGGAAATGCCAACTGTTTGCTTTCGTGCACGAATAATCGTTTCTATCGGTTTACGTCATAATGGTTTCCTCGAGCTGGCTTCGCGAGATACAAAGCGAATAGGCCAGCTGAATAATGAAACGGTCCTACGGCGTTACGGTTTGGCGCCCGTCGCGACGCTGCCCGCTACAAATTGTCCCGGTGCACGTCCCTGCTCTTACTACAATGGGCGCCAGCTACAAAGTTTGGACAATTAAGCTGTTCTATCGTGGTCTCGCGTCAGTGTCTCTCTGTCTCTTTTCATCTTTCACGCTGCTATATATATATATTACTGGCTATAACCTTCTATATATATATATATATTACTCTCTTTCTCTTATATACGTGTCACTCTCTTGTACGAGATTCTCTGGCGTTCTATCGCACTACCCTGGCAATTCAGACGTTAACGAGCGCGAACGCTTCAGGCGCGTTCACATGAGACCGACGTATAAGTACGTATGAGGCACGCGATATATACGGTATATATAAGGTATATAAATGTACGGATAAAAGTAATAACCAAGAAGACACGAAGTATAAATTCGTACGAGAGGGAAAGTCATTCTTATGGAAAATGGTAAACTCGGAGAAAACTTCCTTCTTTATTAAAAGTTTCGTGTTACCAGTCAACTGGAGGAATGACGATACGATAGTTATGTCAGTCGTGTGTATATCTGTGATAATGACGTTCGCGACTGTTCGCTGGGACAAGTGGTACCATCTTGTTATGGGCAGACTGTATGTATCTAATCACGGCCTATAAATAGCTATAGCAAGTTTAGCCGCTCAGGCTCGATGCGAGGCTGTAGTAACGCGAACCCGTGGGATGGTCCACCATAAAATGATATCCAGCATCTTCCTCTCCTGCGTATCTTCGTCTCGTGTCGTTCTCTTGACTTCTCCACACGCATGTGGACGGGTTACCCTGACTATCAGTCGACACGCATTTTAACGATTTACTCCATTAACGCACGAACCTTTACACAAATTGATTACCATAGGTGGAACTTGACCTCGACTGTACAAATACATTTTTTTTATACCTTTTAAGGGCTTATTTTCAGAAAACACGTATAGGATGTTTAGCTAACGGCTCGCGTGATGTTTCAGCGGGTCGCATTTAATGGCGAAGACAGGCGGTTTCGTGGGGTGTTGAGTGAAAAAAAAAAGAGAGAAGATGGATAAATGCTTTTCTTTCTTATTATTATTAGTTTTCTTTGAAAAAAAAATCGAGTGATCGATTGACGAAATATTTAGATAAATGATTCCCGATGATAGGACGATGTCCATCATTCTCACTATGGCATATTGATTTATTATCGTTCGATGATTCTTAGTGGTCCATAAGGTCAAAAATAATCTTCGGACTGTTGCGTGGATCGATTTCGGCAATATTTGCTGAAAAAGATCAATTGAACTTTTGACAGAATTCAATTGGGGGTGTTCGATTTCACATAATGGCATTAATTTCGTTCGGTAATCAAGCAGATTGCAGGTTCTCTTTCCTCTATCTCTTTCGTGGTTAACGTGGACCAAACACACCGATCGATTACCGATATTAATTACCCAACCAGCAACGCTAGGAAGATCTTGCCTGGACACCCTGATGATTATTAAGTCATCACCACGTGTTCCTCTTGGCTTTCTTAATGCGTAAAGTCAACAAAAATACTGTTCCCATTGTACAGTACTGTCCCGTACCGGTTCGAACCGTATATTTATTCTGACATTTTCCGTCTCTTTCTCTCTCGCACTCCACGGCTATTCCTTTAACGCATTCGCGATCCTTGTATCTCACCTCCAGCCTCCTTCCTTCGCTTCCCATTCTTCTCCTTCTTCTCCTTCCAAACTCCCTCGTCTCCCGAGAGCCGCTTTCTAAGAGTTACGCAACCCACCTCGTCCGTTGATTATTTTTCAAACAGCGGCGGTTTGGAAATTTTTAAATGGCAGTTCAATGAAACCGGTTTTCTCCTCGTGGGAGGCCGAGCCTCCTTCCTCCTCCATAGGATCCAGCTTACGATCCACGAGGCATGGCGTAGCCTACACGTAAGCCGTAAAACCTGAAAGTCTCTTACCTACCAAGGATTCCACGGATGCTAAAATTTCATACACGAGCTTGTACATTCAACTGATAAAATTTCGAAATACACTTATTCGAATTACCCATATGAAAAAGTTCATCGACATCGTGAAAAATATTCTCCCCCCCGTGGCGCTTTAACGTTGAGCACAAACGATCCTGCAATTTGAAATATCTAACGACAATGTGAACGAATATTTTTTTCGTACTGCCGTCCGTCCACCCCAGTCATTCGTCCTCTCGTTTCGTACAACGGCGAAACTTCGTGTACCGACGATGTCCATAATCCGACTACGAGCAGAACTCACCGAGCTGTATTAGGAGGCCAGGAGAATGACGGCGATGGGCAAGAGAAGTAGAAAACGCAAAATGTCCAGTAGCGCCGCGTATACATATAATATATTCGTTCTCGGTGCAGCTGAGCAAATAGGGTGTCTCTCCTATTTTCGTAAATTTCGGTCGGAGGGTCCCTTTCACGTATAACTATAGAAACACAGTACATCCTGCGTAGCACGGCATATATATGTATATATAGTTATACAGAGTACAGTGTCATAAGCCAGCTATGGGTACGTATATAGCAGGGCTACTTTATATTCGGAATACTGAGCAGCGACTATAGCCAAGTTGCGTGGTCGTTATATGGGTGTATATACGTGGATACAGCTATAGTATACTCGCGCCAAGTACAGAGTGTCACGTTAAAGAGAGAATCCGTTGGAAGTTCCTGGAGGATATCGTCGGCTGGTACGTACCTCTGGGCGAGAATAAGAGAGATCCGGAGAAGGGCGGAAAGGAGAGAAGGAGATAAGAGATGCAGAGTGAGAGGAAGGTACGATAGTGGGGAGTGGATGCGAACGGAGGGATAAGAATAAGGATGAGGATGATGCTTAAGGGTGAGTTTTGTACAGCTTCCGTACCGGCGGTATTGCCAGTTCTGGTAGTTCTGGTGATGCTGGTGCAATGCGGAGTATTGTCAACTTTGCTCAACCTACCTGTTGGAGTTCGAGGAGGACGAGGAGAGACCTTCTGCCACTTTGGACTTACCTTCTCAGTCAAATGCAAGTCGCGCGTAACTCCTGTTCTTAGGCACGCCTGGGAGGTTATGTATTCAGACTTGAGAAAATGGAGCGGAAAATGTGTATTAATGTGTGACAGCGCGTAGAACGAATGTCTGGGATTTACGGTTAGGAAGTGGTTGATTAATTGTAACGTTATCATTTTAGGGAAGCTGTGCGCTGATTGGTTCAAGGTGATTATCAGTATTCGATTTCTAATCTTATATATATAGTGGATATATATATATATACTGTAGCTATACTCGTGGTCCATCCTCGGATTGTTTAATCTGGAAAATGTCCAGCGCCAGCTAATTACCTCGACAATTGGTAAAGTTAAATTGAAAAAGTGCAGGAGTTTATTTTTAACGAATAGCAGCTCCCCACGATTCATACCTATAGGCACGTTCCCAATCCGGCGACAGGCTGACGGTTCTGATAAAAATCTGCTCATCGTGATTGCCAGCCCGGGCTATTTCGTTCCCTAATCGTTCCACTACCATCACCACCATTGGGATCTACGGCTGCAGGTGTAACGTAGCAGCGATCGGCAGTCACTCTGTGCGAGCAACGAGAAAGATAAATAAATAAATGAAAACAAAAAGTCCCATCAACCCCTGCGATGCATCGATTCATCAAACTCAATCGCGTAGCCAGCGACTGTGAATATATAAAAAAAAAAGAAGGAAAAAAAAGATAGTCTGATCGGCCGCTATAAATGTCAGCCGTAAATGTAAATGCAGTGTAGCGTGACAAAAAGCTCTCTTTAAAGCTCTTCCGGTAGTCGCGCACAGTGTTACGAAAACTCTTGGGTTTGGCTCGAGAGTGAACTCGGTCAACGTTACTCTCGAGATTAAATGACTCCCAGCATCCCTGAGAGTTTCTGTATGCGACTACGTCTTTTCCACCTCCCACCCTGTCTTAGCCTCCGCGCCCTTAACTCGAAACCCGGTCGACGATCTTTCTTGAATTTTTGGCAACCCCTGGTCGCGCGCTGCTCTTACACAACGTGACTACCGACTCACCCTTCTCGGATCTATAAGAAAATTCAACGATGCTACAGCTCGTAAAGATAGGACGGATAAGAGGAAGCAGTTGCACCGGAGCACTGACCCGGGATGCACCCTTATACTGGGCGCATCGTCGCATTGCAATTTCTATCCCTCTTGGTCGTATCGGAATGACGTTGTTATAACGCAGCTGGAGGGGTGGAAAAAATGGCAACCGCGCCTATAACAGTCAGGGGGTAGTTATGTCGCAGTGGATGCAGAGAACGCGGAAAAGCTCAGGGCGAGCGAATCCTCGGGAGCAGCGCGTATGAATGAATTATTCCTTTGGCTTTCGCTCCATTAGCCGTCGGGACGCTTAAGTGGCTCGAGCAGGAGATACGTTATTGCGTATGGCGTCGCCGACGGAATGAAAATTCTCGCTAGGGTGAAATTTCATCTTTATTGCAGAAATCTTGCCCGATTGCCGATGAAAAATTAGGAGTATCACTGGAGTGGATGAAGGAACGTTATGGCACGGCTATCCCAGCAATGGTATTACTGTTACTAAGGATATCCCCCCAGTCTGATCATTTGTTCCAGTTTTCCTCTTCGTAGTTAGGAACATGAGTGTCTTCCCCTAAGTGGATAAAAATTAAATCGATATTGGCCCCTTGTTAATCGAAGTGTTCCAGTCGGGTACGTATCGGTACGATCCGTATAAAAATGGCTGCGATGAGAGAGGAACGAATAAGAGGGGCTGTGTGGGGGAGAGGGCGGAGTAGTACAGTAGGAAAGAGTCAGGAAATTACTGTGCTCTTAATCGGTAGCCTTTATGCGGTAATCCTATTAAACAGCGCCGCTTTTTTTTTTTAGAGGGTTAGGTACGTAGATATCGTGCTGTACGCAGTTAACATGGGTTATCGATAAATGCAATCAATTTTATGTAAATAGATTTCATTAAAGGTATAATCGTCGTTGCTTTAACCGCAATTATAGTACTGAACTCCGTAGCTATATATAGTCGACTCATAAATACGGGTATCAATCGACTACTAGGGATATATAGAAGTTAAACGCGTGTTACGTTACTGCATAGACTAAGAAGTCCAAGAGGCGATATACGGGCTGATAATGGAAAGAGAGGAGAAAATAGGAAATTAAAAAATAAATCATGCGAATAAATATTTATAGTGCACCGTGTGCGAATCGCAGTAAACAATGAAAGGAGTAAGTAGAAATTTAAAATAAGGAAATGTGGATGAAATTTCGCGGGTATCTCGATAGGGGATGAAGGAGGCTAAAAGAGAGAGAGAGTGAGAGGAGGGGACGGACCGGTCGAACGGCCGAAGGAATTGGAGCGAAAAAAGTCACTGGGTAAAGTTTCCCTTGGCTGATACGAAGTCGTCGACACCGAACCTCACGACAGCTCTTTGATCGTTCACCCTGTTACCCCTATTCCACCCTCTGTATCTATATAGCTGCGTACACCCCCGAACTCCTCCTTCCTCTCGCCAAGATTTCAGAGACACGTGGACTCACTTGACACGTATAGGTACACACGGTCTAGCGAAGCTTGAGGAAATTTTTAGTCGAGACAGTATAATAGGCTGGAATTCTTTTATACACTTATACCGTATACACGTGCACACAACTTGATCAATTAGGCACGTTGAAAGAAAACTAAAGGACTTAAGGAAGGAAGAGTGAAAGGGTGAAATGATTCGTGCGTTCTAGACAGATACACCGGTAGATACAATGGATAGACAGACAGATATAGGGTAGATAGATAGATAGAGCCTGGAAGACTTCTGGAATCGCACCGTAGAAACGTGCCTTCCTTCCCGCGTCTCGACTGGTAATCAATATACTCGTCTAGGATTCCTCCGCCCTCCCCACCCGCACCCAACTCTCAACCCCTATTTCCAGCCCCATTCCCAACCCGAGGCAGCATTTCCCTCTTTGTTTCTGCAGTTCCTCTTCCGCAGCGGAATCTTCTTTCAAGAAAATTCCCGTCTTCGAATTCTGCTCCAGAGTCCGTCCATCCCCTTGAAGGGGGGGTAGCGGGATCCCTTTCTATTTTAACTCTCGCATCCCTTACCGTAGGTACAACGTGTACATCTGTACCAGAACGAAACGTACGAGAAGCAGCAACGTGATTCCGCGCGCGATTGCGACTGCGACCTGCGATTGTCGTTTCTGAGCCTCTGCGAGTGACCGGACGATTTTTCTTTCCTTCCTGACTGGAGTCTCCCCAAGCATCGCAAAGAATCAATTCCGAGCACCCCCCCCCCCCCCGCGCGGCTTCAACCATTTCTCCATCCCCGGAATGAACCCCTTTTACTACCCTGGCGTTTGTCGAGTCCAGACCCCAACGGATCTGCTAGATTGCTTTGTAGTTCTCCACGCGAATATGCGATGTATGCTATTTTCCCAGGGCCTTTGTCCCTGGTCCTGGGTGTGCCGATGAAAAAAATAAAAAATAAAGATAAATAAAATCGAACGATAGATTCCTGACTAAATTCACGTTGTGTTAATTCGTATTATCTTGATGATCTTTGAAAAATGTACATTAACAACTCGTCACACAGCTTCCAATGCGGAAACTTGGCGCGATTGCGACTTGGTCCAGCTCTATTCAGCATCTAATATGGTCCAATGAAATGATCATTGCTCTCGTGAATGAAGCTTTCCCTTCTATTCCTATATATAGCGCACCGAATAGCTATAAACGTACAGACGTGCACTATTCTCCGGGTCCATTCACGGATGCTGGTACACACTGTCACTCGAAATAGAAGATGGACATCCGTCCAGCATCCAGTGATGACTTTCGTGATTATTGAGAATGTAATCATTCTATAATATACTCCATGAAGGTTCCTACGTATGTGCATCATTATGTAAGCTAGTGGTACGTGGACCGTATACGTATAAACTAATGGCTGCTCACGGGTCATCGCTAAGGATTCGGTAAAGAGGAAATTTTGCCCTCCTAGTGAAACCTCGAGGGTGTCGTGTCCGACCTCCGTGAGATTGTTCCGGCAGGTACTTATACCTAGTGACTTCCTCTTGAATTTATTAGCCCTTAGCCCTGCGTATCCTGAGCCATTAGCCTTTTTTTATCTATATTATCTTTTTGCGCTTTAAGAGATACTAGTGGGCTTTTTCTTTTGAATCACATTATATCAAAACGACTATGTACATATATATACATGTAACGTTACATGTATATACAACTCACTATATTCCCATGTAGGGTAAAGCGCCGATGAAGAAACTGTAATTCGAGCTTATAAATTTCGCTTTTTATAACCCACACGGAGGCCAGTATGAGAATCGTTAAGATTAGAATTAATCGGGTGAAGGTCATTAGTTCGATCTGCCTGTACAAGATGCCGTATCAGGCATGTGCAGATTATTGCCGGTCTAACGATCCTTCCGTCGATTATCGTCGGATGACTAATTATTTCCCAAGAATTATTCACGTAAGTCTATCGCGCACAGCGATAGAGACTGCCCGATGAAAGAATCTAAAGCCAAGAATCATCCTGCTGACCTTCAGTTCCGTAATTCGGCTTTATGTAACCTACCGGCTAAATTTTTTCTCGAGGTCATCATTATTCCCTATGCGATTCGACATTTCGACGTAGTTCACATGAGGATTCTGGAATTTCTGGATTCCACGATTTCAGGATTCCGTACCGTCCGTCACAGCCACCGTATTCAGTGACGCACTAACCAATCGAACCATATATACAGTGCTTCCTCTGTCACGTACAGAGGCCCGTTTATCGTTCATTCCCTTTACATACCGGACACTCTGTAATCCCTGGCCACTCGTCGTATACCGGGTGTCCGATGTTCCCACAATGAACTCTCGCCGTCACGACCATTACTAGCATCAGCAACACCAACACCGGGAATACCAGCGGCGCCAGCGTCGTCCGATTAAAGCGACCAGGGATGCCCGGCGCTCGCCCGGATTTGCCCGGATAATTTCATTTTCGAAATTGGAGGGCTAATCATTCGACGTTGAACCTTCCTCTACGAGCTCGGCTACGAGTAGAGACAGCCATACCACTCCGAGCACTCTCGCTACACTCGTCAGCCCTTACCGCTTACTTAACCCCCCTAACACCCTCTTCCGACTGTCCTACGAAAATGAGAGCGACGGACCTTAGGATCTCTTACCACCCCTTGGAAAATTTACAACGGCTGACGACGTTACGCGTCCGCGAACGCGCTCTGGATATTTCAGGAGCTTTCCGATTAATTATTCCGTCGGATTCCACTCTGATTTAATTACCGCTCTTACGCCACTGGGTCCTTATTGTATCGTAGGAACGTCCACGGATATGTACTGTGCAGTATCTCCTGCTGTACTGTGGACGAAGCTTAATTTTCTTGACTGAGGTTCGCCCAGTGTCGTGGAACCTCGTTAAAGGTTTATTACAACTTCGCCTCTTGCTTTGTCTCGTAATTTTATTAACGTCATTATCTGTCAGTCAGCCAACGCTGTACCGTAACTTTCATCGGCGTGCGTCAGTACGAATCAGGAAGATTTGAGATCTGTATTTCGACTGAGAATTTCAATAATTACGATGGCAAGAGAATTAAGTTTAGAAACGATACCCACCAGCTGTCAGTCGATTTTCATCGATTTTGTGATCACCAACGTTCAATGTGCCGGGACACGCAACATCTACAGGCGGAACATTAGCAGCCTCGTCAAGAAGAAGATTCCTCGGG
Source organism: Trachelus tabidus (assembly GCA_030142655.1). NCBI lineage: Eukaryota > Metazoa > Arthropoda > Insecta > Hymenoptera > Cephidae > Trachelus > Trachelus tabidus. Next base: position 127,175 of record JARQTI010000815.1, on the reverse strand, counting down.
GTATATGAGATGAGACGAGGTAAGAGAAGGGCAGGGCAAGGTAGGACCTTTGCCGAGGGTGGAAAACGTCCATTCTTCGATAATCGTGGCAAAAAACGGGGGCTAATGGCGCGCGTGATGCTGGTGATTCAGAAAATTGTGGATCGGAGGGCATAATCGGGCTAATATCGCTGGTAGGTACCTACCTCCTCAAGCCACCCCCCGAACCTAGAGCTCCTTCTTTTTCCTCTTCTCCTCCAGCACCTCCATTGGCCACCTTATCCTCGTCTTCGTACTACCAGTCACTGGCGGCACCAGCATCGCCTCCTACCTCCACTTCCCTCTCCTCCTCCTCCTCCTGCGATTCTCCTTCTTCAAGATCCGAGAAAATTTTACTCGGCAGTTCATTTTCCACAGCGATGCCTCAGCTTAAAGCCTGGCCTGATCTCGTTCTAGGGTAGGAGCCAGCCAACCAACCGTCTAACCGTCTGAGCAAGCAGCCACCTTGAGACATCGTGAATGATTTTCCGCGTGAATCCCTATGCGGCTACGCCACTGCGAACGGGAGAGCGAAGCAGCCTATAGAAAAAAGAAAGGCGCAAGATGTACGAGTGAATTTGAATGTCCCTATAGGAAACTAAAAATATGTGGCTGTATATATACATGTATATGGTGACTTGACTCTGTTTGGTATCATCATCCTGGTAGAGTTAGGTACACGCGAGGGAGCCTGTGGATGAGGTAACTTTTCGTAAATGTAGGATGACGTAGGCGGTATCTATGATTGGCCATAATGTCTGCTCCACCTCGCGAGTCCAGTAGCGTACACTTTATATGTATACACCGTCCTTATGAATTATGGAAATTAATACACTCTAGTCAGCCATTCCGGGACTACGATTCCGTCGCTCTTTTTCTTCCTCTTTCGTACTCGCCTTTACTCTTCACCCGAACTGCTACGTCTTCAAGGTCCTCTAATGTCTAATAGACCAAGCCCACCCTCATCTTTGGCATTCGAATTGAGACGGTTGCGTCAGCGTTTCTTACTGGGTTCCTTTCCATCTCCTCCTCCTTCTTCTCTTTTTCTCTCTTCTTCGTTCTTTTTCTAGCTTCAGCATCGACTCAAACTCTTTCCTCCTTTTACCATCTTCGGTGGCAGCTAGTCTTTCCACTCATCCAACTGTCTATACTCGTCCAGAAGACTTTCCTTTAGGTTTCGGTTTCCCTTTATCATTCAGGAACGCTCCTAGTTTCCGCTTCGGGACACTCCGCGCAATTGGAACTTCGAACTGTGGATACGATAGTTGCGATTCCTGAAATTCTTACGCGGTTGTCTTACAAAATGCTCAAGGGGTTTTCGTTGAACGGGTTCAAGAGGATATCGGTATATGAAAGAAGAATATAGATGAATAGATGAAGAGAGAGAGAGAGAGAGAGAGAAATCTGCTGAAATATTTGTCTCTCTGTCAAGCACGAACGTGCACGTTGTAAGATAGTAGGACTCTATGCCATTTCGCACCCCTGTTTTACCACCCTCATGGGATCTATATATCCTTTCGCTATGCTCTGACATCCTTCTCGTCTCCAGATACTTTTCAGACTTTTTTTTTATAGGGTGCAGAAAAGATATGAATTAGTTCGGCAAACATAGATAGGGAGTAGATGCTCGTTTGATTTTCTTTTTTATTTTTTTTTATTTTCATTTCTGTTTATGGATTTCTTGCACAATCCATTTCTAGTAATTCTTGCGCCGTGTGAAGTTTAACGTCGATAAAAGTATCAGTTACCCTTCCGGGTGCAATTTTATTAATGACGGCCAGCACACACGGAGACCGAGGTCATTCGTGAAATGGCCGTTTCTATGGGGCCAAGCTCTGGGGCTGGTAGCCACCCCTAAAGATGAAGATAACTGGCTTACAACCCCCCGAAATCATTCGGGCCCGCGTTATACCCCCGAAAGCCGGATTAATTAAGGCCATTCAAATAAAATCGCGAGGCCCGAATGACGGTTCGAGTGCCCATCAGCCGGAATTGTTTGCCCGCCGATCGTAAATTGATTCCATTTCCGAGCAGGCATCGTTCTCTCTTCCTTTATCTGTCTCTCTCTCGATCAGCGTTTCTCTGTCACTCTGAAAGTCCGTTCGTTTCCAAATTCTGTGATTTCACCCGAATTATCTCTACCGTGTGAGAGTCTTAATTTCACGATTTTCCTTTTGATAACTTTTTATCCATTTTTCCCTCCCTTTGCCCCAACCGACATACGTCGTATAAAAACACACATGCTCGTTCGATAAAACGTTTCGTATTTTCCGCGCTTCGGCAAATCCATTAAAGGCGGTCTAATTTCAAAAAGTTAAGAGAAAATGGCGAAAGTGGGCACGAGGAAAGTGAAAAAAAGAAAATATTTCTCAACAGGTCAACCGACATCGTGACGCGTTCGAGGTCCGACGTGCATCGATATTCGATAACCATTAACTTCTAAGCCTCGCTCTCCCTCCCCCCTTCTCCCTCTCCGGTGGTTCTGGACCATACGAAACCCATTACAGACGCATCCCCAAACGGCAATTTTCCTCCTATAAAATAAATAACAATTAACGCGCGACTGCTTTCTCGGGGTTGGCTGCTTGCCTGATTCGACTGACTGGCTGCCTGACTGGGTCTGTAGGTAGTAGAGGTTATCCAATGGTGAACGTACGTGAGAGTCTCGACGATCGCTCCCGTCTGTATTTGTAGGCCATTGTCGAAGGGGGTTCGCTTTAATTGAGGAAACACGTGGCACCATCGTAAAAACTGGCGCGCACCCTCATAAGTGTAGAAGTAGGCTGTCACACGCCACTCGAGCATCGCGGTAGCACGTATATTCCGCTTCTTCGATTTTCGAGAGCATTTTCCTTCCTATTTCTACCGTACATTTTATCCTGTATCCCCCTTACATCCTTTTACCTTTTTACACATCGCCCTCCGGTATCTTCGATTTTCCTTATGTTACCCAGGCTACGTTCCCACTGGTCTCTCGGGAGAAGCTCAGCATTTTCACGAAGCTGCCGTAGCAAATTTCATTATCGAGAGGGGAAGAAAAAAAATAGATAAAAAAAATCTCCACCGCCATTAGCATCCCTTTTCTATAAACTCGATCGTGGCAGCTGACTACCGTGTATATTTTCGTATAATACATACAAAGAGGGTTCGTAAGAATTTTTTGTTGTCTCTTAGAAAATTCTTTTCGGCATCCCCTATGTCTTTCCAGTTGCGTCTGGGAAACTCGAGCTGGTCGTTAGGTTTATCGGCGACCTAACAAGACCTTTATGCTTTATCACACCCTTCGTCCCTAATTCGTAGCGTACGCCATCACAAGCGGCACTTAGTTTTCAGACGAATCTCATCTCGTGTGCGCACGGGTTCAAGAGGTGTACCAGGCTTCGAATGGAGGAGCCATAGCAAAGAGCACATGAAAAATCACTGAGTATAGAGTGCCGAGTAGCAGGGGGGGGGGGGTGGCTCTTCGGTAAGGGAGCATTCTCGCTCATTTTTTTTTTGAGAGATTGCTCGTCTCTCGAGTCGAATGTAAAAAGTCAGCCGAGCCGAAAACACATTACCAAGGGGTGGCGACCCTCCCCCCCATACAGCGGTACCTTTGTTTTTCCCTTTGATCAAATCCTGACAAGCTCCAAGCAATAGTGGCAGGAGCGACGTGAGCCCGATGATTGTAGGAGGCAGGTTCAAGGTTAAAGTGAAGAATGAAATATTTCGAAATCGGATCGCGATAAGCTGCCACCGACTACACGTCGTCCCATCCTCCAGAGCTGTGACGTCAAGTATATTATACACGTGAGACCGGTGAGAAATCAGCTGACTACTTCTGTGGAATATTTTTGATAGGCACAGAGATCAAATATCCGAACACGGATTCGCACGTGTATTCTGACATCTACAGCGTTTTCTATTAGACTTTTGTGTCTCAGGTATACCAACATACAGGCTCAGATACGTGATCCATGTACGTACGCACATGATGAACAGGGCTTGAGGGTAAAAACCAAAGGGAGAAATCGCATAGTTTGAGATGTTATGAAACGAGAAAACGTAGGACGAAGGGAAGACCACCGAGTGGGGGAGGTGGGGGGAGGGTCTACGAGTGACTCTCGTAATTATGCAAAGTAATTATTTTCTCCAGAATGTCGTTCGTCGTTGTTGGTCGCGAACGGTACGAAATGAAAATACGTAGAGTTAATTAAAGTACCGAAAGTATCCGCTTGGTGCGTTGCCAGTATATTTAGCAAAGCACGTCTGACTGGCACTTGCATCCGCGTACGATCTCTATACGTTCCATGAGGAATTTGCTCACGGGGCGCACAGCACGAGATGGAAAGTCGTAGGGGGATGGACGATGGCATAAAAGAGAAGCATAAAAATAGCCAAGAGTATATAGGCCAGCGGGGGAGCGCTGCAAGGGACTGGGATCGACCAATCAAAGCCTGCCGTCGGATCCTCGCGATTGACGATCCCGTTAAATTGGAACTGGCCGTCATTCGCTTATCGACGCTCTCACAGCATTTTAATGCACGCTCACTTGTTTTTAATAACGTTTTACATTGTGTCGTTTTATACGATGAAATTTATGGCGGCTGGATGCACCCCGTTGACCCGACGTAAACCATCTACCTAGGAGAATCAGCCGTCCGCGCTCTTGTATATATGTATATGCTTTTTACTCTCTCTCTCCGCCTTGCCTCTTTCTCTGTCTCCTTTCAAACTACGTACGTCTCTACTTCCCTACCGATATTACATACTGTTTAATATTGCGCCCTCCTGCACATAAACATACACGCCTACCGGTGCGCCTATTGACTATCATAATAGAATTCATAGTCCTTTATTAGAAGTGCAGCCCACCCTAGTCGACCACCACGAAACCATCCAGACTGCACTTTCACAGAGGTGCGGCCATTGTTTGCTTCCTCCCCTCCCCTCCCCCTTTACAAAGGGTGCACGAGACCACTCGTCCGCTCGATTGGGCATTCAAATTTAATTGTGATGCTTTAGTCAAATGGCCCTCGCGTCACTTTGCGGCTGGTTACGACTCTCTCTCTCTCTCCTTATCTTTCTCTTTGACTTTATCTTATTGCTCCCCCCCCCCCGGCGGCCATTGCTCAAAGTACATAATCAAATTTTCCACGCGCCCTTGCCTCATGTCAGATCTTTCTACAGTGCATCCTTCGGTTATAAAATTTCACTGGCATCGCGTCGATGCATTAGCTGAGGTTTTAACCGGTGTACATTGTGAAGTTCATACTCTGTGGTAAAACTCCGTCAGACTAGACGTATCCCTTCTGGGGTTGAAACTTGTTTTGAGAAAAGTGCACGGAACGAGTCCTGCGGAAACGACGTGGGACAAGTTGCGGTTTTCAGTGCGGGCGCTGGCTAACAATAAGTTCTCATCACCCACAGGAGCACTTGGAGTTCTTCTAAGTGGCTTGGAAGTTCGGTAGTTTTGGAGTCGAGCAAGATATCTCGTTGTTGTCTAAGATCCATGAAGCGCCACGACGTGTTCGGATACAATTTCTCGGCTGGCGCTAAGCGCGCTTACGAGGATCGAAGTACGATCGGTAAGTAGAGATCTACCTTCGAAAACGTTTAGATGCTTCGTCACAAGAGGAACGGGGGGTAGGGGATATCCTTGGGATATACAGTGGTGTAGGTTAGAGAGCGTTTGTTCTTATTCGAAAATCGTGTGAGTGAGATTGAAATTTTGAAAGTGAAAAATTTATAATACATTTAATAAAAGTTTCCCATTGGATCCTCAGGAGTGGGATTGAGTCATCGCCTAAGAAATCAGCACATCCACCTGGTAATCTTGGCTCTGGGAATTCGAAGTTTCTGAGCTCGGTTAGAGAGCTCGGTATTTCAAAGAGGCCGCTACTCGGTTTGACGGTGGCGATGACGGTGATACAAGAGTGGAAGGTATCGAGGAGGGTGGTGGGTGGGTAACCGAGACGAGGGTGGGTGAGTCTGCCTTTGAGAGTTTGAGTTTTGAGAGACAGACACGAGGATCCTTATATTTCAAATTAAAGGGAAATTCGAAATACCTTCCTCAAAGCTCTCAAGCCCTCTCCATGATCTCTCATCCCCTCCACTATTACTTTCCCTCTCTCTCTCTCTCTCTCGCATCCCCTTTGCCGGCAGCTCGCTCCATCCCCTTCTCTCCTCTTTCCACTTACCGAATCTTTCGCTATCTACCTTTCCAAACCCTATCTCTCTCGCTCTCCCTTAACCCACCTCCCCCCCCTCCCCTACCGTCTGTTTCATCCTGGTTCTCGTCTCCGAGTATTTAAACTTTTCAAATTGAAATTGTTTTCGATATGCAGGTGAGTGCTCTCGAAAGGTAGGATAAGGGAGTATCAGGGGCAGAGTTGCCTGATGGAAGGGTATAAGCAGCCATCCAGTTACGTAGATAACTAGACTACTGTCAAGCTCCGTGTGTATATATACATCCTCCCTCGAATTTTCTCCACACAGAAAAGATCGTTACAGCAGCGCCGCTTTTCACGTCGATTCTCGACGTTAAGTTCACAAAGATTTTCCATTGCGAATTGTCGGGGCTCGTTGTGTCCCATTGCGCTATTGAGAAAGCAGCCATCCGTAACGTCGGGGTAACTCGCGACCTCTATACCACCAAATCGTTTCATTGATTTCACAAAATTGGAAATACGTCTCCCCGAAGACTATTTCTTTCTCGTAACAATCAGATACCCAAGTACCCAACGCAAACTCCGATCCAGACTCTGAAAAAGATTATTAAAACGTTAATAAAAATCTTAGCCACAAGAACTCACGTTTGTGTCGTCAAACTAAATATTATACGGTACGTACGTCGAACGTGTATAAAAGTATCGTACAGGCGTAGTTACAAAGGTGAACCTACTGCTGACTTTAAATTGTTGCGCGCTTTGTAGAGGACCCGGCGTCGGGATACGGTCTACTCAAAATACGCTTCTCGGCACCGCAGCATGTTTCTTTTCTCCTATTGTCCTCGAAGCACATACCGACCACGTGTTTTCCAATTGTACGTAGCAACATCATTGTGTACTATGTAGGTTGGCGGATTGGTCGACCGTCGAACTGCAGTCATCGTGTTCCAGCGGCAGCGCAGCAATGGCAGCAGTGGCAGCACTGAGGGCTCCCACCATTTCCTACTGGCATCGCTGTACAACGCATAACAAAGTAGCGCAAAACAATGCTCTCGGCAAACAAGTACATAGCAATGATATCACCGGGCGATACACGAGCCGCTCCCACTACGTGGTACATAGGGCTAGCTTCACGCCGCACTTTAATACCAAGCTTCGTGTCACGGGCGAAAATATCGATTCGTCATAGGGACTCTTGATCTTGGGTAAAATTACATAGGGATTATTTTTATGTCAATGGTATTATCGCAACACGAATCTTCGCTTCTAATTGGACACACTGGTCGGACAGTGTAATTGAAAATTTTAGGTTTTTTTTTATTTTTTCATGTTTTCGTCATGGCTCAACCTCAACAACGAAATTTGCAGTAACGGTATACGTATTTGCGTTACGGCGGTCGGCTTATAAATAACTAATTTCGAATCTCGACATATCGAGAAAACTTTGATCAGTTTTCTCCTTGAATAGGTGGGGTTGGGGAGGGGGGGGTGGGGATGGTGTAGGACGGCGAACGTAGCGTGAGGCATGCATACTTCATGACTTGTTTGCAAAAGTTTCGCAAGCTCCTCGTACGGGATCGAGACCTGGGACTTTGGATGACTCTGAGAAGGGTCGTCCGCAGGATTTTCCGGGTTAGGAATTTTCTTTGGGTCGAAACACCAAGTTTTCGTAGTGGGCGAGCAAGGGGGAGGGTATGCTTGGTTTCCTTGAGAATCTTTTGGGTCTTTTATTATTTTAATAAAAAGCACGTGTAGAATTTTGAAGGAGACATTTTTGAAAATATTACACGTCTTGTACCAAATTAGGGTGGCGTATATTCACATGTACGTATATCATGCTTATACGATCGTCGTATAGACATACTCTTAAACTACAGAGTAAGGGTCACTTGAGTCAGTAATAATTTCGTAAGAAATGAAATTTTCATTGCCATATTACTTCGCGTAAGACTCGGGCCGATTGTCTCAAGGAGGAATGCCGATACGGTGGCCCTTGTCAATATATTAGTTATACACATTAATGGAAAGCAAAAATTTTCTATTATTGTTTTTTTGGCAGATTAATGAAAATCAGTGCAGAATCTTTGGTTGTCTTAGCAAAAGGTCTCTTGGCAATGAGTAATTTAGATTCGGAATGATTTTAGGCCAATCGATCGAACCCCAATGGACGAGCCAATCGAATTAATGATAAAGCGAGAGGATTTTCAAGAGAAATTGAAACTTCGATCTGCCGACATTCTGGGTTGAAAATTTACTTTGCTATGAAAACAGGAGGATGAAGCAGGTAGAAAAGGATATGAAATTGGATAAAAGGGATTGACGAGGAAGAAGAGGGAGCGTGAAGTGAATTATAAGCTCCACGGGGCAAGAACAAAATCGAGGGTTGCTCTCTTCGAGTGGAATTCGAACCCCGTTGATTTTTCTTCAGTTTAATTTTCATGGTATTTTCATGTTTATCCTATTTTCCACAGTTTCACTTGCTCCTGTTCTATCGAAGCTACAACGGCTCCATCTGGCGAAACGTCAAAATTATTATATCCTTTTGATTAGCGCGATTAACGAATCGACTCGGTGATTAAACCGGATGTAACTCAAGAACTTAACCGGAAGTTGATAAATTGCAATATCCGGAAACGACGAAACGATTCTTCATTGAGATTCTTGATATTCACGAAAGCCACGTATCAAGTGTATAGTAACTACTACATAATTTGAGCCCCTGTGTTATATCCGGCCTCGTCCTATTCCAAGTTTATTAAGTCTAACCGCGACTTGCCTTATCTCCCTGAAGAGAAGGGAATGGCGAACAACCCCTTCTTTTATTCTGGCAAGCGCGTTACGGCCTTGCCACCCGTAAATTCATATCTCGAATAATTTTCACCCTGCCTCGGTACCACTATCCTCTCCGAAGCCCACGGCCCGTTTGGCTAACGGCCAGAGCTTCTCGTAGCTCCCTCCCCCCCACCCTATACGATCACTACCCTCTGCCAGCATCGCTACCACCATTTCTTCCTCATCCTTTAACCCCTTTCTTATTCTTTTCCTATTTTCACTGATTTTCCGGATATCGCTTTGTGATCCCTGCTGCCGTATTTTACCGGCAGAAGGTCCAGTCCGCCTCCGTATCCTCTTCCTTCTCTGTTACAACCACCCCCTACCACCCCCTTCCAAGTAGCAACCGCACCCTCCACACGCCAGGACTTCGCTGATCGGCAAGAATTCGAGGCCCAACTTCCTTTTCAGTTTCTTTTAGGATCGAGGACATTTATTTTTTTTTTCACTTCCTTTTCACCAGACAGCTCCCGACGTCTCCTGTAAAAATCTTAGATCAGCTCGTCTGCCCAGGGAGCGGACGCTGGTTGCCACGATGGCGTCTGCCATCTCTGGTCACCCTCCTACAGCCTCCTACAGGAGCACGAAGCGACTGTATGCTTTCTCGAGAGCTAGAAGTCAGGTCCAAGAGATACGGATGAACGAACGTCAAAACGTGGCAGTGTCTGAGGGGTCGAGCGACGGTCGCGAATAGCGACGAAAGCCGAGGCTAAAATCGTCGATGACGCTATCAGCTTTATAATCGTAGCTTCGAATAAGATAAGACTTCAGACTCAAGCGGCACCGACCAAGATGGAAGCCCGAGAGGACGGGGAGTTGAGATAAAGAATTAACTCGGCAGATTTCCCTAATGAGTTTCCTTTGGCCCCGTTCGAACCGATCCGCCGCCCTTTCCTGGTAACGAGAAGAGGAGAATTAAAAAAGAGAGCAAAGAAGATAGAGAGAGAGAGAGAGAGAGAGTAAAAAAAGCAAGAAGATATCTCAGCTATAAAAGGAGGCCTCGTGTCTACCAGGAAGCGCGGGAGATATAAAGAGCGGTGCGCGAGGGTTGGACAGGGTGGAAGAAAGAGGGATGAAAAAAATTGTGGAAATACGAAGAGGAGGAAGAGGGTCGCAATCACGACTCAGGGGCTGCTCGATATAAGCGGGCGCAAAAAAAAATGGTCCACCTTTGTAGGTTTTACACGATCGGCAATATAGTGGAGGAACAACCCCATTGGGATAGACGGATATTAGTATTCCGCAAACGCTCGAACGGCCGTGGTGTAGCGTTTCCTGTACATGTATGTTATCCACGTATACACATTCACATACGTGTACACGAGACCGAAAGAGTCACAGGATACGAGACAGATATACACACATATATATATATAGAAAAAAAGAGAAAAAGACAGACACAGACTGATAGCACCACAGGGAGGAACTATCGTCGGCAAAGCCACGCGTGCGTCTATTAAATATAAAAATATTTCGAGCAAGTCCGGGTTGCCAGGGTGATACTTCCAGAAGAAAATATCCAAATAAAGTGATATTATTATTGCTCTTGTATTATCACATAAAAAGAAGAAAGCTGATACTCCGATATATATCCTGTTCCAAGAAAACGCACGCTGCCTATCGAACACCGTGAGTCTCCTACGACGCGTCACTATCAAGCTTCTTATACGTGCGCCATTGAAGGTACGAGCGTTGCTGGGAAACCGTAAACCATAAACCGATGCTTCACGCACAGCGAGCTGGCTGCTGCATAGAATCTGCGTTACAGCCAATGCAGGAAAAGTAATGCTGCGCTCCCTATGGATAGCTCATGCGTATTCTATCGTCTTATAAATACATAACCTATATGCATTATGGTATATACACGTTCTATCTATAATCTGACCACTTCTTCCATAACACTTCTCACTCCTCGAGGGTTCCTCCGGAGAAAGTTTCGAACGTTTGTTTCAGCCGCGAAATGAGCTCGACTCCATAAAAAGCCTTTTTTTTCCAGCACCAGGTAGAGACTTTACCAGAAGGAAGTTACCCGGCATTACCGCCAAGTCCCGTAACGATAACTGCCTTTAGAACCTTCGGGCTTGGTACTCTTCCTCGAATCGCAAACGTCTCGTAAGTTTGCCCAAGGTGCGCCCGGCCGGCTATGAGACCTGGGCCTAGTTTGCATATTAACCGATCCTCTACGCTGATACCTACTATAGTATATGCATAGTGTATAACGTGCTATAGCGTAGGATAGTATTTAGTGTCTATACGCTATGCTAGTTGACTAGTCGACTCTGGGTAAACCAGTCGAGTAAACCGATATTCAATATTCACTCTCCATAGACGGCCATGGAGACGTCCACTGGCAAACTCTCTGATTCGCAGCCATGTGCTGTTGATTGCCGACTTGCCTGACTCATGGCTCGATACTCGCCGACGTGACGTACCTACGTCGACGACGTCGAAAGTGCCGCAAAACCACTGCGACCAGTGCTCGGCAAATATTTTTATTTTCTTTAATATTGGCAGCAGTACATCCAATACTGTGTGTGTGTTTTGTATCGATAAAGAGTAACCATATACGAGTGGCTGTGCTTTTTGGCACTAGTTGGCTTGCGAAAATACGTAGCCTCGTAATAATGCCTGACAATTTTTAACTTATCCTCGCAATAAAGGAGAACGGACTATACGTAGCATACAGGTACGTCGTACGGCTACGTGGGGGGATGCTGCCTGTCGCCTGCTGGATACTTTATTAAATCGCCACTGTGTAGCTTGACACTGTTTAATTTTTATATGGACTAAATAGCGTTACAGTATCGGTCGGTTGGTACAGGAGTCAGGGGATTGACTTGCCATGTGTTATCGCAGGGTATGCAATTTTTTGGGGGAGTGGGGGAGGGGGGGTTATTTAATTTTTCGTTCTAAAGGGGATAATGCTTTGTACGTCCCTTCGTACCTACTTGGGACTCGATGACACAGACTCACCCACGTGACTGGGACACGTCCAACCTAATGAACCTCGCATGATGGAGTGCGACCACGGACGCGGGCAGTACGGGCAGCCAGTCACTGTCGCAAAAATGAAAACCCGCCGACAGAGATTAATTGCACGGCTCGGGGTAACGAGCAATTAATTATTATCGAGTAATCAAATTGTTCCTGGTGTCCTTGTGATTTTTAATTAGTCCCATGGAACTTCGTTCGAAATTTTACTAACCTCCGCTTTATTCTCCTTACAGCAGCATCCTTGTTTACTACCTCAGGAGCGGCTCAATCCTTGGTCCTTAAAGCCCGAAAGTATCAAGCCACTCAATATTTTAGCCATTCTTGGTATGTCATTAGCCTCCCTTTCTCGTTATGTCCAACTACCCTTCGTCCCGTTAGGAATGAACATGCAATTGGAATACGACTGTATAAATTGGATATACAGTATACCTGTATGTATTTTTTCAGTTAACTGGGCGAGTGCTCATGATTTTCTCCAGCGATAAGTCCCACTTCTTTTCTTTTTTAGGGATCGCCCTATTTTGATTCCACCCTGCGTGTACGTAATGGCCGTACGTATATGGCGACATATGGACAGCACGCGAATTCCTGATAGCTTTATGACTCACTTCACCCAGGGATATATATTACTCAAAAAATCTTTCTCCGTGCTCCGAATCTGTTGGAGATGTAACAAAAATATGATCTTAATCGAAACACGTGTGATCGTCCGATGCATGTGACATCGCGGAATATTTGCTTTCGCTGTCTCGTTTAAACTCGCTTATTTATACATCGATTTATACACACGACTGTAAACTATGTGTACGTATTCGGCTCGTATACTTACTAGTACACTGTGACGTAACTGTACGCGTCTCGATGCACACATGCAATTGTTGCAGTCCGAGTAAATGCACTTGGGCGTAATCGCGCCTATAGTCTGGCTAAGCCAACGGCCTTAAATGCTTGCTTCCGCGAGTACCATTATTATCACGTAATAGCAGGAACTAAGAGCGTCACGACGAAGTTTAGCACTGATTGTCGATTGGTACCGCGAATAGTCAACGTGGTTATACGTGGCGCTGTAGAATCTGTTGTTTACGTGTAAATTGAAAATCTATTGTAAAAACGAAACAGCGAAAATCGGCGTCACGTACGAGAATCGACTCTATTGGCCATTCTACAATGCAACGGGATACGTATCGCGGAACGTATAAGCGAAGCGATATTCAACTTTATATTTCCCTAATTCCATTGGATCCTCCGATCAAGAAGAGAAAATCGTTCTAAAACCGAGCAGGGCAATTGTTTTTTTCACGTTAATCCGTTACAGATTACGGAACGGGGCATG
>JARQTI010000815.1:59257-112756 GCA_030142655.1 Trachelus tabidus | reverse complement strand
AGGGAAATATAAAGTTGAATATCGCTCCGCTTATACGTTCCGTGTTACCTATTCCGTTGCATTGTAGAATGGCCTTATGGGGTAACGAGCGTGATCGGAACGATCGTAGAAAAAATTGAAGGGAAATCATGTTTTTAACGTTTCTCCACTAATTGTACACGCATATTGTGCGTTCATAGAAACGAGCAGGATTTGCTCAACGACGCGAAAAAAACGCAGCTTCCCGATTGAAATGCAGATTCTACCGTACGGTGGCTGACGACTGATGAATCCGTAAAAAGTGAATATTTTTTATTTCTTCCTTTCTCTATTTATTTTATTTCTTTTGGCTTTCGCGGATTCTCTTGTCTCGTTCCGAGTAAATTTCGCACTCGCGCCACAAGCGATATTCCATCTCTGTTATTTCTGCTTCTGTGTCCATATACGCAGGGCTGGCTCCCGTTCGCGGCTTCCGCGACCCAATTTTCTGTTTACTTATATGAGCCGACGCGTATTCATTCGCACGAATATCGTACATATTTTAACCTGGTATTTGCGACCGCCAAACCGAATTGTTTGGCCACCGCGATATTATGCGGTAGCCAATTGATAGGTGTTTATCGTGCACCCTGTGTTTAATGAGAGAGACGACGTAACGAGGATTTTATACTAGGTGGGTGCGACCCATTGGCTAACCGGGATAGTTGAACCGGTGCCAAACGGTAGAATGCCCTGGGTGGTTTATCGGCCTCGCCGACTCCCTTGTAAATTTCCACTCGTTTCTTTCCAATTGGAATGTCCATTCCTAACCTTGAAAGATGTTGCCCTTTAACCTCCCTTTTACCGATCGAGTACGCTGGCTTCGTCTATTTACAAATGGTACCAGGGACTATGTCATTCTTTGTACAGTCTGACCCATGTCCAGCGTATATCGGCGCTTAACTAAATTTAACTTTTACTCGATTCCTGAAATCATCCGTATTTTATGGACACTGGGTACAGTGTGCGGATGAGTTGGATACGTTGGAGGATCGGAAGCCGTGGTATCAGCTGCATCTAGCAGCAGTTTTGTTTAATCAGGGACGAGAGCGTTGGTGGCTCCGGGCTGCTGCTCTGTGTGCAGCTACTGTCTGTTGGCTTATCTACTCTTCTCTCATTCTCTCTCTCTCTCTCTCTCTCTCTCTCTCTCTCTCTCTCTCTCTCTCTCGAATCCTTTGGAGCACATCCTGCCTGCTAGAGTCATCATACGTAACACAGACGAAGAAGCCACAAGGACCGCCAGAGGCTTCAAACATTGATGCTGACGTTCGACGTTCTCGACTAAACATGAAAATTATTGAGTTTCACATTGTGCCAAGTAAAGTCGCATCCACACGACGTATTATAACGCGACAGGTCATTGAAAATCCCTCGTGTGTCGAGCGTGACGCCCTTCGCCATTTTTCAGAAAACATTCGACCGGTCGCTGTTCGAGGTCCAGAAGGTCCAAGAGGCGCATAAAGGGGATCCCACCATGAATGCCACGTGGGACAAGAACCGCACAAAGGAAAAACTTTTTTAGGAAACTCTTCCCTTCCCTCCTCAACCCCAATACGATGCTTCCTACTCCAGGGAGCAGCGAGGGAGAGGACGACTGGTCGATCGTAAAAAAAAAGAAATGGAAAGTTTATTTTAACTGTCCCCGGTATACGAGGGGCCAATGCGGTAATGGAATGTGTTTCGGGAAGCACCCACGTACTTCACGGAAGCGAGGAGACCAAATGCTCCATTTTCAGTTTTCATGCTCTTTCGTCAGTCTCTTCAGGACTTCCTCGGACTTTCACGTGATTTCCCGAAAGATTTTTTTTGCGTTTTCTTTTCTTTATACATACTACCAACTCCCGCTTACCTCTTTGATGAAGCTGCTACTGGTGTACTGTTTTATATATATATATATGTAAAATATCAGTAAAACTTTTTCATTCCCCGTTTGTAAACAGCGAACAGGATCTCTTGATTACATCAATCTTTTCGGCATGGACTTCGAAGCTTCTAATTAAAGGCAAATAATTACGTCATTGCCCGTCGTAAATACCTGCGTTCGACTCGGATCATAAACATTGAAATGACTGTGGATTCGCTCGTTTGCCTTTTAACAAGACTGCGACCGTCGGTATCCTCGGATGAAATCTGTAACAGCCTCCAGGGAATGGGTCCAGATGATCGTGAAGTTATTTGCCTGCCGGTGTACGGAGACTTTGCACAATAAGAATGGCCTTCTCGGAAAAACATGTTATGATGAACCGCTGGTCGACGGTTTATGAATTTTTAAAGAAGAAATAGAAAGCAACGCTTCGTGAAAGTTTGCAAAATTTTGCGAACGCTTTAGTATCGTAGCCATGCTCTAATTTGATAACCGGTTTAAATTCGGAATACGGTTTTATTTCCTCGACCGGCGAACGAGGCGTTTCAGGATCGTCGTATGACTGTACGTCCTGTTCGTAATTTGCAATTTCCTGCGTCCCTCGAACGGCACTCCGTTTCGTGTATTCTCATTGTGCACGTAATATTATATTTAGCGAACGAGTAACGAACATGGGAAAACCTAACCAAACCTCGCGAATCCACGTAGACACGCACGCGCGCACGCAGATTGTACGCCACGTGGGCACCGAGGGCTGCCTTGTAATTCTTGTAATAACAATTTACATCCCCAGTGCCTACTCACCCCTTGGATATAGAGCTGGTACATCCCTCGTAGAAGCCACCCTTATACCCTCTAGATTCTCGGAATTCATAATGTGCGGTAGAACGTACTCGGAAATCGTGCTTCCGTGCGCATGCGCGTGGGCACTGTCTTAGAATCTTTTTTCTTTTATTACATTATAAGATTCAGGTATCTGTAGTTAGAGACCGAATGCGAATAGATGCTGAACACTGGAGAGGATATAAGATAATGTGGAGGGACGGACGTCGGGACGCCTCCGCTTAACAGGATACGCTCGTCCAAGCCCACGTCCGCCTGGGTTTACGTGTGGGAGTGATAAAACTGGTCGGATCCAACAAATGGCCTTCGTGCTTGTATCGTTGTTTCTCGAGTACACGGTCAATGTCTGTGTAACCGGCATAAGGTCGTAAAATGGAAACCACCCTTAGGTTACAAGTTACCTTTCGACCCCGGCTCCAAATTTTCAGGCAGCGACACGTGAATACCGGATGGGTATCTAGTCGTGGGAGTTTCGAGATGACTCGCTCCTATGGGAATTCCATGGGGTTTCTGGCTCCTTTATCGACGTCGCAAATTGAGGATAATGAATTGGCTCTATTGATCGGGTATCGATTTTAAAAGGGAACCTTTCTTAATGGTTCCATTCGGCCTATTCCTGGAAATAAACGAGGGCTTATCACTAAGGGCAACCGTATCGGGAAGCCGCAAAACAAACGACTCTTCCTGGTCGAATGTTTGCCAGAGCTTGATATCTGAAAGACACTCGAGAGGAAATGGCTTTTTGACATTTTTTTCAGATTACTAACAAACAATAGTAATACCAGGAATTGTCATTTAACATTTTTTTTTTATTCGAACAAAATTCATTTTACTATATAGGTACTGTAGGGGGGTGAGTTTTCGGCATTATTCGTCACGTTGAAAACTTCTTTTGATAGGGGGGCGGGGGGGGGGCTTGACGAAGGGCTGCTGGAGTTCTCTCGAAAAATTGCGTAACTGCGAAGTCGAGACTAATTAAGGTGGGTAAGGTGGTGAAAGGGGGTAGTCAGGACGTGGACATTGATTTTATTCGCAAAATCGTGAAGATCAAACGTTTTCCTTGTATTTTAATGAAATTCATCCCTTTATGCTTTCAGGTAAGAGAGAGGTCTATTCGCATCCACGGTTTATATTCTTTCACCCCTTTCTACCAACCCTGTGCGTATCCATCGCAGTGGCTGAAGTCTTCTGACGGAGGTGGGGGGGTGGAGGTAAGTGTGGAGAGTTGCAAATATTCCAGGTACAGCTTTTATTACTAATTGAATCGCGCGTTAATGGAATATGCTTGCGGCCGTTCGTGTGGAATTTCAAAAGCAATTTCCACCCTTCGTTTTTCATTATTTTTTGCCAAACCTTACAAAGACGTCTGATCCTACGATCCTCGAACTTTGTTATATCTACTAGGGTAGGTGTCGTATAACTACTTATTTTCGCAGCACGTGCACCCTCGCAAAGAGGGTTGTAAGGGGTGGAGAATCAAGCGAAACGTGTGAATTCTTCATGGCGCCTTCTAACACCCCCGTTTAATGCCAGGGCTAATATTATCGATCTCACCCCTTTTGTCTTGTGAAAATATACCCCCAACCAGGATATATAAAGGGTGTGCTCGCGTGTCGCTCATTGTAAACCAGCGTAGGTCACATTCTCGTATTATACCGGTTTGTCGCCCTCGATATTTTCTCTTTCTCCTCTCATCCCCATGCCGTCCCTTTTCGCTGGAGAACTCTTGGGGCTATTTTCCATTTTTCGAGAAAAAGGAGTAAACGAGGGAAAGAAAATATTAACATCAATATAATTGATCCTTGAACTCTGGAAGAGCGTAGGCCCTTGGTCGGTAAGATTTGACGAAAGGGGTGGATATTACGCAAGAGCCCTCTGGCCGACCGAAATAGGAATTTATGTAGGCTAAAATTAGCCACTAGTCACCCTTCGCTTTCTACGCATAATTCACACCCTCCCATTCTCTTCTGCTCATTTTCTCGAAACACGACCACGAGACGGCAACAACCCTTGTCTCGTCCTCTAGCTTCTTGAACCCCTCGCGCGAAAGCCCCCACCCCCGTAGGGAGGTCGCGTGTAGACGCGCGGTACAGGAGCACGCGGAACACCCGAGGGCTGTTTTATCTCAGGGTGTGAGCGGATCCTGCGCAATACCGGGTGATCCTGGCGATACTTTATTAACCACCTGCGGACGGGAATTAGTCCGTACTTATCGTACTTTTCACGAGTTTCCCGTGGCTATTAATCCACTCGCTACTGATTAAGGAATCAGCCGATCCTAAGGGAGGAGGCTGCCCTCTCTCTTGGATATTACGTAAGAATAATGGCGAGCGACGATAAAAAAATATATCCCTAGAATTAAAAAGTTCCCAGAGAAAATTTCATAACGTTTAAAGTCCCGATATCGCGAGAGCTAATCACCAGATCTTTAATGAGATGAAAATAAAGAAAAGTATCTCAAGAGAATCGCGCACCTATCAATTACCATTTTTACTCGAACAAACCTTGATATACTTGAAGAAAAAAAATTTTCCAAAAATTTCACCAATTATAATCATCCCTTGAACTAGATGACTACCCCACAGAGCTCTACCGTACAGATAAATCTCTTTCTTCTGAACTTTCACCCTTGTTCCTTCACCATGTAGAAACCAAGGAATTTATTCACTGAGTGAATAGGTATTTACATACACATTAGTGCACGTATAAGTACGTGCTTAATATGCATCTCTTCCACAGCGGACCTAACCATTTGGCTAAAAGCAGTAGGTGCCGCACCGAATTCGGACTTAATCGTATTAAGCGCGGACCATTTTGCATGCGGCTTAGAATTAGTGCGGTTTCGAACGCGTATCCACTTCAACGCTAGAGTACAGTACAGCGGACTGTACGAAGTTTCAAATTGCTGTTATGCAATTCGGTTATGAGAGGTGTGTAACGCGCCTTGACCAGATTTACGGAATTCGCCTCTGTATCTCGAGCACGACCCCTGGGGCATCGAAGGGCTGCTGTATAATCGTAGAGAAGATCAGTTCGTGCCTAAAGTACAGTCTGCACGCGGAAACTGGGATAATTCAGCCAAGTGCCTAACGATCAAATTGATCCAGATTAATCGGATCCGTTCCCCTGTACTATAGCTGTATAATCAACCCCCCACTACGAATACATAGCTCTCGATCCATCTGCCGCATTCCTCCAATTCTATATCTCCGGCTACCTTCATTCCGTTCAGCGTAGTCCAACGTGGTCCATCGATTCCGGAATGCCCGGAGACTGTCTCCGCAGGCCGAAATATCCCGTGATCTCGCGGCGTTTGCCCGGGAGTAGCGTCAGAGCATGCAGCGGTACATGCTTCACTGTCGCCGACTAGACAGATGAATACAGCATACGTTTCCATCAAGCCAGCCCGTTTTCGTTGGAACAATAAATATTCTAGACAAGGGTATGTTATTATTACACGTTCCTCCTACGTAGAGAACTGCAGGCACGAAAACGCTATAGACGCTTCAGCTATACTGTAGACCTCTTTTGAGTCCGTGTCCCTTACGCCCTTAGGGAACACCTTCGTGGTACCATGTACATTTTGCCAAGCCCTTTCTAGGCGTGCGTTACCGCAAAAATTAATGCAACACCGTGTACCGTTAACGATTTCAACTTTTCCGTTTTCAAAAGACCTCCCTCGCGCAGAGGGTGCCTGTGGCATTTCTGCAAACATCCCTTAGCTCTAAAGTAAGACTGAGGGGAGAAAGAAAAAGAGGAAGGGTTGCCTGTGTTCGGGTGCACCCTCTATATCGTTTTCACCCGGCGAAACTCGTAAACATCGTCAGCGCGCCCCCTCGGCAACCGCACGAAACAGTAACATAAAGCAACGCTGTACGGGAGGGCGAAATGGGAGAAGTAACGTAATTTTTCTCACTTTGCAAGTTGCACTATAAATTCGCAGAGCCGCCGGGATACTCGTGGCAATGCCAACCCCCCTTCGCCTCCCACTTTCCGTGCGGTGTACCGGGACACCGGCACTGCTGTAACACGTAATCTCTGTGTTCGTAAGCACTCTCCGCGAATATGACCCACCTCTCTACGTCACAATTTGCCACTGTCCAGGGATATCGGATAGCTCGGAGAAATCTCTGGGAAACACATACCGGAAGTTTGCCAAGAGCTGTGACACATTTTTCACGAGTTACAGGTACTCGTATTAATTTCGATCAGGGTCGTGGAGAAGTTTAAAAAAGTTTCTTGCGTAGCTTGTCGTAAGAGCAAGGATAAAAAATTCATAAAAAATAACTCACCTAAGAAAACTACCAATCGAGAGAACAGAGGAGTCCGAGGGCCGATTTCTAAGTAGAAATGCCAACGCGGAAGTTTAGAAGGATAGTCATGGGTAATAGCTGAATTTCCGGTCCATGAACCGCGGCATTGTCTTTTAATTTGGGGTAGGTTAAGTGCAATGGTGATCCGGCTAACCGAGTTTGTCCTATCGAGCGTGAGGTCCTCAATAGATGGGAAGGTTGTGGGCTGGTAAGGGGCTGCAGGAGGTACTGGGGAGGGGGTGAGGGGGGGGGGGGTCAGAGGGCGCGAGATAGCTCGAGGGACAGTAAGAGGGTTGGCGGCAGTAACGTGTTGCGAGGGGCGCAATCTAAGCTCCGGTAACGCGTCAGAGCTACCGGATATGACGTCATCAAGGCCCCACTATACTCTCGGAGCATGCAGCGTTCCTCACGGGGCTGAACAACCCCCTGGCATCCAACCCCCTGGCATCCAACCCCCGGAATCCCATCAAGAAGTTGCCGGCTCGATCGCTTCGGTTAATAATGCCCTTACACAGTGGAGCGCGCGTGCACCTTCGCAGCACCCTTCGCCGCACACCCACCCTTGCCGAACAGTCTCACCTCCTCCCGCACCCCCCAACTCCCTCATCCCCGTGCGCCTCACTCCTTTCGCTTGGCTCTTGTCTTCACTGTTATTAGAGAGGACTGTTACGTTCTGGAAAAGTATTCACAACGTCCGGGAAATCGGTCGTATCGTTCAGGAAATCGCCCCTATCAAGGTATACACATATAGAAATACCAGTGAGTTCCTTTAATTACTGATATCCAGATAAGCGTCTGTCGATAGGTTATGGGTTATGACCTGGGTTTATATTGGTCGTTGCGGTAGGTCAGCTAGTTTTGTCCTCAGCACGACGTCGATGGGATCGTTCGCGTTGGTTCGCGGAAGGCATTATTTCCTACGTCATCACCAGAGGCCACGTTGCTGCCAATGCAACTGGCACCATCGAAAGTCTAGTGGACTCTGCGAGTTAGATAAGGTGGGCAAAATGAATTTTTTCTAGGTTGGTATCTACTGGAGTCACGCTGGTAGGCATTGTAAGCTCGATTTATGCTACGTGAATTCATGGGAACGGATCTAATGCCGTGACTGAAGCGCGTCGGTATTATTACCGGGATACGTCTGTTTCTTCTAAACGAGATCGTTCTCTGAAATAAAGGCTGTCGTACGTTTGAGTTTACAATGGCATTTATTGCCGGATAGTACGAGGCGATAAAGGACGTCTAGGGAACGCAGTGGAAAAGATCGTTAAGAGTCAGACGTTCGTGTGGAGAAATGGATATGTACAGTACACGTTTACATAAGTGAATCCAGGCTTCGTCCGGGCGTCTTTCTACGTATGTGACACGTGGCTGTTTGGCTGATATGTATTGTATATGCTTTTAGCGTTGCGGGATGCTGCACTCGAAATTGGGGTCCAGGCGATTTTTATTTCTAGCTTAATTTTGTTTTGCGTATATCTTGAATTAATTAATGCTGATTGTACTCCAAGGCAAGTTTTAATACCCACATCATCCCTCTCGGCCCGCTCGTATATCATTTATAAGTTAGAGACCGGCTTGGGGTGAGTTCTGGGCAGCCCCGAGCTGGAAAAAAGCTACTTAAAACTTTTAAGTGTTCCCTAAGTGATGTTACGGGGCAATTATTTGAGTTTCCTCTCTGACAATTTTCGCTTAACGAGCTACGTGTCTGATCGGACACGATGTTTTTTTTTTTAATTTTTACATATCTCTCTTATTTCGAGTCTTTATTGGCTGTTTAATTATAAATGACAGTTTTTTTGCCAACCACGGCAGGATCGTCTTTCTTGTTTCGTCGACGGGCTCTTTTTTCGCGAAAGTTTATTGCCAATCCAATTTTTTTTATCGTTTCTTCATTCCGCGCAGTTGCAGAATTCCCTTTCGCAATTTTTACGCGAATCAGAAGGATCTTAATCTATCGTCGCGTAATCCTCAAGTAAGTTGCATCGTCACGCACAAACAGTTTGCTTCGCCGAAACTTCCCCATTTTCACCGGCTCCATCCTACTCTCCTCTCTCATCCCTCGTATCTTCACCTAACTCTTCCTCAGCCCACCCTCCCGCCCCCTCGACACGCACCTAGAGAATAGAAAACCAACCACCCTCGCCCTACGTTTCGAACTTCCACATCCCGTCCTTCCCAGAGGAGGATTTGAGGGGGAGTCTTAAGCAGCGTTCACAACTGCTGCCTAAAAGCAAAATCACGAAACGCAACCCTTGACTCGGCTGCTCTTCTCAATTATCCAACGATAACTCCGTGTTTATTGCACAAGGGTGAATGCATCCGCGATAGTGATTCGCATTGATAAAACAACCCCTAACTATATACCTACAACACATCATAAACGTTACGTAAATCAACAGTTGCTCAGACATTTACCCCTTTCCCACAAATTTCCCTTCTATATTTTATAAAGGAAAAGTGGTAGACGCTGGAAATATAAAGCTCACCGAGGAAACCCTCGGAGACCTAAGGGGTGGTCTTATTCACGCGTAACACACCGAGGACAATTTTATTTTTTCCACAGAAAGGCACGATACGATTGCAGTTTTTAGGAGCTGAATTCTAGATCATCCCCTCTGTCCCCCTTGCGTCTATCTCTACGAATAGATTACTTAAAAATTTTCAAGCGTACCCACTACGCTTTGTGAACGTACCCGTAGACTTTTACTTTTCGGGCCTTTCGTGTCTCTCGCTAGGAACGTGAATGGCGCGCACTCCCTTTTCTAGCCCGCCAACCCCCTACGGACTCCACGGGGCTTGGCTTCCATTGTGCAGACTCGGGAATCGATAGAATCGCGTGCATGCCTCGCGTTATCCACCTGCCCGTTACAGAAGGTCTGGCGCCAACGTGTCCCTCCATGAGTAGTTCTCATGTAAGCCTGACACGAATGATCCCCTAGAACGAGATTGAGCTCCTATTCAAAAGGGTTGCTGCGAACTTATCGCTGTGTGAAAATTACGGAAAGTCATTTGGCAATGGAATCAAATATAATAATTAGAGCAAATGACCAGCGAGGAATACACTCTAATTAATTGAGGATATCGGACCAAGTACCCTCCGGGCAACCCTTATGGGCATATCCCTTTCGATTAAAATTTGGATGAAATTTTACTTGGGTTCAATTGGGACACACGGGTACGCTCTACAGCACCTTCGAATTCGCCTTGACTCCCGAAACACCCTGCCAAATGTTTGTCAACACGTTCCTGAAGATAAACCAGTAGAGGGGAGGGAGTCTATACTATATCGAGCCAGGGGATGCTACAAGCTTCATTAATTAAACGCCATGCCCGAGGTTCGACCGCGGCGACACAATGACCCGTTAAAATTAGCAACCTTAAGGGTTGAATTGATTAATTAAACGCTTCTGTTTATTTCCGTGGCAAACTTCCTCCCTTGCTTTTTCCCTTCAATTCTCTTCATCTACCTCCTGCCTCCAGCATCCTTCTACCCAGGTACTTATCTACCACCCCTGTCTGTATTAGCATTACGATGTACCGTGAACTATGTGTATATCTCAGTGATTCACGATAACAAAACGAAGGATAATTTTCATAGCCACGCGTTGCACTCCATTATATAAAGGGTGGAAAAATTAAAGGTGAAATATACGTTAAACTTATTCCCAGAAGGTCCCGACGCTTTTAGCCGCGTCCCGACGCGTCCTGCCGCAGCAACGGAACACGGGACTGTCGACGTTTTCAAGGGGTGGCTCCGTTAGAGGGCGGATGGAGCATTTCTCTACTCTATTCCGCCGGAATATCCATTAGTTACAGCAGCACTGTTGACGAAGCATGTTATTTCCCTTGTGTGCGATGGGCTGCTACCTCCCTAACCCCACTCTAGTTCTTCTAGTCTTTCCCCCCCCTCTCTCTCTCTCCTCTCTCCTATACTCATTCCACAAATTCATTGCTTTTCACTCGACCCTCTCTCTCTCGCTTCAGAGTCTAACTCCAAGCGTCGCGGTGTGTACTCACCAACCTTCGCCGTTTGTTTGCGGCCGGAATGGCGGTTACGGTGCGCCGAATGCGTTCCCGATTAAATTCTGAGTTTGAACGTTCTTTATAGTGCAGCCCGAGAGCGGTATCCGCGGATGCACCAGCTAACCGGTGAAATCTACGAGTAAAATTTCGTATCGTCTCTGTCGAATAGAAGAATTAAGGCGGGAGAGAAACCCGGCGAAAATTTATAGCGAAATGTAAATATCACGTGACACTTATATCTGGGACAAATATGCATGCAGCTACGTATCTTGAACGTAACGTAGGCGGCACTCCGAAGTTTCGGAATTATTTAGCACGCCTAGTCACCCCCCTATAATCCCTTCATCCGAAGTGCCCGTGGGGGGGGGGGTGCAGGGTGGGCAAAAGGCTTTACCGATCCCAGCTTTCTCACTTACACGGTAGATTGAGTCACCCTGTATATACATTATGTATATATGTATACCCAGGTTGCCGTTGTCTTTCTCATTAATTTATGTTCACTGGCGACCAACAAGTTTTCCGGAAATTTCCCACTCAAGTAACTTCTATTGCTTCAAATATTTACTTATATGCTCACTGCTCGCTTCGTCTGTTAACTTAAGGGCGAGTGTGTATATTGCCCGTTGTCTTTTTGCGCTTACTTACCGAATCGTCTACCACTCCGTCGTTTTTGTCGCGTTTACTTTTTTCGTTTTTTTTTCCCCTCTTGCGCAACCAACCTCTACGTAGCATCCCATCGATTCCCCTGTCGCGAACACGAAGCCCAATCGGAAATTTTCGAGACGCACTCTTGCCAAAGCCAATCTCGGAAATTGATTTGTCGGGCAAATCCATAGAGAAGTTTTCAAAAGCCACCGGCGCGCGTGACGAAATCAACAACCTGTAGATTGGACGGGGAGGGGTGGCGAGAGGGTGGTTTTAGCTTGCGAAAAAAAATAAAAAGGAAAACCAGCATGGTAATCTTCCCCACGTTGCGTTCACCACGTTCGGGGAATTTTGGGGTTCGACGGTATTTTTTTTTCCTTCATATTCGCAGTTCGAGACTCACTTTTTATCGCGGTACAGTCCATTGAAATTCATATAATACAGAGGTGATTAATAAATAAGGAAGGACAATATATATATAGTGTCAAGGGTTGTTACTAAGAAGTGCATTCGTTATAGGGGTAGATTGGGGGGATGCGGTAT
Source organism: Trachelus tabidus (assembly GCA_030142655.1). NCBI lineage: Eukaryota > Metazoa > Arthropoda > Insecta > Hymenoptera > Cephidae > Trachelus > Trachelus tabidus. The sequence continues at coordinate 100,504 of JARQTI010000815.1, read as the reverse complement.
AGGATACAAATTGAGACACTGTTAATTTTCCACTGGACGATCGTCGTCGTAAATAATTTGGAGGAACCAAAGGGGACAAAATAGAAGTGCCCTAGGGAATTTCCCCCCGAAAAAATTCTACCGATAGACGCAGTGGCGTCGACTGTAGCTATAAAAAATAAATGACGCGTCGTCAAGTTAGTCACCGACTGATTATCGATTAGAGCAATTGTCACAGATTCATTATATCGATGTAATCAATAAAATTGCATTTACTGGTTTTCCCAAAATTAATGGCGGTATAGAATAGGTGCACTTGCACGTATCACGTGAGATTAAAATTATAGAAATTGCCGAGGGTGCGCCATCCCCTAGAGCCGAGGGTTCAATTTCACTGATTGATTTCAATTCACATAAAAACTATTAGATGACCGTATACAGGGTGGGTCTCAGTGACTGGGTATATCAATTCTTCGGTATCGTCCCCAAGCGATATATAAAAAGAGATGCAAAGATTTAATGTCAGAGTATTTAAGGCCATGTTGTTAAAGGTCAAACACCTAAGAGTTACGTACGAGGACGTATATGTTACGTGTAATATATTTTATTTCAGTCTCCTGACCGTAAATCCTGTTAATGGAGCGATTCTTTAGGCCTAGTCCAGGGCGCGCTGCGACGGTTCGATGCCTAAGGGGGCCTCCTGTACCCTCTCCTAGAGCTCAACCAGCTCACGAACTGAGAGGAGCGCGAGGTATGCAAGGGTCGGCTTATGAAGCCACAGCCTCCGTTATACCCTGCGGCGGTATGCTATAATCGGGGAGAGAAGGTGAACGTCGGGCCAAAACGTCTGTATATCTCCGTAACGACGTCGTTACGCCGTCATCCGTTAGCGAGAGCAGCTAACGCGGAAGACGCCGACAACCTCGGCCGAAACTGTCGCCCATAGGCGGCAGCCAACGGCCTTTAAAGGTCTGCCGCAAGGAAGAGGTTTCGCTAGATTCAAGAATCCCTAGAATTCAATACGTAATACCACACGTGTGTTACTGGACGATAGATCAGAGATAAAAATTAAACCCACACATAATATTAGTGTGTTTGGTTGTGGCCTGGTCGAGTAGAATTAAAAATTACAATCTTCTTGCGTAGGAGGGATGACGAGGTAAAAAAAAAGCAAAACGTGGAAAAATCTTTTGGTCCAGCAGGATGCTGCGCAAGTTTAATAATCTCATAATGCGACCCTAATGCGTCCCTCATATATCGTAGTTTCACGATGCGCGGATAGGCCAACCCAGGGCGAACGTACGCACACATAAGTCTCGGAAATAAAGCTCTTTCCAACTGGATTAAGAAAGCCCCGCGTTCTTAATCTCGGAGGTTTATCAAGGCCGACATAAATCTGCCAGACGTGGGTCGCCGCGCCGTCCTGTCTGCCCTATCGACCGTCGTCCTTCGCTCTTTTTATTCCCTGTAGGAAGTCTTTCCTCTTATCCTTACGGTACTCGTGTCGCGTCTCTTCCTATCTGCGGACTCTAGGCTCTCTTATCCCGAGCAAGATCCCTGTATTCTCATAATGAGCAGGATTCTTTATGATTTTTCTATACGGATTTAATCGTGAACCGTATCACTCCTGGACGATACGTTATCTATCTTGACAGTTTTTTTTGAAAAATTTTCTGATTCCCTCGTCATGTCCAAAAGATGGGACTTTGGTAAGAAAATTTCCATTTTGGTGTCTCCTGCTGTAATAATGTGTATTGGGTCTGTCCAGTAGGTCGTAGCTATCCGGGTCACGCGTTCTCTTCCGGTTTCATCAACGGGGACCTCCGCGAGACGTTCGTTAAATAATTCAGAAGGAAACGCGCGAGGCGGTTTTTCCAGGTCGTCATGGTAACAGATTACAAGGAGAGTAAGAACGGCCTACATCCCTCTCTCAGCTCCTTATCTCCCCGTTTCTCGTTTCGCGAGGGTAAATCTTTCCACTTGGTCTCTTTCTCTCTCTGTTTTTTTATCTAGCTGATAATTTATTCGCCGCCATCGTCGCGGACTAGCGAGATCTAAATAACCTAGCGAGGACGCAAGCAGTTACGTCGTAGACCAACCATATTTATACTGGTAGTGTCGTCGCGAAATTCCAAAAGAAGATCGTTTTCTTGCGGATCGGGTTGTATATCCTTATACATACATTTATGGCGTCCCGGGCACCTTGCGCATGTTATTAGTTTCTCGCCCCGAGGCGCACGTGGATTGCTTACGCATCCACGTGGTACGTATGTGGGACATGGGTTGACGTGGATATATGAAGAGACCGCGTTAATTCTTGACAGATAAGGTACAGGCGTTACAGACTCCTCTTTCTTTGGCATCTTAATAAAACTAGGTTGCCCATTCACGGCCTAATTCAAGAAAACACTGAGCCTCTTTCAGCCTTTGACCTGTGCCTTCTGTACTGTATGCAGTATAGATCCAGACGTGGATGATACCGTACGCGTGACCTCCCAAAGTATACGTGCAGAATCTTTCGGAGTTTCCGTTGATGCACTGTACGGTAAAGTCTGCAAGGGAAGTTGGAATGGATAGGTAAAACGTAAAAGAGAGAAACAGGCAGCAAGAGCAAAAGAAGGATATTACTCCGTGAAAATCGGTCAGCCATGGAAGATCTGCGAAGTATCGCTATTTTGAGAATCGCGAGTGTTTTGCGGTTTGCCAATTTTCTACGGGTCATAAAGTTTCTGTGTAGCTATCCAAAGCGTCTATGTGTACAATCAACGCGAGTATGTATTAACTGTATAGTACATGTCAGTGAGTTTCGCGTGGTATTTTATTTCCCTTTGGATTCAACCATTTCTCTTTACTCTCATTCAATTTCTCTAATTTTTCTTTAATTCCTTGCCCCCGCCTCCCACGTGCGAGCCGTGGACGCACTTCGTCGCGACGCTAATGGACGCGACTACGGTTCGCACTAGTAAAACATTAACCATTGAATATAACATGTGGGTCAAGTGTGTCGTTGGTTTATTTTTTTGCTTCGCTCAATTACGCGACGTTGCCGCATAATTAGTAATTAACGTAATCCAACCCCCCATGAAAATGGTTCGGGTTATATATATATGTATAAGTTCATTTTTAGCCCTCGTCCCGGTCTCAACGTTAAGCCCTCTAAAAGGCCTAAACTCCATAAAGGTCCCCGAGCCGAATAGTCCCAAGCAATTCGTACGTCCATAGAGTACGAAGCTCGCAAGCTCATCAACCAAGCAATTAAGTTTAAGTCCGATGAAAACGGCGCGATTAAAAGGTCGTTATTTTTTCTTAAGATTCTTTCTGGAATATCGACCGAAGAAGAGACCACCTAACCTAATAAGTTGCCAAGAGCCAGGAGAGATCTCGGGTGGCTTCAGGTATTCAATCCATAATTGCGAACGGGTTTTAAAAGGAGGACATTGCTGCTCTTGCTCGGCCGCGTTTGCCCTGGAGGATCGTGTACGTGGTTGAGTGGAGTTAAAAAGAAAAAGAGCAACTTACGTTTTACGATTTCTATAACGCGACTCGTGTACCTCCACGTCTAGATGCCAGTTGCGTCCCTGTGGTTCTCGAGAGAAAATTCGCGAATTCGCTTGAACTTATGGCGAATCGCGATTCCCGATTTCGAATAATGAGATGGCTCTTGGATCTTCTTAATCTCCGCTTTCGAGCGTAACGAGAGGATCCTGACTTGGCTCTGTGATCAACCGACTGAATCCCGTTCATCGGTATTCCTAGGCTACCTTTGCAATAATGCAAGATGCAATTTCAGGGAGGCTGTGACAAATTAGAGGGCTCCGCCGACACGATCTGTCGTCTGTCTCTCCTTTCTCTACATCCCTTAACGTCCGTTTCCCATCCCTGTGCGATAACACGCATTCCTACACAGAAGGGATCGAGTGGGCGGGGATTACCTTTGGTTTCTACGAAAAGAATTTACCGAAATTCAGGGTCCGTCCATCCGGACTCATCATCTCGCTTGTCCTCATTCTCCAAATTTTTTCACGTGTTCTCGATTAAAGTCTTATCGTTATCACCAAAGTCCATTTCTCCCAGGAGGAAGCACAGTCCATAAAATTAAATGCGGTCAAACGTCATCCCGATACATTCCAAGCTCTTATAATAGACGCGACTGAGGGTCATTTGGAATGTACATTTCCTTCGGACGTAATAAAAGTTCTCATTCCATCCGCCGATCGATTCCCCGATATCGATCGGTATCAATCCGAATGCAGTTAAGGGTTAACCCTTAAAAAAAAATAGAAGAAAAATTTTATTCTAAGGGTAACTCTTATCGTACGACAGTCGTTAAGTCGCTATCGCACAATGAATCAAAATGTGCCCAGGACAGTGGCGGTTCTCACGACGGCGTCGTCGTTGCTCGAAAACATCGTAAACGCGGTGGAACAAAGCGAGTATTCCAGTCTTCCGTACTCCACGGGGAGAACTGGCGATGGGTATCTTCGTGCGGCCTCCGTATGCTATGGGAAATTGCGCGTTACACCAATATTCTCTTGTGCTCTCTGTTCCTGGTTTAACTTGAAGAAATCACGATACAAACACAGACGTTCAGAATGAACTGTGCTATTGCGCAATGCCAACGTGCTCTTCCCAATCTTCCAGTCATTCATCCTCGATCTTGCCCGCCTAGAAAGTAGTAACGGTTTCGGTTGTGAACGTTACTTTTTAAACGATTAACTCCAGCCGACGCAACGGCGATCGAATATGACTCAGCCGACCATGGAATACCGAAGGACCTTCCAGGATATTTTTCCGCAGCGAGAGCCGAATACGAAAAGGACGAAAGGAAGAATGACATGATCGAGTATGTAATAGGCTATGGATACACATATAATTAAAGCAATGTACCAACCTAATAAAAACCTTTCCATCACGATGGTTAGATGTTACATTGGCAAGTTGCTGGCAGGTGGTATTCTCTCACGGATCGAAGAACGATGAGGCTGCCGACCCTTTGACCCAAGCTCCGTTAACCACCTGTGCTACCGATAATAATTTTACCACTTCCTCGATTAAATCATAGCTGACCGCGCAGGCGTATCCTCGTACCCGGCAAGGGTCTCCACATGCAATTACGTCTGTTTGCCATAGAAAATCCTCCGTTAATCTCAAGGATCCATTAAGATTCCTTCAGGCTCTAATCGATCTGCTATTGAGATACTGTCCGACCCTTCAACCTGGTCTTTATTACTTGACTCATACAAAACCCGGAAGAGACAATTTCTACTGTAGGTCCACTAGTCTTGATCCCTTTCATCCCGCGGTTCGATCCTTCCGCCAGACCTTATACATCCTTTCCCCCCTTGATGAACTTCTCCATGAGGTTGCGGGAAGGTTCTCCAGGGCGTTGCTAAGATAGTCGGTGAGTAGGTAAAACCTATAGCACCTAGGTTACCTACCGGTAGGTTCCTCTACGTGACCTTATCTGTGTCTACCTACGTCTCCCATTCCAGAGCAGAGAAACGATAGCCCTTGTTCCGACACCGAATGGAGTTTCTGGTTGACCGCTTCGAGCGGAGATCGCTTGGTTCCCGGCGTGTTCAATGTAGCCTGAATTGAGGGAGACTGAAGGGAAGGTTGGAGAGAATACCGACCTAATACCTTGGCGCACGCTGGGGTAAGCTATACGGCCATCTCGTGGTACCCTTCGACCTCCACCTACATCCTTTCACCCTCGAGCCCTTGAGGTCCTGAATCCTGGCAACTATACTCGCGCACTGATCGATTATTTCTTCTGGCCGAACCCTTCGCGAGTTACCGGAACTCGTTACGCACGTTTCTTTCGAGCCGTCGCTTCAAATCCGCCATCTTATGCTACAACCCCCACCTCCCCCCTTTTCATGTATTTTTTGTCCGTTATATAGTTACATATACACATGATTTCGTCTTTTGGAAGGACCGTGGGTCCTACATCAGGATTATATATAATGTTTATGTACCAGGTATACCTTAAGGTGTATATCTATGTACGAGGCATCTCAGGAAAGAGACAAATCAGCGTCGAGGGACGTCCGGGTCTCGATGTCGCGAAAAGTTTTGACGTCTCCGACTGTCCTGCCATTCGCCACGAATTAATGAGATTCCTTTCGTCCTGTCGGAAAAATATTCCACGAACGAACCATCCAACCCCTTTGACCTGTCTATCCTTCCAGCTTCGATTCTCGAGCAGCCAACTACCCTTGACACCCCCCCCCCCCCCACCTCAGTCCGTTCCTACCAGAGTTATAAAGGTCTGGGGACAGCTTCAGCGTGTTTGCCCTCAGCTTCGTCTACGTGATGGCTACCGTCGACGGCAGCGCCAGCCCCGAAAGTTTCACGCGTGCTGGAAACTCAGTTACGGATTACGTGGTGATTTTAAACTCATCTCCCTGGGATTTATGTTCCTCGGGAAAATAGCAAAGTAGCACCGTGAGGATGCTGGCACGACAAGGAGAAGAGTGTAACTTGTGTATACATCTAATGGTATGCTATACCAGGTACGTTTTATATCGGACCAATACCTTCTCCCATCCACGTTAAAACTTCTTACATATTTTATATCGCTTCCACGTTGCATTGTGCAGTTACTATCAGCGAGGGTTAACTAGACGTTAGTTTGAAAATTTTCAAATTTATCGACACCACGAGAAAGTTCACAGCTGGCTTTCTTCTCCTGCTGGGATTAATAATCAACGTCCCTATGTACTTTGATACAAGGTAGACAACGTGGATCATTGAAATTTTTACGTTTTAATCAATCTTATTTTGTTTCTTTTAATTATTACCAAGACGAGGACATCATCTTAAACGTACATATATGTTGGAATTTCATTAAAAACGTTACGATCGATCCTTCTCAGCGGACGACCAAGAAAACTTATACTCAGCATCCATAAGGAGCCGAGAAGCCGAGCTTCTGAAAAATTGATCAGGCACTCGCATCCCGTCTCGTCCTTCCTATGGGATATATTTTTCTTTCGCAGTGTAGGACGGGAGGCGGCCTTTAAGAAATCTCATTAATTTACCCAGCGTATAGTCGCGAGAGTCACCACCGAGAGCTGCTGGAAGCTCGCGGTGCCTGTCAGAACTTTTCCACCAAGTTTTCCTGCCTGTCACGGATCGGAATGCCGCCCGTCGATAATTCCGAGCGTAACAGCCAATCGTCGGGTTTTCCCAGGAGTAGGGAGGAGGTGGAGGATGAGTTGCCGAGCAGGATCCTGGCGACATATATATAATCCCTAGACAGCGGATGGGAAGGAGCTCGAGTCTAGCTGGGGATAGACATTCTAGATTCACATAGACGCCGAATACTCTCTCGTTCTCGCTAGGGAATTAATTTAATTGTTTCACCGCGTAAAAACACTTTTCGTTAGGTTGGTACTTACTAATTCTAAAAACGAACACCTCCGCCACCGAACGAAATCCCGGCCGCTTGATATAGCTACCTTCCTAGTTCGTTTATCGAGTTGGCTTGTGCGAACTTTTAAATTGGAGTTTTGACTGGACGCATTGAAACGGACTTAATGCGATTTCCAATTGGTTCCGAGAGAGTCGAGCTCAGTTTTGCGGACTGCGGAGGGAACGAGGGATCAAACCAACCCTCGATTTATGGAGAGGGCTTCGACTCGCTGAAAAAGACCGATTGACTTTGCCGTTTTGACAAAGTCTTGCTGAAACGCCTGAAAAATTCGAGTTTCCTTGGCTTTGAGACCCTTCGCGTTGGCACCTTTGGGAAAGCGTGTTAGAGGGGACGAACGGGGAAGGGGGGGTAGAGTATGATTTCGAGATTTTCAAAAAGTCAAAGTGACGAATGTCAAAAGAAAAGTAAATCAAAAAAATAAAGGAAATGCCACAAAGAAATATTCGTTTCCCGATTTACAATGCTTTATCGCAAAGCTGTGAACACGTTTTTTTTTTTATAAACGGTCACATGCTTTAGTGAGTATTCGGCTTATCGAACGTTCGCGAAAGAGGTTGAAGAGCTACACTAGATATAAGATGTACAATAAAAAAAAGGCCGTTTCACAAGAATACGTTATCACCTTGGCGACACTTGTTTGTAACCAGTAAATTACTGTTCGCCACTCGGAGATTAGGTGTCTGTTGAGATAACAGGATAACGCAAGACCTCCGCAGGTACGATAAGGTACAGTTCGTTAGGAATAGTCAGATTTATCAGACGTATCAATCACGAAATAAAAGATACGTGCGTGCAAGTTAACTAGGATATTCAATGTGGTGATATAACAGAAAATTCCTAGATTACGATGACGATACGATTTACACGGAAATTCTAGTCACACGACGATGACCAAATCCACGAAGTCAACGCGAGGATTCACGAAGGTTCCCGAAGTTGCACGAGCTCGGAATAGTATAGATATGACCGTAAGCATTGGTGGTTTATTATCGACGTCATTTCGTCATACGACGCGCCCTGACGACCCACTGGAATTCTATCGGCTAATGTACTTTCTCTGTAATAGCCATTCTCATTTTTTTCCTAGTAGAAGATGACGGTCAAGTCCAGCCATGCCGGAAAAGTGGCGAACCACGGGGGGGAGGGGGAGGAGCGAAAACGAAATTAAGAGGATTCGCAATTGAATGGAAACAAGCCGGCGACCATTAAGCGATCACTTACAAAGCCCAGCGGCAATCGAAACCACCCTCACGTTGATTCCACCTAACTGGAAGTGGACCAGTTTACCTCCTACTACTCTTGCTATTACACCAGCTCGTACGTCCTCTCTAGGGTTATCCCACTCCCCGCTAACCTTGCAGGGGCCACCCTCTCCCTAGTATTCTCCGTAATTAACCCAAGTGCAGGATCGCAAAAACCGATTTCCGAAAGGTGGCGTTAAATTAATGTTTGCCGGCTTTGATTGGCCCTCGGCGAGTTCTGCTCGACGTCGCTTGTCGCGTCCGAGAATCGCAGGTGAGCCAGTTGATAGAACGTTCTCGATGTGGTGAATCGACGAAAAATTGGGCAGAAAAAAAAGAGACGGTAAAAAAAAATATAAAAAATGGAGACGTGAGAGGGATCGAAGTGGAAGTCATGAGAAAATTGTATAGATGACTGTACCTCCTAATCATTGAAACCACAAGAAAGATATTGACGTCTCCGAGATAAAACTGTTTGGTTTTCGTGAGTTTCACAATTGCCCATATTATGACCCCATCTGATCTCTATAATTACCCAGGCTATCTTTTACGTTCCTCGGATTAAATTCAATCTGAAATTTAACCCCTCGCAAAAGTATCAAACAAAAGTCGATACTAAAACGCTTGACGAGTAAGCGTCCTAGAAATACCACGTGACGCGTAAATCCCACCGAACGATTTTATGGTCCCAAAAAAAATTCACGCCCATGCGTACATACGAAATTCCATAGCTGTCGATAAAAAAATAATCAGGAAATAACCTAAAACAAATCCCCACAGTGTAATTCAAATCGATCCAAACCAGAGAATCGAGACGTAATGAAGTTGTACCTGGTCGTATCGTGGAAAGTATTACGAAACGACTCGTAACGCGACATCGGTAGGTATTGTATTCCAATTCCATTGGAACTTTATGGTGCACTCTGATCTCACAGAGAGTACATGCAGACGATGCACCCTCCTGGTTTCTATGTGAACGAATCCTCTATCCTTAGGTGTATATATAGATACGCGTGGAGGAAAAGCAAGGAGAGATTCGAAATGGCGTACGTGTTCTCTCTGTACTCTACTTAGGGGACGTTCGGTACACTTAGCGTGGCGTATCGTATCCGTAACGATACACGCACGTGGGTATAGCCTTGCTATAGGAATTTACAAAGTTTATATATATATATACAAGCTGCCTATCTTCAGAAAGCCACCGTACGATACTCACCTTACAAGCTAAGCCGAGCTAACGATACAACCATCTTATAGCGGGCTACACGATAATAATCTAACAATTTTACAACCCACGCTTCGGCGTTACAGCCAGCGTAGTTTGGGCTGATATTATATACTGTATTTTCAAAGGACTCGCGCAATAGCGATACCTTCGGAACGAAAGGATCTGTAGTATTGATAAATGAGCTTGCCGAATAAATTCATGGTGAGATCAGGTAGAAGCTGAAGTGCATATACGGAAGTGGATGTATCAGATAAGCTAAATAAAGATCCACACGTAAAGTTGGTAACGGCTAGCTATATATATACAATCTAACATAAACCCAATAGCCAAACCCAAGGAAAACCACGAGCTATATTCAATGACTTTCCGATAGCTGATTCTCCAGCCGGTCGTTTCGTTCAAATAAGATCTGCCAATAGCAATATTAACTGTGTTATCCGTCGCGAGGGTAGATCACGACTTAGAAAAGTCTACCGACCTGAAGTTGGCTGCTGTTTCTTTTCTGATTTCGATGACGAACCTGCCGATGGTACACAGTACACTTTTACTAGGATCTCCAGAGACGCTTTAACCCCTTTACTTTATATCTTACTCTCATCCCTTATATAGTCTCCTCGAGGAACTATAAGGGATGGAACTGTCTTATCGGAGTTTGCTCTTTGGGATTTTTACTTTGAACACCCTATAAACCAAAGTGAAGGGTAACGTGCATTACTTACACACTGGGTATATATTTCTCTCTCTTTCCCTATGTATATATATATACACTATGTGCAGTAGTGCACAGATATAGATAACCTAGTACAGACCTGCACTCAGCCTCTTAGGCGCGACCTGAACTCATGCACTCTATCCTCAGAGAGGATGGGCTTGAAAGTAGCTAGAATTTACAACCCCCTAACATTTCACGGGCTCCGTACACTCGGTTAAGGGTTATCGGTTTATATGCATAGATATCATAGATACAGTTCCATGGACTTTAATGAAACTACGTAATAAGTGTCAGATGAATTTTTTAAATATTTCTAGTAACTTTTTTTCAAACTTCCTATTCACCCTATACAATACCCCAGCGGTACTCGTCGTCTGTGAAATGTTACTAGATTTTTTCATCAACCTTCCTGCGCGTCCTAAGGGATACGCAGAGTCTCGCCAGGGTGCGCGTTACCTTTTCGGCGCGTTAATGGCCCGCATAGCGAGACTCATATATTCGCTAACGAGGTAAAATGAAATAAAAATAAATAAAGCTAGTAATAAATTACTGTGTTTCACGGCATGGTCTCCTGGAGCGTAGGTTATCCTGGAGCCCTATATACACGTGTATTAAAACCTATGTGGTTATATGGCGCTTGGTCAGAGCCAAGCCCAACGTACACTGTACCACTGGTGCACTGCTATTAGCAAGTACTGTTACCGGTACTGGTAGTATACTCTTACTGTAAACTACTAATACTACTACTACTAGTTAGTAGCAGTAGTAACCATCTCGTCCTGCCAACCCCCTCCCATCCCCATGCAAGTCCGTAGTAATTTTTATTAAACTCATAAAACGTTCCACGTGACGTTTTAACGACATCACCAAATGTGTGACTCATCAGCACTCTATGTCGGCGGTAGTTCTATGTGACGTCACTTAATAAATTGCAATCCAACAACGAGATGCAGCATCCCGATACGCCGTACCAACTGAAAACCCGCGAAATTGCAAATAGACTGGCAAACGAATGGTAAATGAATTAAAATTGAAATTCACTTGTCATACCAACCCTATAACGGCGAAACGAATCGAGACTCCAATCCGCGACTGACTTCATTCGTAAATTCATTATAAATCTGCTTCCCAGAGAATTTCAAGCAAACTACCCTCTGACGCTACGAGCTACCCTTATCAGACGCCAAGTTCGATTCCACTACTACGAATTGATTACCGTTAACGATCGATATACAAGTTTCCTTGTTCTTTCCCTCCTTGTGGGAATTTAAGAGGAATGAATTTCTATTCTGGAGTAAACTTTTTTTTTTCTATTTTTACCCGGACTCTGTCTGTACAGAGAACAGGTGTCGATTCGCTGCGAAATTTCACGTTCAAGAAAGCTCGGCTATTTTCTCATGCGTGGAAAAGAATTTTCAACTGGATGTTACCGCTGGTCAACGATTGAACGGTCCTGTGCTCTCTTACTGAAATTCGTCTCTGTACGTGGCCATGCCTGATTGATCATTCAAATGGACAGACTCGGCTTTTAACGAAGTCATTCAGCCGCCTCAGTGGTCGCACAATAACCCACACGTCACTTGTACGACCATTTTTCATAGGTAGATTCGATCCTGATTCCCCGTATGGATGTAAGTACCAATCAGAAAGCGGCTATTGTGGTCGAGAATCGAATGAAATCGAATCCGTCCTGGAGCTTTCCGATTCTCAAATGGTTTATGATTACTTATAGTAATGCAGTGGGCTTTGATCAAAATGCCATACTGGAAAATATTATCGGCGGACCGGGGACGTAATTTACAAAGGCAGCGCCCAGCAAGAGTCGTTTGATCGTCCGTCACAAGTAAGGGTGGGGTTACCAGGGGATGAATCGCCATGTTGGAAAATGGTAAAATGGTATATTTCTCCGAAGTTTTAGCGCGGCAGAGAAGGTACGAGACAGTGAGACGGAACGAATGAGAACGAGGGGGAGTCAGAGAGATGGAAAATGAGAGAAGAAGAATGGCTGGAGCAGAATCGCGGGTCGGCAATCATGCCGAGCCGAGCGGGTACTGCTCTCTCTCCCTTTGCCCGAAGAATAAACGAATAAATCGTCGTTTCTTTATGCAAACTTGCATTTAATTCGCGGCGAAATAGAAAGGCATTAATTTCGCATGCAAATACTAGGTGGGCGGCTTCTCTCGCTCGACTTGAAACCCCTTTTGCCGGAGAGAAGTTGGGCTTTGGAGGTTGCCGAGAGACAGGAGAGGAGTTGAAGGGGGGTGAGCTTTGTGTGTGAAGGGGTGGACGGGAGGACTCGGGCTTCCAGTCAACTCGAGTCGGAGCGGCTTTCACGGTATAATCAAGATGTTTGTTGATGTCGGGGGGATGAAATAAACGTAAGAGCGGCAACGAGAGAGCAACCCCCGGGGATAGGCTAGACCGATAGAGAGTAAGGTATGCCAAGCTAAGACAGTGAAAAAGGAAAATAGCATCCCTTACGGGAGCCAGCCTTAGCCAAAAGCCAAACTGTCAAGACTCGGAACGAAAACAAATTGCGTCAGGCTTAACTCTAACGAATATTAATTTCTGTAAACACTCTGCAATTTCGAACCGAAATTGCACGGTCGTACGTTACAGTGCGCTCGATTTTAATATCATTTGAAAATAACTCATAACAATATTTTGTCTTTGTGTTCCAGGTGAGACAGTTTCAACCACATTTTTCACGTCTGCGACGATCGGTCACGGCTTGACGTTTAGGACAGATCCGCTGACAGTAAGTACCAGATGCGATATCGTGGGGTAGGACGTACGAAACGGTATGTATACGAAGATATAGGGAAAGCAAGAGAAACGAGAACTGTGAGTTTCTCGAAGTCCGGTACACCAGTGCCGTATCTATCGTTTAGCGAGGAGTCGATGTTTTGACCCGACTCCGAACGTCACTCCCTGTGCCAAGAGGGGCTCCAGACAAAGACCCCCCCTCCTCCCGCCACCCCCAAACGACACAGCCCGGCGACGTCGACTTATGCCCCCATGCATAATGCATGCTGCAGCTGGCAACATACTTGCGTACGCTGCTGCACTTCCCGCGAATAGATGCTCTCGCGCAAGAAGCGCCAGTTACAGTCAGAGTTCCTGCTGCTAAGGTGTCACCACCGTCCTGACTGGCTGCCAACCTCACCTATTCACCAGGACACTTACCGCCGGCTCCAATCTCGTCGACCCCCAAAGAGAATTAGCTAGGCCACTTTTGCTAGACTTTTTGCGACTATCGGAATACATTCGAGACTGCAGCTGTTTCAATACCGTACAACGAGTCGAAAAGGGAGAGAGAGAGAGAGAGAAGATATCCGGAGAATTTATCCGTGCGTAATTCTACCCGGGAAATTGTTCCTCGTATAAATCCTCCGTAAAGTTGGTGTAAGTGCGAAGGAGGAGTTTCTCGGTTTTACGCGAAAGTACCGGAAAACATTTTACGATCTCGCCCATCCTGCTGCATCTTCCTCGTTACAGGTACAGATTCGAGATTGTTCGGTACATATAAGTTACTTGACGACCTCTCGGTTTTCTTGCATCTCTGTGAATTCTCTGAGGTTGCCTTGGATCCTTTCTCTCGTGCGTATACCTATATATCGTTATCTCTAATATAAACACATTACGCAATGCGTTATTATGCAGCATACGGCATGCACTGTACATGCATATATAGTACATACATACATGGTACAGAGACTCTCGAGGTCATGGCGGATTGGATTGTCCTCGTAGGTGCATATAGGATTCTGCTAGTACCGTCGTACCCGAAACTCGGTACCGTTTATCTCATTGTCAGCCGTATAAACGCTTTTGCCATTGCCTGCTGTCCGGAGACGTTTAGTCGCGAAAGGACGAAGAGGTCCTCCCTACTGCACCGGCAGGATATCGAGTGTAGGTGCGCTACGGGTGGCCGTAGTTTACCTTAACGGTCCCATAAAAATGGGCTACTGCCAGACGACCGGCTGTGAACCTTAGCCAGGATTGTTTGCCTTGGCCTCTGCTCTCTTTTTTTTTATTCTTCTCTCTCTTTCGTACTGCCATTTTTTTCCTCTGTCTTTTTCGTTCCAGCTACGTCTCTTCGTCCTCACCTGGACCAGACATCCTTCCGCCAAGATTTTCAGGACTTATCGATTCCTCTTCTTCTTCTTCTTCCTATTTATTCTTATCTTTCTCTTCGTATACCTATATCCATTGCTATTTACTATAGTATGTACCGTCTCCCGCGACATTCCACCAGGAAAAATATTTCTCGACCAATGAAACTGGCCTGGACGGCTCCCCTTGAAATTTCACAGCTCATTATGCAACCGAAAGAATGCAGCAATATCCTTCCCCTCTGACGAGTCGCTGTCGAACGCGGAACGTAAAAGAATTTGATATCGGATTCTCCCTACGTCAAGAGAAAATACTACAGCTTCGAAGTAGTGCATTATCTCCTACTATCATCGTCAGGCACAGCAGTCCCAGACTGCGCTATCGAACTGTCGAACTCCCGCGGAATTACATCCTCGGATAATAACATTTTATGCCGATTTTAATACGCGCTTCCATCGGCTTTACCGCGTTTCTACTACCCAGATCCTTACACTGGGCAATTCATGCTTTCCCGTCGACTTTGCATATTTCCGTACTATCTATTATCTGTTCCTCTCTCTCTCTCGCTCATTATTTTTTTTTACTCTCTCGCCACCACCCTCGCAATCGTTTCGAATCGATCAGCAAACTCCGAACTATCTTTATCTCCAGGAGATTATTTCCACCTGCACTTTTTTTTTTACAGACTGACTCTCCTGATCCTTCTCGACCTTATCACCTTCTTGAATATCCAAACTTTCCGATGAATCCTTTTTACTGTTAAGTGCTGATTATACCAGCGAGTAGATATTCAAGTACATTCAACAAGCTGACTAATTAAACGTAACAATTGTCGGTATCTTTACGTACATAAAGTAGCTTAAAGCTTTTACAACCTTGTTACGATTTTACGATACCCGCGCTATTACTCCGTTGCTCTCATAATGTCGCTGGAGCTGTTCATCCAGTGGAAAAAGAAGAAAAAAAACCTGAAGACTCTTCCAGCCAACTTCAAAATGAAGCGGCGATTCTGAAACGACGTAAATACAGCCCTGAAGCACGAACTCTGTTGTACAACCTGCTCCGACATATGTTCCCGTAGCATGTAGTAAATTGCGCATACTCGAAACACATATCCCCGATATTTACCAGGCATAGAAACTCTGCTTTAAAAACCCTTTTCGTAAAACTTCAAAGCCGCGTTCGCAAAGTTACGCAACTTTGCCAGACCCAACAGTCATATCCACTGAAACGATAGAACGAAGGACACAGGTGTTACGAAGGCAGGTTAAGATTATAGAATCGTCAAGTGTTAATTGCATAATATACGTTGACATTAAGCATCAACTTTTCGAACGTAAGTCGCCAAGTCGCTAGTTGAAAACGTCTATAACCTAAAACTGTGTACACAGGTACTAGGCGAGTAACATTACCAAGCGACAAAAGAATACGAACAAGTAGAAATTACATAGCTATACCCAAATGCCTATATAGCTGTTACACGTTACTGTACGGGGTGTCCTACTTTGTTCGGTCGTAAAGAATAGCGCGACTGTTTGCTTCTTAACTCTTTCGCATGCCGCGTACACACGACTACATAACTGCGGACTGGATACTGAAGACTGAAGTAAACACGTGGACCAGAAGTGGGAGTCACTGACGAGTCGCTCAATGTGTACGATTCCTAGTGGTACAGGCTGACGGAGAAGGGGAGGCTGCCTCTTCGAGGAGATGGACGAGAGGGATGCGGAGAGACATCAAAGCGAGAATGACCGTGTAAATCTTGGAGCAACAAAGTCCTTTCCTCTACTTCGTTCTCTTTCTCCCACCTCAGCCTCTCCCTTGGTCCACGCTCTTCTTAGATTCTCTCCCAAGCCTCATTTCATTGTCCTGCCCAATCCTTCTGCGTCCTGACCGTCCATCTGGTCCCTCTGGAGATTCGCGTGCTCCTGTCTTAAGAAATGGGAGATGATAGAAGCCTTATGCACCTTGGGAAGAGGAGACGGTCCCGTAAAAGCTCGAGAGGAGGAGAAACATGCATTATAAAAATGTCAAAAAGGTTGTTTAGCTTCGGTGAAGATTGAATTTTTTTTTTCTCCCTTCTCGTCCCGAAACTCCGCTCATACTGGAAAGGAAGGCAATATGAGGACGGGGGGTCGGCGGTGAAAAATGACGAAGGTGGACGAGGAGGAGGGAAGGGAAAAAAAGAGTAACTATGACCAGGCGTACCAGAGGAGCGGCCATTGCAGAATACCATCCTGTGTGAAAGGTTCTTTATGTCTTAGCAAGGTCTGTTGGGAATTTTTCTTGGAGGCACAGAAACCTCCTATCCCTCTGTGAAGTGTCGCGCGGGTACGTCGCGACGCGATTGCCAACGACAGCGTCGCGAATCTTGCGCCTCGAAGAAGACGGCCCTGTCGTCGCCCCTAGGCGAGCCTTACACTTTGTTTCGGTAAAGCGTTTACTTGCGGAAGAATCATATTGCGCCATGAGATTTTCCCCTTTGGATGGCGCGTATCTCCTGTGTACTTTATCGTATATTGTATATAGATACGTAAACATGCTTTAAAATTAACTCAGGTTGAGCATAAATCTTGTTGGATGCGATCAGCCTGCGTTGTAAGACGCCCAGATGCACAATATGAAAAAAAGGATTTCGCACGCTCGTACGTCTGTAAATTAATGTTCTAGTTAAATAGTCGACTATAGTACGTTCCTTGTTTCAAAGTCGTTCCTCGATTCACGGCATAATTTCATATTTCTTGGCGCACAAGCTATAGATTCGTCGAGCTCCCGGACAAACTAGACACTTGAATTATGCATTGGCCAGGGGGAGAGCCGGGCTAGGCAGTGGATATAACATAACGTAGCGTCGCTAACGAGCCGAGCGCGGGGAGACCGCGAGACGCGAGTAATGCCTGAAATGTTGAAACTTGAATTTATCGTTGAACTTTTTAATGAAATAAATTACGTGGGAAAAATAGCTCGTAAAGTCGACTGCTAGGTAGCCAGTACGCGTATAAACGGTTCGTGCCCTCTAGTGTCGGTAATTGCAGAGTTACCAGGTACTACGGGAGAGGCTCGGTCGGTAACACTTGTGGCTTTCTAAAATGCCATATTTTAATTAAAATAACTCAAGGCTGAATATTAACGCGGTTAGACGCTCGCACCCTTAATTTTATTAGGTTCGACCATTTTCGTTGACCTTTTGAAGCCCGTTAATACACTTGCAGTAATTATACCATACGCAATAGACATATCCGAACAACAAAATGTCTAAAGAAATTCCAGGGAGAAAGTTACTACGACCGGAGTCACTGTACGGTTCGAGAATGTAGAAAATAATACTAGAATGATACAGGAGGCCGGCATATGGAATATGGTGCATGGCATTGCGCAACATCGACTACGGCAGTAGGTACGCATAACGAGATACATATGTAATCGTCGCTGTAGTCCAAGTCGACAATGAAAGTTTTATATTACATTAGCCGTATGAAATAATCGTAATAATAGGCAGTCGCGACGCCTCAGCGTTTCTCGGGACTCGGTGACATCACTGCACTTTCACGTGCGCCGTAAAAGGCGTCGGGCGGCAAAAGTGGACCACGTCGTTAAGCTAGCCGAGTGGCTTAAAATTATGGTTCGACCGGGGAACCAAGTGTTTTCTCATGGCGGCATTGTGATTTATGCAATTGCGGATCCGGAACGGTTTTCTTGGCCCGGGGCCCGCGTACCACATACTACCCTACTGTACGGCTATTCCAGTACTGTATACACTGCCATTGCATTCTTCTACCTTCCGCATCAGCAGCTGCACTTATTCCCATTCTCGTGTCTTTTCATTCGCATCGCTTCGCTCATTCCCTTTTCGCCAAATCGAAATTCAGCAATTCGTGCGAATATCGCCACCACTGTGGTTCCCCTTTGGAAAGAAGGAGACCAGACACCGAAATTATCCAGTCGAAAATTTTTCCAAACCGACGTACCGTCATTGCCTCCCTTCGTTTTCTGTTTCTCAGATACATCTGCGTATACTTCTGTACCTTACTGTACTAGCCGATCTGGCGAACATGTGGCTGACACCTTTAGCAATCTTTATCTAGTACAATTACGCACGTGCACACACGTGTCGTTCGTGGTCTTTATCTCGATTCACAGTAGCATTCTTTTTTTAATTAATATTTCGGACATTATTTCACGCATGAGAGAAGGAGGGAGAGGGTGGGGGAGGAAGACAGAACACATTGAGATGCCGCCCGTACGTTCCGTTTCATTGTAATGGCGATCATTATAATCGAGAAAAACGTGACGGGTTTCTTCCGTTCACCTCGAGGACGTCACGTAGCCACATTAAGTTTTGGCTCACGCAGGAAGACAAAACCATTTTAACCCTCAGCAGCCCTTAGGATAATCGTACGTAATTGCATAGCAAGAAAGGACCAGAAAGAGAAGATCGAGGATAGAAAACATAAACTCCAGTGATAAACCCACTTACATACACATGGATAACCCCAAAGTTTTCACCATAGAAAATATTACTCTTTATACATAAGCAATTCACCCCTTTCCCTACACAGAATTATCACACCACAGTGCTGACATATCCTCCACAGTAATGACTCCGGTCAGCCCATTAACGCTCATATCGTACCCCTTGACACGCATTTGACAAAGGATATTTTACATTGACTGTCCTCGTAACGGGCTTCATTAAAATGACACTTGGGCTGTTTTACGATTGATAAATCCCACCGGTTCACTCCTCCTGGCTAAACCTAGGGGATTTTCTAACCGAACCATCCACCAGTTGGCTATACAAGTAGATACGTCCATATCAGGTAAGACGCTATTACCACCCCATAAAAGGGACCATTAACTGAACATTCTACAAGTGTATCCCTACGGCTACTGACATAGCAGTATCGCATCTGACTTCAGTCAGTCTGTTACTGTACGTATTTATTATCAGACCAGTTATATATATACATTTCTCAACCATATTCCTTATCCTCGAAATCGTCCTTGAGATACGAAACTCCTTGACTCGTAGCGATTTCCAGAATCGGTCGTTATATGCAGCCTGTGTTCTCCGGATAGGATGTCACGTCAGGTCGACGTGCGACGCAAGCACTTGCCATCGCATACTGCCATTCGTATAATCGTATGAGCGTAAACGTACCCAACGTGCATACGTGAACTATAGACTAGGAATAGGCGGATAGACATATATACATATCCACACACGTAAATTTATATATGAACGTAGCTTCATACGTACCACGGTACATCGGTACGTCGGCCCTCGGCACTCTCCCGCTCATGTATGACATCCATAATGTCTATCTATTCACTCGGCCGAGCTCTGCCTCTGACAGCGTATGAATTCAAACTTGAATATGTATTGTTAGTACTAAATATATAGTGCGTTCACCGCGTACTACGTACCCAGTACGCTCATCGTTTCTAAGTGTAATTTAATAAGCGCTCGACTCGGCGCTTGCGATGCGTACAGATATACGTATGCTGGGATACGTATCTTATATAAGAAACGAAGCTCGGTTACGTGTGTAATTTACGAAGCTGGCGATTACAAATAGCATCGCGGGGCAGAGTCACGCGTAGCGTGTAAATCTAGGGATATTTGGGTTGGGCGGGTAAGAGAAAAAGTAGCTGGTACCGCGATAGCAGATAAGGAGGACTCTGGTGTTTCTACGGTGTAACGTGATGGCGACGGACTATAAATCGTTCTGGCTTTAAACGTTCTTCTTCGTGGCTCTTGCGTTAACGTCTCGTTATACAGGTTTTAGGGAACGATCTCGTATGCAAATATACGCCGCGGCAGAGGGGTGAGAGATAACGGAAGTCTAGGTCGGAGGAGTCGGATAGACGAGAGGGAGGGTGGGGGGTGGTTGTATATATGTATAGGGTAAATGATGAAAAAATGAACGTGGCGACTCTCGATATCGTAGCTACGCTTTTATCTAGCCGCAACCCCCTCCCCACCGCCCCGCGTCCCTGCTCCACCCGCCGCTCCTACGATCCCCTTTCCACGTGCAATTTATACAGGCCGGATAGTCTGTAGCTTCTCTGCCAGAGACTTGAGCGAACCTTCTATTCGTCCGATGCAAGGGTGTGCTACCCTGACGTATTGACACCTTCGTCCCACCCTTGTACGCTGCCATTTATCTTCGATAGGAAAGGCTCTGGTACTGGTGTTATACTACCTATAGTTTCGCGGTTCGTGGCTGCGCAGTGTATATCTGTATTCATTGGCTATAGCTGCTAGTGTGTATTACTTCTCAACGGGCTAGACACGGCGGATACATATTTCACGATGGACGCACCGACGATGCGCTTTACGTGCCTACGTGCTTGCGTACCGAATCGCGAGTCGTATTTATCCCTATTTTATTCCTACCCCATATAGCGCACTTCACGTCCCGACGTGGCTGTTTTCATTAACGACTCATTTTTCACGCCGCTTCTCACAGCGCAGTCTGTATCCTCTGTGCGTCTCTATCTATCTATCTCTATCTCTATGGTATGTACGCGGTTGGATTTGTATCGTTGGCCGTCGATACCTTGGGATATGATGCTCGGGAAATATACGTGCGTCAGATCGAATCCTCAGGGCTTCTTTTTTCTTTCTACGCTCTGCTATTGTCAATATTAATTTTTCCAGATTCCACGGATACCTCTGTATACGTTCCCTTGTGCTCTTGGCATTTTGTATGTAACCCCTTTTTTATTTTATTATATATCAACCCCTACCACCGCTATCCCACGCACACGTGGACGCGGTACGTACCGAGGCACTTAACGGGAAAATCGGACAGTTCGAAAATCTGTCGGCGTCCGATTCACTCTGTCAATCAGAGCCGAGCTAAAGCGAAGTCTGGCTAGTGGCTACGCAGCCTGGAGTTTCATTTTATTTGTGAATATTGAATTCGCCGCTTTACGCGCTTCCAGTATGGTTGTGTATGGCGGACGAAGGGGAGGCAAGCTGGGATGATTTGAAGCGCGTATGAAAATTAATGCAAAAGTAGAGTATGTGAAAGGGATAAAAAATGTTTTAAATAAAAAAAAACGTACTGTAGATATAACGATCGATATTGATCTTTGTCGGGTAATATTTTGAAAGGCGAACGAATCTTTTTCGTAGCATCGTCACCGCGTCAACATCGGCTGACGGCGGCGTCCGTCGTCCACGTCGTCAGTTCGTCAGCTACCGTGTCAACGTCTATATATGTATCTTCCATCTATGTACACTGCATCTAGGCATATAGTCGCTCTCTCCAGCTGCCTCATCCCTCTGACGTTTTAACCAATAATATTACGTTACCTCAGTCGAGCGCGAACGCGAGCGGCAAAAAGTGGAAAGGGCGCTTTACGCGCGGACACTCTATTATTAACGCACCGCGTGTCATTCCGAACTTCCAAGCGAATCGAGCTATGCCGACGCATCATGGCTGTGCCTGCTACAGTAATCACCATCACCATCAGTGTGAATATAGCCGAGGATCATCATCGTCAACATTAGGTATGCGTGTGCATCAGGTCGAACCTCCGTGGTGCAACGGCCTTGCGCAACGCTGCCGTACGAGACGTCTGGAAAGTCGAAGCCGTAAACGGAAGCGGATGTACTCGTAACCAGAAGATGAAATTCTCAGCCAGCTATCTCTCCGATAGAAAAGCCTGGAGCGGTCGAACTGTAGCTTCCGCCATTTCACGAGAAAGGGTACTCACCGTCCCTGGTGCGGGCACGTGTAAACAAGCCTTAAAGTATGCAGCCTCCCGATCATCCATAATCATAACTGTAAACATATCTATGCGAACATCCGTACCCGTCCTGGGGATCGTTCATGCCGTTTCAACTAATGGACAACCGTGTCGGGTGATGGAGATGAATTCGATCGAGATAAATTTTCCGTTCTGAATAGATAGATGAAAAAAGAAAAAATATAAAAAATTGAATTAAAAGGAAAATGCACGGTATACTTGTTGACAAAAATACTGCTTATATTATAAATAGTTGATTTAACGTCAATCCAGTCAGATATGTTAAGTATACCTATGAGATTAGATATACTCGACACCTTACTAGGTCTGTATGTAGATCCTGATCGGTTCATCCTCCTGGCATCCATTAGACCAAGAAGTTCTCGCACGAATGCACCGAGTTACAAATTGCTGGCTAACAAGCCTAGATGCATGAAGGAGCTTAACGAGATGACGTCACAACAATAACAAACAATTGCAACGTCTCGACGTCCGTTACTGCACCCTAACGAGCCGAGATAGAAAGAGACGGCGAAACGCCAAGCCCGCATTGCATTATTGGCTGGACAAGAAGAGTGTTCTCTTAGGGCATCTACTAAGGCCGGTAGGCAATGGAGGATTAAGAGGAGGAACGAGAGAGAGAAAGAGATATATATAGAGTAAGCATGGAAGGGAGAGAGAGAGAGAGAGAGAGAACGAGAAGAAGGTGAATTAGTCGTAAGTCACTCAGTCTCAGCTTGTTAGCATCGTTAACCCTGACCCTCTGCATATTCCTACCCTGGCACCCGGCTGGTATATTCCTGCCAGTTTCCATACCGATCTGAAAGCGATCGAACGATCCATCTTGAGTCTTTTCTCTTTTTTTTTAACTTTTTAATTCCTGGTATACATAGTTCGTTCCGCTAACTCCTATACTTGTCTGTTCTATATCGTCTCTTGCTCGAGTGACGCGACGCTCTGGATAAGCGGGACATTAATTGCTATGGATTATCGACGATTCAAGGACGCTGATCGGCTAATGGTTCTCGTACTAGTTAACCCAGATAATCGGGATATCTAACGATTCCAGGACGTGTAGAAATTTCTGAATCTTCCTTTAAGCTTCCTACGCGCGTTTTTGGTATCGAGAACGGGTAGACGAGTTCTATGAAAACTCGTTCACGGTTCTCTTGGAGCCAGTGAAAGCTTCCTGAACGGGATGCGAAAGTTCGTTCTGGACGTATAGACTCTTCTTGTAGTGACCGATTCGAAGTGAGACTGTGGGAACGACAAGGACAGTACTACTAGGTTAGCTGGAAGGGAGACAGAGAGAGGATATACTATATAGGAAATAAGTGGTAATAATGGACGTAGGTGAAATACTGGTCGTTCAAGCATGACCGATAGAACCTGGACGCTGTTCGATTCACAACGTGTAACGTGATATACGGGACCTTCTCGTAAGTCGTTACGTGCTATACCGGCCTGACGTGTAGCAGTGCCCCAGGCGCCTAATGGAATTATGAATCATCGTTCGGACGCGTGTCCAACGTGATTCTGTTTACTGGACGAAGAGCGAAGGCCAGGATGAATTTTCCTAGAGTATATGCCAATTACCAAACGTGTCCTTGTTACGATACCATATCGCTCCTTGTTACACTGTACTCTATACACTGACTATACCTCAAATACATGTCATGGAAAAATCCAAGCGTGGCGCACGGGTAAAGTCAAGCTCGTCGGAAAGAAAAGATAAATTCAGGAGTTTACAGCGCCTTTAAAGTTGGGAATCTCTTTAACGACCTGGCAGAATGCCACCGTTCTCACTGGGAGGCTGAGGCATTGACGGTCGTGTGGCGGAGTAGCGGTTATCATTCATTTTCTCTCGAGCGAG
Organism: Trachelus tabidus; assembly: GCA_030142655.1. Taxonomy (NCBI): domain Eukaryota; kingdom Metazoa; phylum Arthropoda; class Insecta; order Hymenoptera; family Cephidae; genus Trachelus; species Trachelus tabidus. Next base: position 76,156 of record JARQTI010000815.1, on the reverse strand, counting down.
CCCCAACGGCTCTGTTAATGACAGTTGCCCGGAATTACTGCAGAAGTTCTCATTCCGCGCCGGCTGACTCCTGGAGAACGAGGACCCGGAAGATTATCTCTGGTAGAATGCTTTATGCTCCTGTTTTTTTTCATCCCCCCGCTCTAACCCATATACCTCTGCGATCATCCTCCACCATGGACCAATGGTTTATTTTACTGTTACCGCCAGATTCCGCACTAAGCTCCGCACGATAGTTGCGCTGCGACTGTCCCGCGGATGAGTAACTCTCCAAGGTCAACCTCCGTTCGGGTCGATGGACCATCCCTTTTGAATTCCTCAACCCTTAAAGTACCCCAGTGGCAGTTTTCAGGAAAAAGAATGATCTCTAGCTTTCCCCGAGGCCAGGACCTCCAAGGATCGTTCACCAAGTGGAACTGTAATATCTGCACGCAGCTTCCCTCATCTCGTGGAAATAAAGAGGACGTGGGATATGGATAGAGGAGGAATAAAGGTCCTTACTCCAGCCTTTCAATGGATGAACCCACCCTTCTGCCCTTTTGTATTACCTACGCTCCTTCGATATACGCGGTCATATATAGGCACTGTACTGTACCATACTCATCCCTTAGATACATGATAAGGATATCATGAAATACTAGTATTCCCTCAAGGAATACAGCCCATGCTACAAACAGTGTACAGTAAGTACTAGCACTATTCGACACACGTACCTCTACCCTGGGGCGTAGTACAGCTTCTACAGGGAAAACAGAAAGTATCTACAGACACTTATACACGGGGTCCAGACTCGAATGTGTCTTCTTCGCGGAGTCGTTTTGTTTTCTCGCCCGTTATGAATGAACAGAGTTGGCTTTGTGTATGCCGTACTGCATCCCCACGTCTCTCACACTTTGGTCCAGTATCAGTATAGCGGATGCACTGCGAGGCTGTGAAAGCAGAAGACTAGAGATGTATCTCATTCCCTTCTTCCGTCTCTGAATTGCAACACGGTTCTCTGACTATATTCTCTCATCTCTCTCTCTCTCTCGGTCCTGCATAGTTTCCCATCCCTATACAGTAACAACCCTATCCCGTTTATCCCAGCAGCAGCAGCCTGTATCCGAACAATCAAGCATTCCTGGTCCAGCGCTCCCGGGAAAATGCCAGCTTGAGTCTGGAGTGAAACGGGAACACACTTGGTCCTTCTAGTCTCGGGCAGTTCGTGATTATTAAAGGGTCGGGTCACCCTGTGCGCAGGTTGGCAATTTGGCACGGTATAATTGGAGCAACCCTTAAGTGTCTTTTCTGATTCTTGAAAATTTTTAAGACATTAATATCGTATACCCATCAGCTTGACAAAATATTTTCCTATTCTTACTTCGAACCCTGCATTTCTTCCTACTCTTTTTTTTCTTCTTCTTACTCTTAATCTCTCCGAGCTTCTCTCCGTCTTCAATCGATTCTCGCATGGCGGAGCAATTTCGCGGGACGCTCGCTTACCGACTTGCTGGCTGCAGTTTGGCCAGTCGTGAAAGTAATGGTGGTACGAGAGGAACTGGATGTGGAAATGTTACGAGCCAGCGATGGTCGAATCGTAAACTTTTAAATTATTACGCACTTTTGGACTTAACGGAGCTATTAATAAAAGGAAAAGTATCCCACGCCAGTGGCGTAGACTCGCTATCCATTCGCTTTTACCATCAGAGCCCACTGTGGTTGCGCATCTGCATCGTTCCTGTGGCACTTGCACCAAACGTTCTTTTCACATCTGTACACAGGGTATATAATTCAAGAGGGGATATAGGCTGTAGGTACAGTTATGCCCTTGTACAACTATGTACAAAGTTCCATCGATAATGTTTACCCCCATTAACGTATTAACCCACTACCTGACGAGGTAGTGCATATCCACCGGGTGATTACGAATTCAAATACGCCACCCTACTCTCGGTACGTCATGATTAGCTGAAATAGTTTATACAGAGAGGAAACACTCCTAAGAGGGCAATAAAATTTTAGTCAAGTTAGGATAACGCCCTTAGTTGGAACCCCGTTGCTCAGGCAACTTTTAACCGTTAATAATGGCGGACCTCGACTCCATTCGCGAGACTCTTCGATCATTTTCCTCCTGGTTAACCCGCGGAAATTCGTCGATTTTCTTTTTACCCCGAAATATATCCCCCTGAGAAGTAGAATGTGATATTTGTTCTCCTAACTCTCTCATACGATTGTTACGTATGATCCCTCCCTTATTTAATTCATGTTTATTATTATTTAAACCCCTGAGCTTTTATCTACACCTGACTACATTTCTCTTTACGTACAATTCAATGACGACTTCGGCAATTCCTATCAAAGTGCATCCGTGCATGTACATTCCTTCGTGCCTTTCGTAAGAGATTCAAAGAATTGCTCAATATGCATCGAAGCGCATCTTTCGATCAGAGGTCGACTTCCGCAATACTTAAATGCCGTTGCGTACCAACTTACGTATACTTAGTAACTCTGGGATACTGCCCTGTGACTTATAGGGTATTTTATAGAATTTCATACGTACGTTAAAAAAGCATTGACTCTTGGATATGGCTTCCGAAACTTATACCGGGTAAGGTTTAATGAAGTTGAGGGAAATAGATTTGGGGTTGGTCATGGTTTCAGGGTAGGTCGTGCTACCTGAACGACCCTTGTTGATTAGGAGGGTAATATTAGGTAGCTCCGATTATGGATACCTGTGCATTAAATTAACTTGTTGGGACACGAAGGTTTGTTTGCTTTAATAATTGCTGTCGATTTCTATAACTGTATATAGCTAATCAGTACAATTATAGTAAATGCATGGAGTGTGAACGGGGCGAGTAATTTAATTTTGAATAATAGTAATTATATTAATAATTAAATAATGTATTTGATGACCGATAACGTAAGCACCCAAGGGAGAGTATTAAAAATAATAAATTTTGACATTCGACTCTACGCTTAGCGACCAAGAGATAAGTATCTTTTGTATGCTCGTCTTCGTCTCTGCTCGTTAAAAGTGGTCCAGGCAGTTAAACCAGAGGATACGAATAAGCATGGCGAGCCAGGAGAATTTCTCTAGATTCGATTAAATCGCATGGTAGAACCGGAAACAGTGGGAGCGCGTGTGCTCAGTGAAGATTTCAGAAGGAAAGGTACGAGTGGGATGCTGGGTAAAGGGGAAGATGAGAAAATATGGTCACTTGGTCCCGTCAAAGTACCCTGGAGTCCAGGCGGAAATTGTTCTCTGTAATAACCTCATAGTCATGAGTTGTGGTGCCTAATAGAGAGGACCAAGAGGAAGATCTTCAGGATGGGTCTGGTTATGCGATCTAATCGTGCAAAAGGGGTTGAGGACTCAGTGACAGAAGAACAAGGAGAGGGTGAGAGTAAAAGAATTGAGGGATGGTAGATGGGGGATGTTACATTGGAACTCCAGAGCACAAAGAATGCCCCATCCATCAAGCTTGGTCCGTGAAGAGAACCTGAGGGATGGTCTGGTGTTTCTTCAGCAGTCGAGTAACTAACTCCCTGGTAGGATCAGAGAGACAAGAGTTAATCGGGATAAGTTCCGTGGCAGCAATCAGGAAACGCGACAAAAGAAGAAGAAAGATAAACCTAGAGCGACGGCCTCGTCGCGGTACAAATCGTTTGTCATCGCTGAAGTCAATTGAGAACGATGAAAACAAAGGTTATTTTAGAAAAGGGAGCTCAATAAAGACTCCTCCCGTCATAATAGCGAAACGGCCAAGTGCTTTGATAAAGAGGCTGTGGATGTTGAAGAGGATAAATGATACAAAACATCCCCTTTTTTTGTAACAGAAAAATAGACTTTTCTTTATGCCTCTACGAAAAGCCGGGTTCTTAAATCTGATGAAACCGTCTCCGAGTATTTTGATCCTAGATCCTTACGAGTGCCTGTGCTCTTCTTTGGACTGTGGGATAATTATTCATTAACGCGAAGTGCTTTTGTCGACGGGATTTCGGTTGCTGAGATGATGGCTAAGGGTACCTAGAAGACCCAAAGTATAATCTCATCCTGGTAGTGGGATGACACGCGCACACGATCTCACACAGTAGGTGGCATAAGTTTGCACTGTCTCTCGGTGAGGAGGACCAACCTCCCGAAGCCTACGGGAACACCAACTTGGCTAACTCGTCGAGTTGTGTCAACTTCTCTCTGTGGTACTTTGCTGCGACTAAGCTCGAGTTGAGTAATTTCCGCTTTGTGGCAGAAGTTGCCTTACGAGGACCCGTGCCGGTGCCATGCGAATTCGATGGGTTCGTTTTAGAGAATAGCCAGAACCGTATCTAGGGTTTCTAATTAAAATAATTATACATTGTACGCCTTATCGAGAAGATTGGGTTTGGCGATTATCTGAAAGAAAAAAATTTCTTTTTTCAGACATGCTACGAAATGGAGAGGTACCTGAAGGACGAGCCGAAGTTGCAGTCGTACAAAAAGTTACCGACGGAACTGGACACAGCACCGTGGAACCTCTTCAGGGCGCCGCCAATATCCTGGACGGCGTCTACGGGCACTACCAACGCACAGTTTGACCCGCCAATAAAAATGGAGGTGGGTGTCGAATATTTTGAGGGACGAATGTTGTTTCGTGTTCATTTGGAGTTTAGTGAGGAAACTGTTACCTGGTTTTTATCTCAGGTCACGACGTCGTCCGACGACAGAGATCCACTCTGTCTAGACGACATAAAGTTTAGTCCTGGCGACCACAACCACAACGGCCGCGACAGGGACCTCCTGGATAGACACCTGGATTCGCTGTCGATGTCGTCAGCAAGTTCGGCGTGTTCAGCCCTCTCTTGGGACAGTTCGCCCTCGTTGTCGTGCACAGCACTCATCCTGAAAAAGGAGCCAAGCGATGACTTGGAGGAGGATGAAGAGCACGAGGTAAATGATTGTCAGGGATATAATTAAATTTCCCCCAGAAAAATCTTTCTGCATTCCTCGCACGTGTGGTGTAACTTGAGAAAAATCTAACCTAAGGATATCCACGAATCTGTTTAGGAAATGGAGGAAGAGGAAGACAGTGGGTGCGAGGGTGAAGGTCAAATATTGACGCCACCGTCGAGCCCGGAGTCGGGTCAAGGGCATTCCAATTCCAGTCATTCATCGAGCGGGAGCTCGATGCTCGACGTGCACAACCTTAACCTTCATGGAGCAGGTGGCAGGAGTGCAATCGTCAGGGTGACCGCGAGTAACGCACAAGGTGTCGCGAGGTTCGTAACTCTTACTTCAAAAATAATTTTAAAAAATCTGTTATCCTAACAAAAGCCTCTTTTTTGCTTCCAGATTGATATCCGTGACGGCGAATGGCTTCCCGGCAGTAGCCAATACGCAACATGCACATGCGGGTGCAGCTGCAGTTGCGTCCACAGTTGCGAATAGGCATCACGCGCGAAGCCACGAGCACAGCCCACCTGATACAAAGCGTAGGATACACAAGTGTCAGTTTCCGGGTTGCAAGAAGGTCTATACCAAAAGCTCACACCTTAAGGCGCATCAGAGAACGCACACGGGTGAGTAGACTGATTTGCAATTTCACCGGAAAGCAACCCCTACCTAGAATACAAACCCAGTCTAACGTTCCTGACTCATTTTCTTACTGCGCCTCGTCCTGATGCTGGGCAAGAGCTCCGAGAGTAATTAGGTTAGCGTGCCCGGTTTCCGGCAGTTTCTTGCTATTGCCTCGAGTATTATCCAACCCGGTAGTCGGAGTCTACTAGATGTACCAAGTGTGTATACAGGCGCCTGGGTGTTAGGAGGATAAAAGGGTAGTGGGATATAGGGTTGAAGCAAACAGGGATGTACCAGTTCCGAAGAACACCAGGAGTCTGGGGCTGGGAGACCGCCCCCCCCCGTCCACCCCTATTGCGGGAATAACAATGCATAATTAATCACGAAGTTGAATGAAGGGGGTACTAGAGCGGTTAGGGTTGGTTCGGCTTGGTTCCTGGTTAGAGCAAGGAAAGAGTAGCGGAGAAGAGGAAGGAGAGTTGTAGAGATTGTCTAGCAAGAGGAGAAGGGTAGGTGCCAGCCGGGGTAGATAAATGCGGTATTAATGGCCACCCCGTGTGTCGAGGGGTTGGGATTACTCGGCTTTACCTATAGAGAAGGCACAAAGTTTCCAGTTTCGGTAAAAGCCCGTTCCCTGAACTTTCCTTAGGAAGGACGCAATTTTCACCCCCTCTACGGTCGTTCAGACATCGACGATCCTGACGTCGCATCAACCCCGTCAGCCATCCAGCGTGTTTACAAGAAACAACCCCTAGTTCTGCCGTCCCCATAGTCTGCCCGTTCATTTGGAATCCGCGATATGTGCACCACGTGGAGAAAGTAGCGATTTGCTAGAACGCCTCAGACATCCCGTTCATTAGGAAAGTTTCCGGCGATGCCAGGATAGGTTTACCAGGGGCGGACGTGAAACAGGACGTTACAAACGAAGAGACAGAAAGAGGGTGACCTATCTATACGTGTACTCCGTATCCTCCCGATTCTCTTCGTAGCGTCGCAACCGTAATTAACGAAGTCGTTCTTTGTCAATGCTTTTTGTTGCCTCGCATTCGCCACCCACCTCTGGCAGGAGTGTTTCGATTTTAACCAAAAGTTTTCGATGCGGTGTGGTTTATACGTATAAGTATCACCGCCAAGCCCTCCTACCATCAAGGGATAGGTAATAAGAGGCTGATGGTCGGTAGCGCCAGTAGCAGCTAGTTGGGATTACATCTCGCGGATCGTTAAGCAGAACTGCTAACTACAGGATTATGCATACTTCGCCCGTTCTCGTAATTATTACTGCGTAATGAATTCGCCCTGTTCCCACCACGAAATGGAACGGAGAAAGACCACTGGCTGTTGATGGAATATTCAAAGCGCAATAGGACTCCGGGGTAGAATTTATCACAGCATCCGCAATCGTCTGTCTCGGGGACCCGGTTATCGAATGAAACGTATATGTATGTCCAAGCTTTTTATTCGTTAGAGAGAAATAGAAGGAATCGAAATATACGGGGGGGGGGGATGCTATAGAAAATAAAGAGCCAGAACCGCTACGGCTGAACCACGAGAGGGATGGAAATTGAGGAGACGATACTTTGATCTCTCGAACGAATTGAATTTCAGCTGGTCCACGACAGGATGACTTTCTATGACCCAACCGTGACCTCCAGGATAACCCGACGAGGATCCCAATACGGTTAAGGGGGTCAATGAAAACTGGTTCAAGCTTTGGGTATTTTATACCTAGACGCTTACCTGAGCTTGTAACCTTTTCTAAATAAATTCATCCACCTTCGCCCACCTTTATCGTCTATAGAGACGCTTTAATAATTTCATAACAGGATCGGATTAAATGCGACACCCTTGTCTGTGCACGCTCATGTAGATGTGGGATGGTTAGAATTTCAGAGAATTTGTGTACGATTCTCGTGAAATGGGAAATATCGGGAATATCCCTTTTGGCAATCTCGTAACAGGGGTACCAGGGCATTTCCCGCCACGAAGGGAAGAAAATAATAACGACTGAAGTCCGTGTTTGCGTTATAAGCGGCGGGCTCAACGGGGAAAAGACGATCGAGATAGGAAAGAGCTTTTGTATATTTTAGCCGTTTTCCAGATCAGGAGTTTGGGGTCGAAAGAGACGTCGGCGTCGTGTTTGTCCCGTCGAGTGTTAAGTTTGTAGTGCACCGACGGATCTCGACCTAAACAAACCCTCTTTCCCCATTTTCCTTCGGGAACCGCGAGTATTGATTGTTCCCTCTTGTTCGGAAGAGGGATGAGCAGGAGGCGGGGACGCATTTGCTGTCTGAACCTCGTGAAAGGGGTGTCCCATCCGTCCGGGTACATCCACCCCTAGAAGTCCATTCCCTGGAAAGAAATCAACCTCGAGCGAAGGAGTACCCTGCGTCCCAAAAGTTTTGTGGCGAAAAAAAGAGAAGAAATGAAAAGCAAAACGACACGGGGTACGATGGAGGGGGTGGAAAAAAAATATATAAAGGAATCCATACCCGTTCTGTCTCTTGCGAGAGGCTCCCGAGAAATTTCCAATTACGCGGCTTTTCCACTCGGGATTCCATTCCGAGGATCGCTCCACTCCGCCGCCATTGTCTCTTTCACGGCTTTACCCCCAGAACGATGCTGAACGTCCGGCAGTCAGAATGAGAATGACACAGGAGAAATAGCGTTCCCGATCGGCGCTATCGCCTCTCTTATAGGACGCGTAGGATTTTCCACTAAATTGCACGAGCTGCACGCGGATTAAACTTTATTCCTGAAACGGCTAGGACTCGCTTTTGGCAGTGCGCTTGTATACGCTCCTAAAATGTTGGCAGGAATGTCAAATTTGTCGGTACATTTAAGCGCGCCATGATAATCGCCTGGATACTTACCTCGGTCTCGTACCAACCAGATATACCGTGCATATGAGTAACCCCATGTAGTCACGCAACGCCGAGGCACATGGTAATATCATTAAAGAAATATATAATCTCCTCCCATAGACGCGTTACAAGTTTTGTCTGGCTACGTATACACAATATCTACTAGATGGGAAGCACATGACCGTGCAAATTTAAACCGATTGAGCGCATCTCTGTTATCTCGCAGCATCTGGCTGGACCGCAAACTCCACTTGTACCAGAGCCATATATCTATAGCTATACCACTAATTTTCTTATTCCAGCAATCAGTCTGCTAGCTATGCATATATACGTATATCTGTCCCTATCCCTCATCCCTCTTCCCTCTCTACCATAAACGCCTGCACTCGTATCCCCAAGAGTCAAGCTTCCTCGACGAAGACTCTTATGCCAAGAAAAACACACGGAGTATCCGCTGCAACGCGTAACAGCCTTTTCCTCGTAATTTTCTTCATCCCTTTCCGCTTTTCTTTACTCGAACGGAAAGGAGAGTCGGGTGCTCTCTTCTCATTCCAAGCACTGTACACGTAGGCACCGGTTACAGTTCACCGGCAATACACAGTGTATAGGTGGGTTCGCGACTGACGAACTTTTACCCATATATTTCGTGGGCCGACCTCGACGCCATAATGGCGAACGAGCTATCGTCGTAGCAGCAGACTTAATAAAATGCAAAGACGAGGAGCACGTTGCCTCGACGGACTGACATATCGACGCAATACCGGCCCAGGGCCGTCTCGCTACAGGGTACAAGGGGTGGGACATAGAAAAATCACCCTTCCAGATGAAAGGCCAACCCCTACACAACGAGGTCGTATGTTAACACCACTACGATTTTTTAGACCCCACCCTCCTCCTCCTTTCCCTCTTCACTCCCCTTGTCGACCTGTGATCTTTTCTTCTCCATTGCTCTCCTCTCTCACGATCTGATCCATATACCAACGTATACGGTTATACACGTGTGTACAGGCATGCATACCTATACTCCCCCCAGGTATCAGGAGAATTTCGCTAATATCCATTATCCCTAGCCCATTACCAAAGGGGTAGTTTTCCTGCCCCGTGAAGTACGCACTAGGCAGTAGGTACATAACCTGTCCCGTTGGACGTAGGAAAATACGACAGGCACAGCAGGGAAAGTGGTCGGCCTGTCCAGGACATATATGCATACGTATTATTATAGGTAACCAGGGATGCTGCGGCAACATGAGAGAGCAGTGAAAGGGAGGGCTAACGTGTTAAGCCGTCTTGTTTAATACGGCTTTATTACATAGTTGGCAGCCAACCACCCTGGGGGCTATTATGCGGTGATAAAATGCACGACGTGCGAGCGGACATTGTATTACGCTAGGTTGGTACACCAACTGGGCACGCGTGTGCATCTACCTATCTACCTGTGAATTCCTACGTATCTCCACGTTCAAAATGTATTTGTAAATATAGATACGAACCGTGTACTTTAGTAACTACGGCCATTCAAATGTGCCTGGGATCTATGGACCTAGGACCCTAGGATCCATGTACTATGTGCTCAAGAGTAAACAAGATACGGTACTGCGTATGCCGACTATAGGGAACACTTGCCCATCCGATTAACCAGAGCTTTCTCTTGCTCTCGTGCAGCTTCCGATAAGCTTCTGAAATATATCCGAGTCCTTATTCTCCAAGAGGATCCTCCACGTGACGACTTGGTATATTTTCCACCGGGTGACAAACTTACAGAGTATCGTGGTGTAACCCGGTGTATCCGTAGTGTACTCAATTTTTCCAATGCTACGTGTACCTAGATGTGCACAAGTGGGCGCAGGGTGGTGAAACCGAAGAGAAAACGTTTGGTTATGCGTCGACATGTTCTCCTTGGATTTGTCGACGTCAGCCATGGTCGACGTGGGGGGGTGTTGGGTGGAGAAAAAGCTCACCGGTTTGTTTGGTCGCTCGTGCGACTCTCTCTCGTGGAGGAACAAAGTGCGGCATAAATTCAGGACGGGACGGAAAGAGTGAAAAAGGGTGTTGGAGTTACTGGCAGAGAGAGAGATAGAGAGAGATAGAGAGAGAGAGGGAGGGTTAGAGGACAAACGAGAGGAAAGCAGACTCTTATTGTCTTGAGGGAAAGTGAGGAAGTGTAAGAGAAAGAGAGAATAATAGGGGCCGGGGTGGGTGTAAGTGCAAGGCAGTGAAATAGCAGCGAGATATTCCCACTCTCTGTTCGCTTAAGGAATTTATTCATTTTCTCGACCTAATGACCTCTCTCCGCCCTCCCAACCCCCATAGACACATTTTGTTCCTATAATTGATAAAATTGCGGGAACGATGCAGTCGGCCAGTGTCCGATAAGGAGTAATATCGGCGAATCCATCCTGTGTCTTTTCTCGACTCCCTGTATATACGTCGATTCATACATTCACCCCTCGTTCTGTGTCATATAGGTTGGCGTACACCTCTTTGAAAAGTAAGTCCGTCCTGGGGACAGCATTTATTATCTCGTGGATCGATATGCGATACACTGGAAACCACCGTACGATTTACCCTCGTACGAGTGATCCCCTTTACGGGGGATGATTTCCTAGGCCCAGTCCCTTCCTGGCGAGCGTACTCCCTCGGCTTGTTAAGTCCGTGGTAGCATTACGCTACAGGTGGTGACCCTGCATTGTCTCTTCTCCTTCGTGGCCTCATCAACGTCATCCGCCTTTCATATTAGTCGAATAGATTATTTATGACCTGGTAATTCAGCAGGGTCTCAATCCCAGATCATGCGGCGATCGCTTCGTGAAAATACTGCTGTAGCATTCCTATAACCACGTACCCCGTAGATAATGTTGAAAAAAATGAATTGGAAAAATAATCGTGTTAAAAAATGTTTCCATTATTTTTCTATGTTTCAGGGGAAAAACCATACAAGTGTAGCTGGGAAGGATGCGAATGGCGATTCGCTCGTTCCGACGAGCTGACGCGTCACTATCGCAAGCACACTGGCGCCAAACCGTTCAAATGTCGGCATTGCGATCGCTGCTTCTCTCGCAGCGATCATCTCGCCCTTCACATGAAGAGACACGTCTAATCGTCGCGATCGGAGCGACGATCCATGGGATTAGCTGTTGCGGAAATCGCGCGATATTCACCAAGTGAAGAAGAAGCGGACGAGATAAGAGATAAAAGTAAAGAGGATAACACGTGAGGTGGACGCGTTCTAGGACGAATAAAATAGGTAGAGTAAATGATTGGCGACCGATTCGATAACGCGCGACCGTTCGGTAGCGTTGTCGCTACGAGGATCGGATCGGTCCATAGAAAGGAGCTTTTAGGCGCGTGTCGTTGTCGCGCGATCGTCGCGATGATATCGCGACACTCTTCCCACATGGTGCGCATGCGCTTCGGCTGGAACTTTCGTGTGACTTTCCAAGGGGGAGGAGATAAGAAATTGTCGCTAACCCGGCCCGGATGACGCTTTCTTTTTTCACATCGAGCATTGGGTATCCGACGGAGGCCAGAATATCTTTAATACGCGAGATCACGGTTGGATGCTGTGGTTACGTTGCGACGGAGGCTTCTACCCGGGCCGGGGGTTATAACTTATAAATGTGATAGTGTGATGAATGAATAACGTTATTGTCCATTGACGTAGAGTCGCCATCATCATCGTGATCATCGTCATGCCTCATCGTCATCGTCATCCTTTTCGTGAAACGAGCCCGCGGTACACACACACGAAGACACTTTCTTAGACGATTTTCAAATTTATCACGAGATATGAGAGAGGGAGAGAGAGAGAGAGAGAGAGAGAGAGAGAGAGAGAGAGAGAGAGAGAGAGAGAGAGAGAGAGAGAGAGAGAGAGAGAATGATAAAGTGGTATACGTATGAGAGACAGAGAGAACGAGAGTGCAAGCGAGAGAGAGAGAGAGAGAGAGAGAGAGAGAGAGAGAGAGAGAGAGAGAGAGAGAGAAGAAAAATATATTTGCCTCGAGTCCTCGAAGCTCAATTTATCGTGACGAATGTCCCGACCTGGCACATTTATTTTTCATGCTATCTTTTCATTCCCTCGGGAAACCCATTTCGGGATTCCTTACTGATAAAAAAAAACTTAGGTACTCGGGTTACATTAATCCGATCAAGTGTGAGCTACCTGGACCCGGTACTGGACATTACGCGCAGTTCGAACAAGACACGCCTTCGAGCACGAACAGCTGAACAATAATTAATACAACGCAAAGAATGTACGCATCACCGTTAGCCCTAAATAATTAAAGATACATAGAAAGTCTAAGATGAATCGCACGCACTTACGAATATTAAATTTAATGTAAACGAGATACAAGTTTTAACTGAAACGTCAATCACTGCCAATAACTATGTTAAAATCTGCGCCGTCGTCGTCGAGAACCGAGAGCAATTTGCTGAAATTACGAAATGGTAAATGCATGCGAACTGGAGTAGTATGAGAGGAACGGGGGAAATAAGAGATGAAAAAAAAAGATATTAATGGGCATCGAAAGAGAAAGAGAAAATGGGTGAGAACCGTTAGAGAACGCGAGAATAAAAGTGAGAGCGAGTGTCATAAACGCGCGAGAGATAGAAAGAGAGCGAATGATCGTAAAAATGAACTGTGAGAGATTGAGAATACATAGAGGGTAACAGAGAGAGAAATAGAGATGATACTTTGAAGGATCCTCCACCGTTCACCAGGAAGTCGTTTCTGCCGTAGACACGAAAAATCGCACGGGTCGAAAACTCGTCGATGCTCACGAAAGCGGCGAAGTGTCTGGATGAGTAAAAGATACGAGAAAAATGAATGAGAGAGAGAGAGAGAGAAAGAAAAAGGGAAAGTAGATGAGCCTTAAAGAATTACACAGAGATAGTAAAACGGTAGAGGGTGAATCGGTATAAAAACTCCGGCTTGGATTTACCTTTGCGAAACTACTACTCCCCCCCCCCCCCCCGCTTACGAGAGAACAATAATATCCGTGGTGCCAAATCCTGTGTGTATGTGCGATATCGAGTGTGTGCGTGTGTGGCTGCGAGTGAACGTGTGACTTCCGGTAAAGAAAGCCACGAGTTTTAACCGTAGCTTTGGAGATCAGCCCTAACCTAAAAGGGAAACTATGGCCGACAGTTTAAGGGTTCCTGCGCACCCTCTATATCAGCCAGCAGCCTCCCTGTCTCACCCCTGTGTCTAATTAAAACGAAACCGTGGCTTGCTCGTCGCCCGAGCGATTTTTTACAGCCACCCTGTAAGAAAAGGAAAAAAAAGAATAAGGAAAACAAGAAACCCTAAAAATAATTCCCTCCTCGCGATACCGATTCTCCGTGAGGCATGTTCTCTGTGCACGGCGTCGACGTCGTCCTCGTGGAAGATCACCACGACGACGGTGGAGCTACATTGCGTCGCCGGAGAAAATCGATCTTGGGTCCGCGTAGACGCTACAAAGGAAGCGAGAGCAGGTACGTCAATGTCATTACTCCAACGCAATGTAATCTAACGTAAAAGGGTAAAATGGGGAGCGCGAAAATGCAGTGGACGACCCCCCGTGTCTGGGCGACGCCGAAGAGAGCTGAGGGCGAACGTGTGCATAGTTAGTCAAAGATGGAAGGAACGGTAGGAGGGGGGTCGACTATGGGATGCTGAGGATGGACCGAGGCAGACTTTAAGAGAAAATATTGTTTAATGTGCAGATGAAAAAACATGGAAAATCTTGAACGAGATATTGAATCACAGTGGGGCCAGTTTGCGTAATCGTGAAATCTTTCCGTTCGTCGAATTGCCGATCGTTTAATTGATGCCAGGACGATTGCGGGTAATTAAATTATTATGACGTTAGATGGACGAATACGCAAACGTAGACGTAGACGGGGACAGAGAGGGAAGGCAATGGTAATTGATCCCGTCGCCGAGCACACTCATTTAAAAACGAGAAGTAAAGCGGTGGAGGGAGGGGAGTGGGAGGCGAGAGGGAGAGAAACGAGAAAAGTAACCTTTTATGAAAAGACTAACCTTACCTGAAACAAAAGAAGAAACGAAAATACTAAATTTTAAATGTTCAGTGGCCAAATAAATTATAATTGATACACACGTAGCACGTAATTGTACCTATTAGTGGTATGACCGAGAGTGAATGCCAGGGGATGAAAGTGCGACTGGAGAGAAAATGAAGAGAAAGAGAGAGAGAGAGAGAGAGAGAGAGAGAGAGAGAGAGAGAGAGAATGAAAAAATGAAAAAGTAAAAAAATCGGTGACACACCGAAACAAGAAAACTCTAAGTTTGTATATCGTGCAATTTTCTTTTTTCGATGTTTCATTATTTGTTACCACGTTCAACATTAATTAGAGTATTTACAATTTTAGGTAATTAGACCGTAAGCCGGATGTTTTTTGATAGCCATATTAAAAGATCGATGAGTTATCCCATCGTCGGTGAGGCGTCAGCACGTGTCTGGCTTCCTGCGAATTCTTCTCCTTCCTCGCTCCTACATTGGTACGCTCCCACGTATTTCAAACAATTCAACAAATTCCCCGAGATAAATTCGTCAACTAATGAATTTACCTCGAACGACAATATTCTTTCATCCCTTATCTTATATCGGTAATCCCATCGAAAGCAATACTCACTCAGCGAGTAAATTAAATTGTGGAAAAAAAAAAGTTTAATTTAACAAAAAAAAGCCATTCCAACTTTGCAGCATGGATCGTAACTTCTTTAGGAATTAAAAAAAAAGTTCCAAAGCAAGGATTAGAATTCGCAAGTATCATCAAGATTATCGCCTACTCGCGACACGCCGCCCTTATAAATACCCAGAGAACGAAATTAAAAAAAAAAAAAAAGAAAGCGCATCGTTTCAGAGGGATAACAATGTAATTAAATAGTTGCGATACCTTTAAGTAAAAACATAGGCTAAAAATCTAACGAGATAGATATTTAGATAGGCTAGGTCCCGCGATAGATGGTTTAGATAGGTAGGTATAAGCATCTAAACGATATAAGGAGTCTAGCCGGCGTATCGTTGTGACGAGGTATGATAACTATAATAAATGTTTATGATACTCGCGTACAATAAGATGGAAAACACTGAGGTGGTAAACGAAAAAGAAAAAAAAAAGCAACCGATACGATTGTCATTGTATTATCGTGGTCTAAGGTATTTTCAGTCATGTTGTATAGTAACTGTAAAGTAAACGATAAACGATTTTTAGGTAAACGACACGTAACACATCTACACACACGTACACACCGATACAAAAAAATAATAACGATCCAACTGCACATGGATACACATACTCCTGACAGGATAACACTGTATAGTGGATACGACGCAAACATCTCTCGATCGAACTGTACCGTACACGTGTCTGTTGCGAATCAGAGGCAAAGGAGTAAAATTAAAGAGTAAAACAAAGATGAAAGAAGAACAGCCATATTAAGAACACACTGTGGCAACTGTGTGATGCTGGTTGCTACGCCCGGTAATACGTGGCCCATATACGATGTCGGATTTAAAAAAAAAAAGACAGCAACAAGGAGCGACAATGAGAATTATAAAAGATACAGATAAACGTACACACAGCCGTGACTCAAACAATTAAGGGAGTGAAAAATATTACCAATCACCAATTTACATTTATACGTTACGAGAAGTATTAATTGGCCGTAATGCAATGCGCACGCGTGTGATAGTGACGATTATTTTAATTTTATTATTATTATTATTATCGTTATTATTATTATTATCATTAGTCTTTCTCTCTTCTCTCTCACTCGTTTGTCAGTTTCAAAGTAGAAATTGTATTACGTTCGGGAACCCAAAAAGAGAAACATGTCGACCATACTTGTACCGTTTCATTGTCATTGGCTAAATTTATTATGGCGCCCTCGAGACGAAAGGTGGCTATTTTCTTTTCTCACTTTTACTTTTTCTTTTATCCTTCTTATTTCAGTTTCTCCTTTTTCTTGTAACGCTCGCCGAGTGTAGTTATGGGGAACTTTAGTCGGAACGATTTTGTACGACAGCTGGTAAACCCTGGAGACCGTTCTCTCAGGCTGGCAAGGCGTGCTACGTAGCGCCGTTCGCGCTTTACGTGTCGTTTTCGAAAACAAGGGTTGACTGTACCGGAACTGAGGTGCACCCTGTCGAAAATAAAGGTGAAACGAGGAATTTTCTTCTCTGGAAAAATCTTATTTTCTCGTGTCACTTTTCTGATCTTGTTTGAACGTGTTTCCCCTTGGTTCTTTCTGCGGCGCGAGTTTTCATTTTTTTTTTTACAATTGACTTGTACAGGTAAACGCTATCGCAAGATGTGCGCGTTGTGGATACGATTGAAATACTACAACTGAACTGATAAACCTAATATTATTTTTAGAAGAGCTCTGAGTTAAAAAGAGAGTAACAAAAGTAATTAAAGAGTGAGAGAGAGAGAGAGAGAGAGAGAGAGAGAGAGAGAGAGAGAGAGAGAGAGAGAGAGAGAGAGAGAGAGAGA
>JARQTI010000815.1:43300-59157 GCA_030142655.1 Trachelus tabidus | reverse complement strand
AGAGAGAGAGAGAGAGAGAGAGAGAGAGAGAGAGAGAGAGAGAGAGAGAGAGAGAGAGAGAGAGAGAGAGAGCGTGAAAGACAGCGAGAGTGAGGGAGAGAAAGAGTGTCCGAATAAGAGAAATAGCGAGGTAAAGAAGGAATTAAAAAAGAAAGAACAAAAAAGAAAGCGGTAAACGAGGGGATGATAAAGCGTAAGAGGTAAACGAGATGAAATAATAACGAAACGTTAAGTACTACTAAAGATACGATGGTTCTGTGAGGTAAGATTAAAAAGCAAAAAACAAAAAGAATGCGAAGCTTAAGAAAAAAAAAATGAGATACCTATATTTTTAAAAAGTGACCTTTGGCATTTAAAGACTTGTAAAAATCGTGCAACGAGTTAAGTAAAGAGAAAAAAAAAGATGAATCAAGGGCGCAGTGTATTAAATGGCGTCCGTCCTTCCCGTGTCTATCTCACGTATGCACACGCACGCACGCACGTATACTCAAAATCCACTTTGTCCTCCTCCGCGACAGCCCTCCCTTAGCCCCTTTTACCTTGCTCCATTTCCAGTTTGAAAGAAAAAACGAAAAAAAGAAAAGGGAAACATCGCCAAATCACATCCTCGATCTACACTGGACCCAGGGCACTTTTCAAAAAAGGGCCTGAGACACACGCAACACACAAAATTTATTAACGCGTACCGTCATACGCGATTTCTCGATTCCAATGAACAGGTAATACTATCGATCCAATTAATCGATCCTAGATCGATTGGTCGATAAGATTGATAGGAAATTATTGTACGGGTATGCATATATACAGGTGCTATACATACAGGGTTACTCTTGAGTATCGTATCACAATACGGTATTCTGCCCTACAAGTCAAACAGACGAAACTTCATATGGTACGGTACTCTTGAATAACCCTGTATAAGCGCCCCTGTATACGAGTACGAAAATTTTTGGAATTTTTGCGGGAAAAGGTAGACGAGGAAGAGAATAAAAAATGGGGGAAAAAATGTGGTACCGAGCGAAACAAAAAGATATATGTTAAGAGTGAGTATAAAGTAATTAATTCCTGTTCGCAAGATACGATCCGTAATTAACGAGGAAATAGACAAAGACACAGGAGAGCGCAGTTTAATCAGATAAAAAAAAAAGTTGACGGACATCGGATTACCTCGAGGCCTAATCAATGCGCGCAATTAGATTGAAGCATACGTCACGAGGAATTGGGGAGATTTTACATGAATAGGGAGATTAGGAATGAATAGGGAGAGAAACGATGGTAAAAATGTGTATGAGATTTTCCATGGCGATATGACTCTTCATTTTCATTGTAGTGATGATGTTCGAAATTGTATTGCCCGTGAACCGGAAGTCAGTCACATGTAGTCATCAAAGTCATCGGAAGCACAATTCATCGTAGGCTAAAGATTTTTAGGGATTTTATACAGGCATGCGACAGTGCTCTACGTTCTAGCCCATGATTACTATCGATTATTAATCGTTTCCTTTACATATTTTGTAAGTAAGGGAATGCAGGGAGGTAACGTAAAATGGCAAATAGGAATTGGAAAGATAAATGAATTATTAAGAATGTACGAAGAATGAGAGAAAGAGAGAGAGGGAGCGACTGCACCGCGAGATAACGACTCCGTGTGTAAAGCAAAGAGGGAGAAAGATGAAGTTGAAAGGTTCATGTGTATACAGAAGTATGAGAGAGACATTGTCCTTGTTCAGGGAAAAAGAAGAATCGTTAACGAGAAAGAAAGAGAGAAAGAGAAAGAGAGAGGACACTTTTCCAGAATTCTGTACCTCGTTGTATATCTCTATTTGTATAATTGTGAATATACATATGATAATGTGATTACGTGTGATTATACGAGTCGTGGAATTTAAGCATGTGTATTTTGTACTATGAGAAACAAAAAAAATAACGAACACGTAAACGGGGCAACGTCTTGTAAACTGCAGCTTTTTGGCGTTGCTCGCCGCTGATCGTATGAATGCAATAGAGAGAGAGAGGGGAGAGAGAGAGAGAGAGAGAGAGAGAGAGAGAGAGAGAGAGAGAGAGAGAGAGAGAGAGAGAGAGAGAGAGTCCGGGCGTGTGCCTGCACGTATACGCATGCGCGTGCGCTTGCAAGAAAAAGAAAAAGCGACAAAAAATAACGAGGTTGCGAGTAAAAGAAAGTAAAAAAAAAAGTAAAATCGAATGAAATACGCTTTCCATGAATAATCGACCTTTTGAAATCGCGAGACGGTTCCGCGCGACTCATTGTTTCTGCTTTTTGCAAAAAACGTGCAATTTTCTATCAAAAACTCACGGCTCATGTGGCTCATAAACGCATGATTCACTATCGTAGTGCTTCTCTTTATTTATTCTTCCACTTGCTCGCTTCTCTCGTTTATCCCCTAGAAATTCTTTATTACGCGTTTCTTCAAATCATATATATATATATATATATATTTCGTTTCTGAACGCTACGTCCTTGGATATCCTGCATTACTTAGCCCATAAGAAGTTAGCCTATTTGGTCGTTTCCATGAAAGAGAAAAAAAGACCGAGTAAAAGAATAGTCGCTATCGTTACGAGCTCACTCTTGGACCTTATCGATTACAAGGAAAACCAACTCGACGACATTCTTGGGACTGTTCACCGGAAGTTGATTCAACGACTATGTCCAAGTCCCACCCTTTTGTCTCTCATCCCCTACACGTACCGCTTACTTGCTGCTCCGTTTCTATTTTCCCTATGTAAACTGCTTCCATTCGCTATATTGACCAACCACTCTTTTTCTATATGGATTCTAGGTATCGTATTTATCTGCCTATATATATGCGTATCCCGTGCTATAATATAGAAACAGCCTTTGTACCGAGTTGACACCCTAAAGGCATATCCACGTATTAAGGGTTTCGCGACAAATGCCGATCGCACGGATGAATGGTATAACGAGTGCGCCCTAAGGATTTTTATTTTAATGGTTTAGAGTGTATAGATAGCACTGCGAGGACGTATATATAAAAGATCAAAATTAATGTGGAAAAGAGGGTGGCAAGGAATGGTAGACTCATTGCCTAATCTTCGCCGGTAGGCGGGCCTAAAGACATCAAAAAAAACTTGCCGGGTCTTTATGAAATCTATGAAAAAATAGGTGCGATCGCATATTACGGTACGAGTATGCGCGTAAGTGTTTCTTAGATGATGTTCGTCTATGTGTGTGTCAGAAGTGGAGGGGAAAAAATATATAGGGGATGATTGAGATTTCTCGGTGTTTTTGGGATTTTTTGGAAAAAAAAGAGAACGTGAATATTTCGCAAATCGATGAAAATATGTATAACATCCCAAAACCTGCTTTCTTTCTTCTTTCACTCTCTTGATTTACTATCTGCCTACCATTTCTTTATTTTTATATTGCAAATTCAATCCTCGTATACTCTTCTTACTCTATATGCCAATTTCTGTTCGGTCTTCTTATACCTCATCATGTGTATACTTATATGCGTCGTGGAGCTTTCTCGCGGTGAATTTGGCAAGTCGTGCGAATTTTTTTCGCAAACGCTGACGCGATCCAGTTATACAAGATGCTTTACATGTTAACGGAGATGTGTGTATGTCTACGTATTTTTGTTGGTCAATGGAGTTTTAGCACGTTGAAGTACGAAAACCAAAATATTACAGAAACGTGTGGCGAAAATGTGGTGTGATTGAGTGACTGTGAATGTATGTAAATGGCGTGATAAGTGGGAGAGTAAATTGCTAAAGAGGAAAGAGAGAGAGAGGGAGAGAAAGAGGGAAATGTGTTGAAAATCAAATTTACATGTGTATAAAATGAGAGTGCAAGAGCGCGAGAGAGAGAGAGAGAGAGAGAGAGAGAGAGAGAGAGAGAGAGAATTTACGTGAGAGGCTAGGGGTCGTGCTAAGATCCGTATGAATGTTTTTATATAAATTATTGACTATAAATATTAATTATTATTCATTACCATTGTATTGTTTTAATTGTACAAACAAAAAAAGATGAAGTAAGTTTAAACGTAGCACGTAACGGAAATCACTTGTAATATTATAATTATTATGATTAAGCATATAAATGGAAATTATTGATGATAACAAATGTTCTTCCGCATTTTTTGCGATAAAAATCTTTTTCGATGTGCGCGAAAGTCAGCCGCGAGCAAATGCGACGAGAGAGTGTATTCGCATTGATTGCAACATTACACAATCTGAAATTATACGTGCGTAAAGAGAACGTTATCTTGAATGAATTTTCCAAAAATTTTCTCTGCTCGACTCAAAAATCTTATGAGCTTTCCTGAATATAATCTCGCTATAAATACGAAAAAAAATTTCGAAGAAGAAGAGAAAAAAAGCATACGGATAAGCGAAAAGAAAAATACGGAAAATACATTCGAACATATTTGTTCTTTTTTTTTTTTTTTATCAGTGAGAAAACCCTCTCTCCCCGCAATACTCCCTCCGACTATGATAACTACGGTGGAATTGCGATAACGAGCGCGCATGCTTCTTCGACGATCCGAGTGTTTTGGGTTGGCCGATGTACATATGGTGTTTTTAGTAGTTTGCGAGAAATTTTATTGGCTGACACGCGCAGCCGGCGCGGAATGACTATAGGAGAATAAAAAGTGTTATTGTCGTGCTTATACACGGGCTTTTAAGTGTCTTCATTTTCTCTCCTTCATTCGCGCCCCGCGTAACGTCGTCGCTATACGTGACGTCGATAACGACGTTGGGACGATTTTACGAATTTTACTAATTGTCAGCCGTAGTCATTCTCACTTTCTCTCACTCGATTTTACTTTTATTACTGCCCCAACCCACGCCCTCTGACCCCCTATACTTTTCTTGTTTCATTCCCCACTTGGATTTTCCTCGTTCCGTCAAGTAGGACCCTTGGTGGTACTATTCACATTGTCCCTTGTATCCATTATTTCCACGACCCTGAGACTTTGCTTCTCTTTGGTTGAAAATTTTTTTTATGGTCTGTACGCGACGTCGACGCCGATTACGAACGTCGCGATTGCAGAAGACAGCGAGGAGATCTTTTACCCACGTAAGTAACCATCCGTTCTGAAAATCTTGATTAATGGATTTGATTGGTCGAAGGTAAATTTTTTATATTTTTCCTTGCATTTCACTTGATGAGAGAGAAAGAGAGAGGGGGGAGAAGCGATAGAACGAGAGAAGTCGAATTTTGAAAAGAGAAAAGAAAATTCGTGAATCGATGTTTTTTGTGCATTTTAAGAAATTCCCACATTTCCTGATTGTTACTGTGTTCACGGATGCGCGGACGATCTGCGCATTTGTTTTTGCACGAGACATTTGTTTATTGTAAAATTAGCTCTTTATGTATATAATAGAAAATCGACGTGAGCTGCGCTAGAGCTTATAGCTAGTGCAGTGGAGTAGAGAAGAAAAATCGAAGTGGATAGATGAAAATTTGTGAAAATAACACAAAGATAATAGTTCGCGCGCTGGTACGCGATAATGAGAAGTAATGGAAAGCGAAGGATAATGCGAAGAGTAAAATATAGAAAATGTACGTCGATGTTCTTCAGAATGAGATTAGTGAAAGTGCCGGCCCAATGCTCGAGTCGTCATTTCGCAAGAGGTTTATAGGTAAAGCAAACGAAAAATAAAAAAAAAAACATTTTTGTGATTACTTCGTAAGTGGATAAATTATTTATAAGCGAGCGCTTGCCCTATTGGGGAAGGAAGAGAAGCGGAAAGCGTGAGAAATGGAACGAGAGAATGTTGGAGAGTGTGGGAGAGAAAGGTGAGAGTGAGAGAACGACTGAAAAACATTTAGATATTTTTCCTGTAAAGAAACCACCTCCCCCCCTCCAAAAAAAAAGAAAAGAAGCAGTAAGAAAAAAAAGCATGTAAGAAAATGAAAAATCATTCGGTGATACAAAGGGGTGTGTAGAAAGTGAAAAATAACTGGCGCATTACATTGCCGGTCAACGTGAATAGATTAATTTTGGTATTTGAAAAGAATGAAAAAAAAATTTCTAAAAACGAAGGAACGTTTTCCGTTCGACGTTGCTTTTCGCGTGGAGATGCGTGCGTGCGTGCGTGTATGTGGACAATGCTTAAGTGTACAATACCTCCTACTTCAAGATGTCGCTACTCTTCGATTCATTTGTTTAGTGAAACGCGGCGCGCAGTGTGCCCCCCTCGTGCGAGTGAAGCCACTTTTGAGCTTTTCGCGAGAAGGGTGAACGAATGAGAGGGAACGAATGACGTGGCGAGAGAAAGTGAGGAGAGAGTAAAATAAGGGATGAAGTGATTAGGGGTGAAACTAGGCAGAAATAATAAGGAGAGCTTCGAACCCGTCTCGCTGCACTTTATTTCTCTTGATTCTTTTCTTTCCTCTCTTACTGGCAACTCTTATTACCTATATACGCGTATACAACCATTAACAGGTATACAGGTAGATTCATATTAGGCATACCGATACGATAGACACGCATACGTACGTATTAAAAAAGAAAATGAAAATGAAACAGTCGCGTACAGCCAACACAGTAGCGTACTACACGAGATAACGTTATTTTTTAAGAAGAATTACATGAAGACGAAGCGACGACGAAATGTATATTTATTTTCTAAGATATAATATATATTATCTATGTATATTAAATTATGATATTGCACAAATGTAATTATATGTACATGTATGATTATTATCTTGCTCTACATTCGGGCGGGGCTACCAGAGTGAGGTAGGAGACTTAGGTGGCCAACGAAGGTCAAAGGGTCAGAATGAGACGAAGAGAGCGTGCGCGTGGTGAGCATGTGTGTGCGAGAGGGAAAGAAAAGAAATTGGCGTAAGGTCGAAGAGAGCGGAAGATGGGCAAATGTAAAGGGAGAGTACAGTGTGAAAATGTTTCTCGTAAATCGTAAATGTTCTCATGTGGGAGGAATTGAACCAGGAGGGGGCTTGCGGCCGCTGTAACCTCATCTTTCATGAATAGCTTGTATTTCTGCTCAGTGCAAAATAAACGTACGTTCCTGTTGAAATTTCGTTAAACTCGATTCGATCCTTAACTTATGCATTATCCATTCCTTGTTCCATATAAGAAAATATCCAGGGCTTACTTTGGGAGTTTGATACAGGAAAAAAAAACAAGCGTCACGGACAGTCCACTGCGTACGCCATTTACCTTGGAAATATTTTAACATCGCACCGTGCCATTTGTATGGTGAACCTAAGAAAAAAAAAGTGACACGGGTACCCTGTGATACTTTTCTTTTTACTTCACTTAGACGCAGTCGTCTGGGTTTTTCTTGACTTTCCCTTCTCAAAACTTCCCACGCACCAGGGTACTGCGCAGGGAAAATTATTGAGAAGGACGGCTGGACCATGCCAATAGAGCACAGAGGGGGATGGAAAAATGAAACTTTCTACCGTGACTGTATATTCATGGTCGACACGGTGAGTGAGAGAGAGAGAGGAGCAAAGCGTTGCAGTACAGCCGACAGTGAAATCCGGCGAGTATCGACCATAGGAAATTTTCATGGCAGCGACTGAAATACGGTTTGTTAACGTTCCAAGATGCGAGAAGCACTCGATTTCTGAGCATCAGAAATACAGAACATAGGCCAAACGGCCTTTATTGCGCGATCGTCCTAAACTATAACCTTCTCCTTGATAGGAGGTCCCGAGGACATTCACAGCGTTTTGTCATCATAAAACGTTTTATGGGAGATTATAATGTGCCCTTTCCCTATGGGAAAGAGGACAGGCATGTCCAAATATATAAAGCCATTTCCGAGAAAATATAAGGACGAAACGAGATACGGCGTTACTCACTTTTCATTCGATCGGCTCGTAAAGTTCGCTTTACTGGAGTCTCTTTTTCATCCATCTTTCTCCCTCTCCGCCGTTTCCCTCTTCTTCCCGTAGAGACTGACCAATGCCAGCGAACGGTCATTTTTCATCGAGACGATATCAAAGGGACGCTCCAAATCGTTGGAGGGTAATCTTATATTTTCTAGAAACTAAGAGAATGGAAGATCCGCCTAAAAGTATCAGAATTATAGTGACTGGCTGAGTTGGAGGGAGAGAAAGAGAGAGAGAGAAAAAATTGAAATGCTCGAGAAAAATACTACCCGGCACTCTAGCGACGTCACGACGCGTCTCTTCCGTTTTCTTTGCAGAAGAGCTTTCTTCCAACTTTCCACGAAGAGAACAATCGTCCTTAGCTCCTCGTCCCTTTTACTAGCGAATTTCGGGCGAATGGAAGACAGCAGCCCCACCGAGAGATGAATACTTCACCTGGGTAGCATTGCGAGCTTTAACGAAACAGTGAACTGCACTTGCCGCGGAAACAGTATATATTCTCGGCGGGTGAGCACGCGAAATACGTTACTAGGATCCTAAGGCGCCATAGAGAAAGACACAAAATAAATGCACTACCAACTACTTAAAAGACACTTCAGCATGTATATATATATAAGATGCATAGCATATACAAGGTGATTTAAAAATAGACACCTCGATTCTCCTTTAAAAATAATATAAATAGTCATGAATTCCAGTAAGAAATATCTTGATACTTAAGATTGAAATTTTTAATACACTAAATATATCTCGATAATAACTTGGTGCTGCACGCATATATATATCAAAATATATAAATACATATAACAGTGAGATTATATCGATTGAGCGCAGCAAACGGAAACGTGGCCATTCTCTTGGCTGTCGTCATTCAAGAGCAGATAAAGAGCAGAAACTCCGACTCCGAGGGAAATACAGGTCTGGGCTCGGCGCGCAACTAAAACCTTTAAACGGCTTCCTTCCTGAGAGCCGAGAGAGTATCCTGCGCGAGAAGCCGGGGCCCGGCAGCCTCGCTTAATCCTGCGCATTCCGCGCCATCTAGATCCGCTGGAAACTAAAGAAGCCCCAGTGAGGTTCTTTGGTATCCGGACAGCCACGATGCAAAAAGAATACGAGGATATTTACGCTCTCGCCTCGAGAGCCTTTACCGTTGAACTGGTATAGACGCAGAGTATCGTGGCCAACCGGAAACCACCATCGAAATAGACCTTTCGTTACTTCCTTTGATCTGCTCCGCTGACCAGCACCTCGTTAGGTCCACCCACGCTTCCCTGGTCTTCGGCGAGAGAAAAAGCATTCTCTATATCGACTGTGTAAAAAGAATAAGATCCTTTAGCTCTTCCGATGAATTAGAATTAGAATTATATGAAGGAGGTCAAAGGTGCAAAGTCAGCCCAGACACGAACCCCTATACAGGATGAAGCTGGATCCACGATCTCTGCGGGCAGGTCCAGGACGTTGGAAGCTGGGAGACCACTCGTGCCACGAGCACCGGACTACTTCGGCGTTCCTGTGTGCCCACGGTTAGAGAGCCACACTCAAGTCTCTCGTTGGAATTTAATTCAGTGAGCCACGACACGACTAGCATGTGGATATTTGATACCCGATGTTTTTTCCCAAACGAAAAAAAAATGAGAAGTGTGTGGAGACGAGATGAAAGTGGTGAATAAAGAAACAGCAAAGAATTTTTTCCCTATTTCTCCAAAAAAAAACTGTTCTCTGCTTTTCGTTTTCTTTGACGTTCAATCGTCAAAGTCAGTAATACGTATTGTCGAGGGAGAAAAAATTCTTTTTTTACTCGGAGGATTCTGTGAGATAACAGGATGGAGGAGCATCCATCCCGATGGACCAAGAGTGGCAAACGATAACAGAGTTACCCAGCGTAAGATACCCAGCTACTCTTGGCGAAACTAATGGACGTCTCCTCGACCACAATCTTGTTATTCGGCTAGCCATAATCTAATACAGTGTTCCATTTGTTCCCTTAGGCCACGCTGCAGCTCTTATACAGGGTCCATTTATAGTCCGATACATGTCAGGACCTTCGTTCGCCATTTTTAATAAAGGTATTCTACTCAAATTTGAAAAATATCACTAAAATAGTCTAGATAAAAAGAGCATATATATTACGTAAATGGCTCTAGGCTGGAAATCAGTCTGCGGTTGACTCTACGCCTGGGGAACCGCTATGCGGCTGGCACACCGAAATGACGGATGGCTAATTTTACAGGCGTTCATCGTTCTTAACAAAATGACACGTACCTAACACACTCCTACCGAACCTAATTCAAAAGACACTGTACGATATATGGAGACCGTATAGAAAAGATACTGTAGTTCCAGTCACTAAGTGTACCTTGGACAGGCAAGTCAATCGAAGCTCGGTGATCCGATCGACTGGTCCAGATCACAATACGGTCTGATCAGTTGAGTCTGGCAGTGGAGAAGTGCGAGAAGTTACGTTCGATATATCAAGTTGAAAGTTTGATATCCCTGAGGCTTTACTGGCCAAGTTACAAACCCTGGACGTGACCAGCTGTCACTCGTGGGTACCTATGGTTATTCGGTACGAAAAAAGAAATGTGAAAAAAAAAGAGAAACTGACATCGGAACGATGTTGGCTCGTGAGCTTTCACAGGGTGATATCAGGTTTATGGGAGATTTCGGTACGATTTATGAACGTAGGAAAAGTGACGTGAAAAAAGGTGATTTTTTTCGAAATGTTGCTGCCTATACGGTTACTGCTACCCTGTGCAGACCTTGAAGACGGTTTTCGCAGCTAGACTACGTTCCGATGTCAGTACGAAGTTTCCCTAAGGGTAGCATGTGCCGCCTTTCCCTTAATATAATTCCCAGTGAGGCGCCGCGGGCTTCCATAATGCAGGGGTAGCGGTTGGACCACATAAAAAATCCAGCATACTGTTCTCCCCTAGCACATGGAACATTCATCTGGGAAGAAGAAGACAAAACGAATGCAGCGTGAAACCCTGGGCTTGCTTTATTAACGTGACGAACGATTTCTACGGGACGCCATAAACGAAAATGAGATGGGGGACGGTATTCCTTATTTGGTAAATCCATAATTCGCAAATGCGTTGCGTCCCTGGGAAACCGCAATTTTTTGGTTTCCTATTTTGTTTCTGTTATTGTCTCGAAGCTATAGTCGTCACTGTACTACGGTACTTTGTATTGTTCTTGTTTCCCATTATCACTAAGTTGTCTGTGCACTTTCCACCGATGAACGAAAAAGGAGGAAGGGATTGAAAAATAATAAAAAAAAAAATCAAAAGCCGTCGAACGCTCTAACGTTTAATGGCTGCTGAGTAACATCGTTGAAAAATATTGCTGCGGTATTCGCAATAAAATGATTCCTTCGTGTTTATACGGTTCCGAGTTCGCGAGTTTCCACGAAGCGAGTATAACTCGAAACTTTGGATTCAACGAGTATTTCGCGTGGTAATATAAAAAAAGGGGGTGCGGTAGCACGACGGGTAGCGTCGCAACGCGACGTCGCTTACCAGAAAAAGAATGACTGTGCAGCAAGGAGAAGACGTAACAATATAAAAATTAAATGTGTAAATAAAGTCAGACGACAATAAAAAATTGTAATAAACCAATCAATACGTAAGCAAATATATGATTAATCGAACGGTCGGATGAACGAGTCGCATTGAAAATCCAGTCTTTGTAAATTTATGTACCCCGGAATGAGCGTGAACCGTAAAATGCAATTTTGCTAATCTGAATTCCGAACGAGAGTCACAAATTCGCGGGTTAATGTATCGGAAATATCAGACAAATGAACTTTATGCCGCGTAAGAGGGTCGTTACTGTCTCTGCCGGCTTTCGAATGCGATAACTCGATAAGGGGTAGAGAAAAGGGGAAGGTCCACCGTCCCGAGGATCGATCTTTTCTCTTTTTCTCAAACTTTCTCCTTCTACCCCATTGCCACGCTCAACCTGTACCCAGCATCTCTCGTTCGTATCATCCTTCAATAAACCAACCACCACCAGTGTCCCTTTTTCTTTTCTTTCTCAAACAGATACATTCTCGTTATCCAAAACTAACTTTATACCGTTTTAGATACGTATATACCAGCGAGGGTATATAATTGGGAAGAAACATCGATCCATCACGACACTGGTCCCAGTTAACCAAGATGCTTGGTAGCCGAGACGCTACCAACTACGTAGATGGTAGCAGGGGTGTCTCTTCCATAAGCTTAGATTGGCTTTGCATAGTTTCGTGTGTCGGGAGTTGAGTTATAATTACCTTAGTGCTTGTAACGCGAGCGTCCTCTACCTTCGGCAACATGACGGGATAATAAATTAATACGGCACATCGCGTAAATGTAATACGAGCCTAATTACCGCTCGGAGTGAGAGCGTATCAAGAACGATAACTGGAATACGAAGAATCATCTGCCATACGACAAGTGGAATTTACAGCTACCCCTAGACCCACAATGCCAAAGTACTAAATCACCCTTAATAGATAGACGTACCATACCAACCCCTGTACGAGCAGAGAATTGTCACTACCAGAGACACCTGCATCCATTGTTAAGATCATATTTCACTTTGTGAAATCTCGATAATTTTGTTTGTATACAAAAAAAATTCCTTATAAAATAACCTTGCTTCGGAGCAAATCTCTAATGTTTTTTTGGCCCTTTTTATGATAAATAAAATAACTTGATGGAACTCGTTATTACTCTTATCCAAATTAACGTGTTGAGAGATTAACCCTTTTACTGTTCGACCCTTTTTAAATCTTACTTTATATACCCTATTCTTGTTTGTCGCTCTTATCTCCAATTTACTCCCGAAGCACTGTCCTTAATCATCATCCACAAGCTCTCGCACCCTACTTCCGGATTCGAGGACGGTCCCTGCGTCAAAGTCGTTGGGGCCGTCGCAGTACAGTACGAGACCCAAAGTCTTACCGAAAAGTTAACGAGGTCAGTTCTTAAAGGTGCTTTGGCTAGTTCGTCCAAGGGTAGCTTGAATAGGAAAGTAGACTAGGAGTATCCAGTAGCTGGGAGATACACAAACTAGACAATGCTAAAAAAAGTTAGACGGAATGGGATACTAGGTAGAAGACCAAGGTAGGTTAAAAGAGGAAGGTAGCTTGCTTGAAAATGTCAGTGTAGGATAACATAAATACTTCAAAGGATTTTTACTCTAACCCGTAGTGGCAGTACTGCTGCCGTCGATCTCGCTGCTCCAGAAGTACTTTTAGTGCCGGCAGTCGAGGGAAGCACTGCTCGAGAAAAGTGGTAGAAGTGCAGACGCATGTATTGATTAGCACTCCGGCACTGGCACCCACAGTTATAAGAAATTCGCCCTGTAGCGGCTACTCGTGTTTTTATTGCGCTAAAATTACCAATTTCCCAAGCACGTCTCTGCCCTGGGCTGCAAGGGCTTGCCGCACTGCTCCAGAGAGCACCACCGCACCAGGATTACCAACCTCTGCCCGAACTCCCTGCTCGAGTTAACGACACCCATTCTTCTGCACTACATACCTCACTTAGATGCTCCTTTGCTTCCATTCCAAGCTACCACTATGGTTCAGTGTTCCCAACATCCGCAACATCATCAGAAACTGCGCATCCCAGACAGAAAAGGAACCGTTCAAAATTGCGAGGTTGGAATCAGCCATTGGTACGTAAGGCGTTAGGTATAGGTAAATAGATAGAGGAGATAGGTAGGTAGGTACCTAGGAAACTTTTCACCTAACGAAAAATACGAATCCAAGAGTTTTCCAGTAGCAGGCAACCGGAACTTATTCCTGCATTCATTCCTTCCTCTCTGGATGGAAGGAACGAGGGAACCGGAGGAAGCCTTCTCTCCGGGTACACGTGTAAGGTTATTTATTTATTTTCTTCCTTGGAGCTCGTCGGGCTTCCTGATTGGAGGGAACTCTAAGGCCGGCACTGCTAGGGTGTGAGTGGCGGAGGAACTGGAATGCGAAGGAATGAAAGCACCGCCGTGTGGAAGCGGTGGCTTAAGGTTTCGGTTTCTTTTTTGGAAATCCGTAGGGACCCTATACAGCGACCCTGCTCCACACGGAACACGAAGCGGCTACGTGAGGCAGTTACTGCCACGTGCGTCATCGGATACAAGTTTTCTGCTTTCGAACGAGAGAAAATAATATCCAAGAAGAGGAGAGAGAGGGGTAGTACTTTTTCTTCTTATATATTGTGCATATATATATATATATTTTATTTTCATATTTCCCGTCTTCTTTCCATCTCTTCGCTTCTTCCCTCTTATACGAAACTTATATCTTTCCCTACTGCTCCCCAAAGCAGCAGCCTTCGCGGCACGAGCGTGCCTCTGTAGAATATTAAGCTCGAACTCTCCGACGCAGTAATAATGACAAGGCTGCTTAATTAAGAGGGACGCTGGAATCTGCAGAGCAACAAGTTCGCTACCGAAATTTTCTGCATGCCTGTTTACATGTAATATCACTTTCTCCCAGCACGAACCTTCTTTATCGGACTAACGTTAGATCTCGAGAATTCTCAACGTTACGTATCAAAATATTTACGATCAAATTCCTTATGCCGTATCAGCGTACACGTTAATAGGGATTCACTCTTCTCTATTGCCTTTTTCTTCTCCCAGGGGATCTAATGCTGCGTGTGCTTATTTTTATATATAATATATTTCTTCGAGTCACGTCTGGCTTGGACTGCTCTCGATTGCAGTGGGAAGGCAACCAAGGCAGTGCTAAGCCGAATGATCTGCTACGACGCAACCTCGGCAACCTAAACCCGTTTTACCAATTTGAATTGCAAACCCACGGATTATCGTCCACAAGACGGTGGTTTCCTTTCGTCAAGATAAGCTGGCTTAACTCGAGATTATTTAGAATAAATACGTAATGCCCGAAGTCTAACGATCTGCCATACCTAAAACTCGTGTTTCACGCGTCTACGAAAAATCTCTGGATAAAGGGATAAATGTTTTACAGGCTAATAAAACCCCTACGGGAGCGAACGATTAAAATTCAAAGGATAAATCTGAACGTCTCTCAAACGAACCTATTTCTCAAAACGGATTCTAAGCCTCTTGCACTTCCGGTTTCCTTGACTGGGATCGACCTTGAACTGTTCTCATTAAATTTCGCGATGCATCGACTGCAAACTACCACCCCAAGGCGTCGGATTATCTCGGATCAGCATATACCAACTTCAGTACCAGGATGGTGCACGACACGAATGTGCGCATGCGGCGCGACACAGTTCAAAGTTACTAATTTCCGAGAATAATTGTTGCGCGAATTAGCCCGTAGCTAACTTTAATTAATAATCCTCATATAACCGTATCCTCTCTGGTGCTACTGTCGCTGGAACGTATGGTATTGCTTTATAGCCTCCCTTGTGCCGTTCTATCATCCTCAACATTTTCCTCCGGTTTTGCTTCGGACTTCACCAGTCACGTGAATTTGTATTCTCGTGGAAACGTATAAGAACGCGATATATTTATTTATTTAACACCCGGTAGTCCGCTACGATATCTTATTGCTGACTACAGACTCGGTAACTGTAGCTCGACAAACGTCAGCCGTGTTGTCAAAACTGCCAACGAATGTACTAGTCAGCGCCACTTCAGCTGAATCGCTGTCACGCCTAGGCATTCACCGTTAATTACATTCTTCTCGTTCTTTGAGTGTACCGTGTAAAAAATATTTGAGGAATTAAAAAAAAATCAAAGCACGGCACATCGACGTTGCACAAGAACGAAAGAAATTTTTTCATCGTATTATTTCACGTATTCGAATAGGACTGGCTAATGAATGGTAATGAGGGTAGGGAAAATAAAAAATGCACAGTATTTTAGCCTATGTTTAAAAGGTCGATATTTAAAGCAGTTAGTAATTTTCAAAGGGTCACGAGGAACGTCCGCCCCAAAATGCAGGCATTGAGCGAATCAGTGACTCGACCTCACGAATTACCGGAATCGATGCGCCACGGAGGATATTGCGGCGGAAACG
>JARQTI010000815.1:23638-43200 GCA_030142655.1 Trachelus tabidus | reverse complement strand
GGCATTGAGCGAATCAGTGACTCGACCTCACGAATTACCGGAATCGATGCGCCACGGAGGATATTGCGGCGGAAACGCGTTACGCATCAGCATCATCAGTCACTTGGTATTCGCTCGAACACACCTCATTCGTACCGGCGTGTGCTCTCGCATACAAACCCACAAGTATCAGGCGCAGTGAAATAAATGGGCAAACGCAAAATGGGCCCTACGCAACCCTCGAGCCTCGACGCCCTCGCTCGGAACGCTTTGCCGTTTCTGTGTCCTAGGTAGCAATCCATCTGGGAAGATACGTAATATTGATCCACGGGTAATCAATCATAAATGAAACGCAATGAGTCCGGATGCTAGGAAGAGGTACGAGTACTTTGAATACAGGAAATTCAGCAAATGATGGAAGGTCTTGCGGTATGCGCATACCAAAATAGTTTCTTCGAGAATCCATATTTCATAGGAAAAACAAGATTTCGGTATAATTTTATTTGTTACGCCGGTTAACAGCGGGCTAGAGATACTTGGGATATTAGCATTTACAGAAAGATATGTACATATTTAATGAGAAATTTATACGAAAACAAACTAGCATACCGATAGGAATAGAGAAGTATCAAGATTGAATTTACCAGTGGAGTACGATAAGCAACGTTAATTAACGTAATGTTATGAAATAATATTTAATTAAAATAAACCTTAGGAAAACGTTGAATCCAACTGATACTTTTCGATCGGATCGCCCTGTGTACACTGAGTTAGATTCAGCAGGTAATACATAGTTACTAGAATTTCCTATGCAAAGAGTTTTCTCTCTGGGAAAATACAGTGTGTATCTAGCCGTCTGTACAGGACCGAGGGTGAGATTTCCATAGTAGCGGAATCCAGAGGAGCAGCAGGTAAGCGAGTCGATCAAGTACAAAATCCGAGGTACGTCGTGAAATAGGTTAGTAAATAGCCTGGGAGCGTTCGTTTCACAGTGCAGGAACTGTATTGGCTGACAGTTGTTTTCCCGAAAGCGTTGACATCCGGTACAGACGGGAAATTGAGTTTCTACCGCATGTCGACCAAGCGCCGCGCCTTGCTTTCATCCGGTACTTCAGCGTCGGGGAGGTCTTGAGAACAAAAAAACTATTCTCCCTTCACGTGGTCAGCGCTAGCGTGTTGCACACGCAATTTCCTTTGGACTTGCCTTCAACCCTTTGACCCTTAGCAGCCTTTCACCGGTCTACCGTTTCTTTCCACAATCCCTATTAGCCGAGGATTATTATCAGAGAGAAGGGTCGAAGAAAAAAGAAAACATTACCACGGCACGAGTGAACTCAGCCCTATACAAAAACTTATCTCTTACTACCCCCGTTGCACAAGTACGACCAGAGTCTTTAACCTGCGACGTTCTAAAAATTTTAACTAGCCCCAGTAACTTGTATACGTCTGTCCATTCGCCCACTTCCCTTATCTTCCGCACTATGGCATACCTCCCACCCCCGTATCTTGCCATCTATTCTCCCGGTGGTTTGCCGTTCATGGGCATCCTGGGCCCCGGCCAATATTAACGTCCCGTGCTCGATATAAGTTTGCAGCTACAAACTTAGACGGCAGAGCGCGCGGCGAGCGCTGAACGCTGAATGTCGAACAACGGCGAACTTGAGCCATTTGCATCGAGTTGAGGTGAGCAACTAGTGGGAACTAGTGAATCCGAGACGGTACATGGTACGAATCATGCGGTGTGTTTCCAGTTATCTAGATACTTGTTGTTGCATAAGTTTCAATCGCGCACGGCATACTGGCAGGTGGCTACACGTAAAATGGATGCCTCGTCGTTGCGATAGACCCGGCTAAGGATTCAGTTGGCAACTCTAGCCAGACATCAGACATCGAGCATTGCTCGAAGACCAGACCCTTAGTGTCTCGGATTCCTAACCGCAACAAGGTCCGATCGGTTTCACATTCACTATGGTATCCAGGATACGTCCGTTATAATCGTCCACACAGCTTTTCCCTAAAAATCCTTAAGAACGGAACGATTAGGGACTTTTAAAAAATAGAAAAAATAAAAGGGAAGACGGGATAAGAGGCGGAAAACTCGATCCCCTCGTAACTATAATTCATCCCATCCGTAAATCATTAGGAGCACGTGACTCTTGCGAATACGATAAAAGAAGCTGGAGAGGGTAACGGCCCTAGGGGTTGTTACGTTATGTATGTAAACTCGCATAAATTCGCGGATCAAAACTCAACTAAATCCGGTTTGTTTTTTTGCAGTGAATATAAATTATTAGGCAAAGCATAATTCAAAGCGACGCTCCACGTCGGGACGCTTGCTCCCGCCACTTGTACTAGGGTTTCCCGACACGAGCGATTTCTCCCCTACCTTCTTCAGGGACTAGTTTATGCTTCCACCCCCCTCCCCCCGACGCTGCTATTCCTTCTGGCAGTGTTACTACTCGCCAAATCGATCTCTCCACCCACACCTATTCTCACGACATAGTTTTAATTGGTTTAGCAGTGTTCACTGTCAGTGTCAAGGCGTCGCGACGCTGACGATGACAAATGGCTACTACCCTACCTATGCTGTACCGGCGTCTACGTCTTTCCGAGCTCCGCCAGTTCGCGACTTGCCCCGCGGCTACCGTGATGAAGGGACCTGCCGGAGCACAGCCGCCGTTCTTACTCATCCCCTAGTGAGGGGAAAGCAGGAAGAAGCACACGGAGGATTAGGGAAGGTTACAATTTTTCTTTCTCCTCGATTTATTTACTTTCTCGTGAGCAACGCTGAAAATGGCTGCTACAACCTACAACCTCAACGTCCAACGTTCCTGCGAAAGCACCCGGGTAAATAAACTCGCATTGCGAAGATAATATCTCAGCGGATTCGCGTGAGCGTTAGTCATAATTTCGCATCGAGATTTACTCGGTGTAAAAAAAGAAGGGACTTTCCACTGGATGGAGAAGCACTGGCAGAAAGAAAAGGTACGAGAAGAAAAAGCAATATATACATATATATATTGTGTGCTATGTCTGCCTACCCAGCTAAAAGTACAAGAACAATTAGGAGCGAAAACAAGAGGAAAATATGAAAAGATAGAATTTTGAAAAAAATTCTAAAGCTCCGTTAAGGTCAAATAAATGCCGGATGTGAACTCGAGGATTAAAAAATCAGGACGAGGCCTGCAGGGAGCAAAATTTGATTTTTTTTAGTTTGAGTAATGACGCAAAACTTGCAAAGAGGGATGCTTCAACGAGGGGCCCTTTGATCCTGGCTATTTACAACCCCTCGAACCCCGGCAACTCGTGAGTCTTCCGCTTTATTGGCTATACGCTAAATGGCCAATTTTTTCCCCTCTTTTTTTTTCTTTCTTTCGCTCCTTCATTGTTCGGCATTTTTTATGAATCCACCTCGATCCTCATGACTTTCAATGTTTCTCAGGAGATCAACGAGATGCGTCACTGAACTCATAGAAAATTCTGTACTAACAATCATTTTTTATCGTTCTGTTTTACTTCGTGATTCCCCTAGACGGCAAGGGAGAGGTTTTCACGAGAGAAACAGCAAAACTCAATAGTAATCTCCTTACCGGATATCCCCCTATATTGTCAGTGCATGGAAAGAACAAGAATACGAAGGAGAACGATGGATCGATCGTAGAACAACGATTGGATAACGATACCACAGTCTATAGATTTTCCTGCCGTTCAAGGAAATCGAATTATTAACATTGGAACGAGTCCTGGCCTTCTAGGAGCTTTTCTTTTTATTTTCATTTTTTTCCCTCTCCACACGAGTCTCTCTTTCCTGGTTTCAATTTCTCCCCAGATACCGAACGGCCCGACTGCGCGCTTCGAGAGCAAGAAATTAAATAAGCGCAGCAAACAGAAAACTTAGGAAAGTTCGTTAAAGGGGAAAAGAAAGAAAGGTGGTCGGACGGGAGGCCAAACAAGACTCGTTTCTCCCTTTGGATACAATCGAATCCTCAGATTTTTTTTATCTTCATTCAGAAGAAACGAGTACCGCCAGACCACAGGAAATGGACAGAGCACACAATAGAAGAAATAAATACCAGACCGGCATAATATTAAAAAAATGTATGTCGTACAATAACGACACAGTTAAATTTTGTAGAAAATTGTAAAATTCTTAATATCCTAGTATTTCAAATACTCACCAGTTATCTACTCGAGAGATACCCTCGATACAAGTAGATCCGGTAATGTCGATTCCGTTCGCAATAAGGATAATACAAATTTTCT
Organism: Trachelus tabidus; assembly: GCA_030142655.1. Lineage (NCBI taxonomy): Eukaryota > Metazoa > Arthropoda > Insecta > Hymenoptera > Cephidae > Trachelus > Trachelus tabidus. The sequence goes on along the minus strand of JARQTI010000815.1, from coordinate 38,958 downwards.
AAAACTGTATACAAAACATATACGATTCGTAATAACAATTCCGACTACGTGCTTTCACCTCGTCTCCAAGGCGCGCGACTCCCGGAGGGGATTCAGAGCCGTAAGGATAAAAAAATAGGTAGACAGCTTGGGGTTGGCTTTCGCGTAGATACCAGGAGTCTTTCTCGCATGGGGCGAAATTCTTTCAGTGAAAATGCATTTCCCAGTAATACCCTACCAAGGTGTCTCGAGGTCTTGGTGCGTCTGCGAGACGCTCGGTGGTATTTCAGTATTTGCCAAGAAGCAAAGGGTATAGGAAAGCCGGGTGTAAAGTTGCTGATCGGGAATCCAACCCAGCGGGAAAGAATCTCGCAATTCCATATATACGGAGACCCAAGAGAGAAATCGAATGTGAGATAAGCTTGGTGGAAAAGAAAAAATTTTCAATTCCTATATTTATACGAAAAAAAAGAAAAGCCATTTTTCAAATTCTAGGTAACGTCTGAAATTGATTCGATATCATACGCAATTCGCTGTAAGACGATGGATCTTTCGATGAAACGAACTCGGAGGTATGTCAAACCAAAGGCAAGTATACCGTCCCAACCTTCCTATCTGTATCATTCGGCATCCTCGATTTTCCCTTATTGCGAATTCTTCCATGTCTTATTACGAAAAGTTTCCGCGTCAAAGAACACTTTACAAAGTGCCACCGTGGAAACATTAAACGTCCTGTAAAACGTATCGATCCGGAACGCAGTCGGTGGCCCCAGCAGTTGCGAGACCTCGAATCGCCGCGACCTCGTGAAAAATTCCGCGATACGATTGGCGAGTCGACGATGTTGAATTTATAGGACGTACATAAAAGGGCACGAACAACGAGGCCAGGTTACTTCATGGTGGAAACTAGATACATAAAGTAAATCGTAATGACGAGTGATAGAAAAGGGTTAAGAAAAAAAAAATTCATCTCTCCTTCCCCTTTCACTGTCATCTCGAATTCTTCTCGCGAGATAGGATATTTCACAATTAAGTAAGAAATACTAAAACCTAACCTAACATGAACAAAGTCCTTTTATATGGACTGCGTCCATCCCCAAAAATGTACAATGTGATTTTCTTTGGCAATCGACTCGTGGCAACGGTCGTTCACTTCCGTTGCGAGAGACGTAATCTGATTTTGGGGGTAAGAGAAAAAAGAGAGGGAGAGAGAGAGAGAGAGACTACAGGGTGGTTCGTCTGCTATTTACTTTACCTAACGTAGCTCAGCCATTGGGGTTGTCTGGTGCGCTTGGGGGATGCCTCGCTCGATTAGGACAAAGAAACATGGCTAAGACAGGACCAGACTGAGGTTCCTGGATAACGGAAGGATAAAGGATCACGAAGCTGGAGAAAGAGAAAAACGGATAACCAGCCTGCCGGTGGGCGCACACAGGGCAGCGCACGGTAAGAATGATAAGAACTCCAAAGGTAGTTGATCCTTACGAACCCCAGTCCAGTGCAATTACAGTAATTAGCTACGAAGCTAATTGATAAGAAAATAATTAATTTCCTCCCTATAAAATAATACGCAGTACGTAAATAGTAGCTATATGAAATGAACGTCCTGTGCTTTTTTATGCTTAATAAATGCATCCCCTTTTCTCTCTCTCTCTCTCTCTCTTCCATTGTAGCTAACGCAAGAGAATGCTGTGTGAGAGAGAGAATGAAAATTCTAGACGGACAAGAGAGACAAGATAGAATGAAGAAGTGCAGGTCCTAGACTAGAAGGACCTTTGGCTGAACCATGTCCTCTTACCCTTTCCCAGACTCCTAACTCGGGTCTTTGCATCCTAATTGGATGTTTCCAGTTTAAAACTTTCCGCGTGTCCCGCAAGAGCGTCTAACCTCTCAAACTTTGTCAAGCCCCTTGTATTTTTCGAGAACATCCTCGGCATGTCTTTCTGGCTGGCATCCATCCCTACTACAGGGCCGTCCATTCGTCTGGAGTCTCGAAGCGATTCCACTGGACGGTCCTCTAGAAAATTTCATTCTGAAGAAGGTGCCCGAGAAACTGGAACTAGAATCGTTCGTTGGTCTAGCAAAGTTTGGCCACTCGAGAGAAGGGAAATTCTATTTCGGAATTTTCTAGTAAAAATTTTGCATCCCTTACGCTACCGTGGTTTACGTTGCGTTTCTATGACCCTCTATATAATCCGGTCTTGATATGACAGCTACGGTACTCATGTGTAATACGTGGGATCGTAGGGGTGAGGTGGGGGGCATCCCTTAATTTAAGATACTCGCGGGACAGTTCATTAGCTCATTATGGTTTCCGGAAGGAGTCTAAGACATTAAATATATTAGGCAATAAATATACTGTATTTTTATAATTGTACAATGTGCTGCTGCTCCTGCTTCCTTTCCTCCCACTTTCGCTTCCTCTTCCTTCAGAGGCTGCTGAGGGGTCGAAATCGCCGTATATTATCCGGACCCTCCTCGCCTCAAGATTTACGACGGTAAATATCCGCGAACCGTTTTCAAAAGTTACCCGCTTGTATATACACTCCCGGCAAAACCAGGGCTTAATTAGCTGCATTAAAAGCGTAACTTATGTCTCGTTCCGCGTACCTCTTAGCCCCACTACCCGCGACCTACCAAAAACTACGGTTATAACCATTCCGATCTAGGAACAATGATCAATGATCTGCGAGACTTTACTTCGAAATATAGAGCAAAATCATTAAAATGGTTTTGCTAAAGAAATAAAACCTTAAACAAATCTACAAGAAGAACCGTAGCACGTATTCTAGAAAATTGCGTAATACGCGTTAATTGCGGCAAGCTTCATCCCTTGGACTGACACAACTATCTTCAAGTATTTTGCGGATGAGGGATTTCGCGCTACATCTTTCCTCTCTTGGTTCTTGCTTTACTCTTATATTATGCTGTCCTTCTTTGTCTCTCTAATCTCCTTTCAGTTTTCTCTTTCTAGCCGCTACGTTACAAAATGTTAATTAGTTCTTTTTCAAGAGCGCTAGAATAACCTCAGAATAAATTAACTAACTCTGTTTTATGTGCTGCGGCGACTGTCCTCGATTCGGATGTCAATAGTTTATCCTTAATTGATAATATATATTTATCTGGATGCTAATATATATGATGTATATATATATACCTTAATGATAAATTCTAATTTTTCTCACCTTGACGCGAGATTAACCGATCGAAACGTATACGATCTAAATTTTAACATTGATTTCGCTATCGCTATTTGCGATCACGTAGCCAAAAATACCGAATTCGATCGTTATCAGGTTCGTATTACTTATCAACGGAATGGCAGACCTCGCGACGTTTTCTCTGATTCAAAATTCTGACATAACAAATATCGTATAAAAAGTAATTCTAGCGATCGACGGATTCTTATGGCAAAAAGAATGAGGCTAATAAATCCAAGTAGAAAATACAAAGTTACATACCTACTTCTCGCACTCAGGATAGAATCAGAAAAATCATTAGGAGAATGCGTTGCTCACAAAAATATTTGCTTGCTTATTCAATCGCGTGTCCATCCTCAGGAACTTCTCCGTAGAATCTCTAACAGGTAATGATTTCGGAATCGTAAAAGAGGTACCTTAAATCGTGGACTGAAGTTCTACTCGGGACGCAGGTTCCACTTGAACAATTTTCGCAGCAAATTTAATTAGGTGACGGCTGTTCTAACATCCAGACAAAATCCTGAGATATCACATTCCTCAAGCACGTAGCTCTCTATCGCAAGTATTATCAATTCGACCCTTCTACTCTTCTACCCAATTATAGCTCCACGCTCGAATTTATAAACTAGATAATATGTTAATTGTCCATTGCTTACATCGCGGACGTACTTCCTATGTCACTTCGCGACTTTTCTTCAGCGGCATCCTGCCTCCTTTCTGTAGATATTCCTTTACCATCTTCGCAGGTCCTGGCCCAATAGTGGATCTTTTGTTTTCTGTGTTCTGCTCTTCGTAGGCGCAGGCGCGATTCGTGCGTGCAACATGGCCGTTCGTGCGTGGCGCACCCTGTCGGCGGCTGTACGAAGCTTTCCCACATGACGCCGCTGACTTCAGCAGTCCCAGCTGACCGATGGTTCGTTTCCCTCGCTGACGACTCAGCAAACGCGCGTGTACAATAGTGTTGGCAGAATGAAAACGAAACAAAAGAATTAAAATAAATTCTAACAGATCGAGTTGGCTGTGCGATAAGTGGCTCTTGGTTGGACGCATTTACACGGACCTCGTCGAAAAACTCTGTTACCGCCGAGAACAAGACGGATGAAAATTCACCAGGTTACAATTTATATGTAATATAAGCTTGGTACACAAGAGATAGTAAGATTCGTTTTCTTGGTATACTAATGGACAATGTCTATTTTGATTTCTTTTTATCTCATCCGACGCAGTCGCTTCTATGAGAACGGAAAGTAAAGCAACGAGAATTTTCTGCCGGCTCGTTTGCCTAAGAACCGAAAGCTGCTTTGTATTACGGCGACGAGGCGTACTGTAAAAAGTGTATTAGCATTCTTGAAACTACGCAAGGGAGCGACGGCGGAATCTTCTACGAAATTATATTCCATACAGTTTAATGGGGAGATGCTGGACAAACGAGGAAGTTTGAAAAGCTAAAGCAGGTGCAGGGATTGGCAAAGGATGAAAAGTAGGGTGAAGTAGACGAAAGAAGGAAGTGCGGCAGCGCGAAAATAAGACGGTAACGGATAACGCGAAATAAACAGTGAGCATTTAAATCAGCGCATCCCGCGATGCAGAATTTCATAGGAAAAAATATATAAAAATATAATAAATCGTAGGAGCCTTCGGTAAAGGACATGAAAATTTTAAATCCACGAAAGTTCGATAACTTGCGGTAATTCATATCCCGTCCGTGGAAATTCATTTGTTAACAGAATTAGTTCGGAACTAGCTTAAGTGTCGGAGCAAAACTTTTAAATTGGAAGATTTGATTGATTTCAATTTAATGTATTTTATTCTAGGTGGAAGACCATATCGAACACGTTACGGAATTATGTAATATTAATGGCAAACTTTGACTTTGCACCAATTTGATTACATTCAATTTCTGTTAATAACTTTGACTTTCGCTCTTTTCTGTAACTTTGAATTTTTATCGCCTCTCAGATGAATATTCTGTAGCATTTACGAAGTATATTTTACATCACCCATTCATTTTCCTGTCTCTATACGTACCTAAATACATACGAATACCCCAATCGCAGAGTTTATTCGAAATGCAGGAGAACATGAAACGCATAAAAGCATTGATTAAAATCTTAACCCTCTCGGTATGCATTGCGTAATTTCACCAGGTATAAAATATCACAGAGCCAGTAGGTTATGCTGCAGTGATACGAAGCAGTGCGTTTCCCTGGGTTAATTCCTAGGGGATGGTCCTACGGTTTAGCCGTCCTAGACGGATTGAGCTCCGATGAGCCACGAGGATCCATATATCTACTGGATGTCATAAATTGAAAAGGATAGACTAAAAAAATAAAGTTGTTAAATTCCAATCTAAGGAACTGTCCAAAGATATAGATGATTTTAATCTCATACTAAATCGCGTACAGTAGTCGAATCCTCTTCCATTTAAATAACAGTACCGAACCCATTTTTACAGGAGTCGAGCGATTGCCTGATCGATGACTATCCTGAACTTTAATTCCGTCTTCTTTTTTTTCGTCGGATGACTACCAGCCACAGGGAATAATTCTTTGATATAGAGAGACAACCTGTAACTACGGGCAACCCTAAGAGATCCGGGCACGAAGTGGCGTAAACGCGCTCAGGGGTACTATAATATAGGAGAGGGGAGGGGAAGGTTTCCTAATCAGCTTAGTTCCGTAGCTCACACCTTTTGTGCTCGTATCCCGCCCCAGTGCCCAGCCCGGATTAAGCCATTGTTAGTCCGTTATTATATCACGAGATATGGACAGCCGGGGCTAAAATACACAACAATAACATGTGGTTGCATGCAGATAAACTGCCCGGCCGAGAGTGGAAGGTTTCCTGCGGCGCCCAGGGTTACTTTGGCTTCGTTTCTCTGGGCCACCCAGTGAGTAGAAGAGAGAGAGAGAGAGAGAGAGAGAGAGAGAGAGAGAGAAGGGACAGAGGGAGACCCACCCGGTTCCACGGGTCATAGGATCGTGTCTCCTGAATCCTGTAATTTATCCAGGATAATTCTCTTCTCTTTGCACTGCATCGCTCTCGCACCCCCTCAGACTCCCACCTCCTCACTCCCTTGGTCCCATCGTTCTCTCACTCGCTCGTTCGACCCGAACCAAAAATTCATCTCACCCCATTGCGAACGGGACGCCTCTCAAACTTTAATGCATACGAGAAGCCGGGCTATTTACTTTTGGGAAAATTGCTACCGTGGAAGCTGAGTGTATCGAAATAAAATGTGGTTTCGTAAACGTCCCACGGGACTCGCTGGGATGTTTTTTGACTGCCTTCATGGGGCTCCTTTGTGACCCACTTCTTGCCTTTTCCATCCGACTCTCTCGTTACGTCTTGAAAACTTGAACTCTCACTTCTCAACCGTCTCTCTCCTTTCTCTCTGTCTCTTTCCGAAACCTTCAAACTCCATGTCCTATAGGTCATCCTCCTCCCTTAGCTTCGGGTCTCTTCCAGGAGCTGCCATGAGAAATTCGCTAGGTAACGCAAACTCGGACACTCTCCGCTCGGCGAGACATCTTGCAAAATGTTGTCCGGACGTGTCTGATAGTGGCATTACCAACCTGGACATAATATACTCTGTGTACAAACAGTCCGAGAGTTTCGCGATAGTGCCTTGGGTAAGAAATCCCGTTTAAACTAAAATGCCACTCCGATATTCCCCGTATAATTTTCCAGGGCTCTTTAAGTTCCCACTATTCCCGCAAACACGGAACGGCGCGAGATATGCAAACGATTCCACATTTCTTCTCGGTTTGTTTGCCAACCTCGTCCTCTTTCTACGACCAGGATACCAGCCGAGCTCAGCTTGCAATCTAATTGAACGAAACGGCTACGTGAATCACTATCAAATACGCATTTCGAAATTGCCACAAGGAAAGGAATGTATAAGTTACCATTGTCCCAAATCGTTCGCCAGTTTTCAGAGACTAGCAAATCGTCCGAAAGTTCCAACACTTTTCTTATTAAAAAATTTAACGTCTCAATAACTTTCTACCGGCTTCCCATAAAGACACTCGGATCTTCAAATCCTAAGGAGAACTCTGTCTACTACATATGTATATTATACACGGGTTATTCAGGACTATCGTACCACCCGAAGGTGGTTGTACCATGTAAATCAGTACAAATCGAATGGACAGAACCATCTTCAGCTATCGCGACTATCCCGAATAACCGTGTATACAGGCCAATTCAGGCGTGGTGCAACACCTGAAAGTGATTATGCCATAGAAATAAAGCAAACATGCTCTAACTTCAGGTCTGTTGAATAATCCTGTGTAAACATTCCGCGGTATATCTCTTGTTCGTGGAAATGCGTTAGGAGGATGTTAATTAACGTAACGCGAATATGAGGATAATTACTTTGCTCGATTGGCCCGAGGAAAGTTCGCTCGTTATCGAAGTACAATATACACGGTGCAAAAGGTACGTCGGTTACTTTACGCCAGGATAGCTCGCGTTATCCGCGGTCTTGTCTACCGATCGTAATCGCTCCCCCGGATGCCCGAGGGACACAGTCAGGGCCGGAGAGACAGGAAGTACCACCTCGGGCCAAGTTCTCCTCTGTTCCAATTATACTGACCGTGTGGCGTTTGCCAACGCCGACTCTTCGGCCAAAATCGAGCGTTTAGTCATGCAAGGGTTCATTAACCAGTCACCCTTACCATTCCGTCGAACCGGCTAGCTAGCTACCTTGTAACATGGGCTTTGCGCAAACACCTCTCTCCAGTATGTTTGATGACGATCGGACGTACAAGGGCGGATGACCACATCACTCGTCCACCAGCTGAACTCATCAGAGTTTCAGATATTCACAGAGCCAGCCCTACGATTTCCTGCAAATTTTTCAAAATTTTTTCTACACCTCCCCACCGCCATTTTACTTTGCCTTCTTAATTCCTCACGCGGACACTTGTGCCACTTCACTGAAGTACACGGGGGGGGGACACCCGTTCAGCACTCATCTAGTCAAGCTCTGGTAACCCTCTAAGAACCCGATTTCTCCTAGACGCTCTACGTCCCTGGAAAACGCCATTAGCGTAAAAGCACGAATTATGCAAGACACGAGGAGGAAGCGGCAAGATTGAAGGGCCAAGATAGCCGTTGCTCCATTATTCACTTCAGCCGAGTTCCGAAGTTGCCCGTGGTAACTAATGAGGTTATTACAACTCGCAAACAATTTTATTGCCCTCGCAGGACCATCAACACCCCGCGGACTTCGAGCAACCTGTTCGCTACTGGCTACGATTACTCTTTGCACCTGTGCATAAGACTAATTGAGAGAAAAAGTCTGTCTGTAGTCCCGGTACCGATGCACAGAATTAAAAATTACTTAAAAATTATGTATGCTGTAAGGAAATGTATCCTACTCTATAAATCTTGCATGCTTTCTAAGACTCTGTTACTTCTCCGACGTGTCTTCCTAGTATATTTCAAAGGACCTGGATGCTTCCCAAAAGCATGTAGGTTAGGAGGGTTCACGTATGTATATGTACACGCATGTAAATAGATCTCGAGTTAAAATCTAGATTCTTCGAATGACTCTGCCTCGGCGTCTCAGCCGATGTTTTTCCGTCTCCGGGGAATTTTATCGCGTCGCTTGTAATAACGTTTCCACGTATAAGAAAGTACCTCTGGTATGGGAACGTAGGAAAAGAGAGGGTTCTCTCGCAGCCCTGGGAGAGAATCCAATCGCAATAGAGTTAAGTGTTCAGGAGTAAAACCTAGCCGAGGCGCGACCTCGATTACTCGCGGAAGATTTGTTACGGCCAACCACCCCCGGAGTCCATACCCTCTAGGTTCTAACCCTATATGGCCACCCTTATACACGGGCAGTCTACGGCCAACGATTTCAGTCGGGACGCCAAACTATGTTAGCTCCAGGAACGAAAAAACTACCGCAGAGCTTCTACCATCCCTTTGGTCCAGCTTTACACTGCACGCAGCATCACCGTTACTGCCCTTTCTGCTAGTCATTGCATTCTCTCTCTCTCTCTCTGATGCTTTTTCCATACGTGCTACCTCACTCTCGATCCTGGCAAACACCATGAATTTCTGATTGGCAAACTTCAACGATTCGACGTTATCAATGCGAAACGGAATTTTTTTTCTTAATCTTTTCTTACCCAGCCATTACTCTGTCTCGTATTATTTTGTCAGATTTGCCTGAATCCGACGCATCCTTGCGCTCTCGTCTTATTTCGAGCTGCAAAACCATCTGAACGCCATAACTGGTAACGATGCGACCAACACGTGAAGCCGTTACCGCCACGTGCCGCTATAATATCGGGTAAAAGTTTGTCTAGCGGATGAGAGAAAATAATTTGATACGGCTCCAGCCTCCCTTGTAAAGGAAGGGAGAAACAATATCACCTAAAATTACAGCTTCCATAGACATTCTGCCTACAACTTGTATCAAGTTAGACAGCTCTTAGCGATTTCTCTAATTTTATCATTGTCCTAATTTCTTTCCTCTCGTAAACGCTTCCACGTTCTCTCGAAGATGCTCGATGATATTTTATTGACTTCAGTTGATTTCAGTAAATCAAAAGTTAGACACTCGAACACCTACAGCGTCGATTATCACGCTACGATAGGCACTTATTAAATTGATAAAAAAATTGTAAAGTAAATCATTCAGATAAAATCAAAAGAAACTTATTGTTTTTCAATAAGTTGATGACTGGATGTTATAGAAAATATGATAAGAATGATTTAACAGAGCCTGCGCTGTTATCTTAGCTCTATCGTATACTTAGTTACAGTTAACAACAACTTATCGACTTCACTTGAATACACTCGGGTGAATCAAGTAAATAATGTTTAATAAGTTAAACGAAAGAAACATTGGAGGGACTGTACTTTAAACGTCACTTTAAAATTTGGCTGAAATGACTATACGCAGACAGGAAATGCCTAGTGGCTTCAAAAATATATTTCAATATTTTCTTACTTGACTATACTGGTCATACTTGTACGAACTAAGCATATATTTTTCTACTCAGCCTTAAGATTGGTTTTGATCGATAAAATTTATTTTTTTTCTTTCCAACCAGTTTCATTCTCAGGCTACGTAACTGACTAATTGACTAACTGTCAGACTCGTTACAAGGCAAAGGTGCACGTTCCGATTCCGTAATTTTCATTTTTACAAGCTGTCCCCGTTCCTGGTGCAATTAGCCGGCGAAGACATTCTTAATGGAAGTCCTGAGCAGAAAAGTCTGGACTTCAGGTGAGAGGTGGAGAGCGAAGAGAAGCCTGAAAGAAATAGCGAAAAAGAATCACAGCCACTCCGTTGCGAGACGAAGGGTTCGGGAAATGAAGTTAATCCTTTTTTTTTCACTCCCTTCTTTTTCACCTTCTGCTGCCCCCATCCCAATCTAGTAACCAAGCGAGAAGAGTAGCTCGGGTTGAATAATATCATTTTGAATTTATATTACCTACCGAGCTCGTCGGTAAAGGTGCCAGAGAGTAGGACGAAGTCGAAGTAGTCAGGGATGGAGTCACGAGGACGAAATTGCGTTAAATCCTTCCAAGAGGAACTACTACGGTGTGTTCCACATTGAGTGGAAAAGTTAAGAGGCGAGTTCAACGTTGATTCTTTATAGTCGTATTCTCGCTATGTTAAAATATCGCGAACTTTCCTATTACGACGCTTCTGGAATCGAGAGGCTTATTAAATTATAACAATTTTAATTAGAGCTCCTGGCGGTAGAGCTAAAGACAGTTACTGTATATACAGAGTACATGCACATGTATATAGTACCAAAGAAGAGAGAGAGAGAGAGATAGATATAGGTACCGGAAGTATCGAGTGCAATAGTGATAAAGGCAAGGTAAATGGAAGGAATTAAAGAGAGAGAGAGAGAGAGAGAATGTACAAGTGAAGGAAAGGGATCGAAAAGGGAACAGAAGCCTTTACTTTCCTTTTAAAAGTTAGCGCCACCTGCTCAAACATCGCCTCTTCTTATTTATCGAGCACCGAGGCCATTCGCAACACGCGGCGCGCTTTGCTTTCTCGTTCAATTGGCAGAACTTTCGGAGTTTCAGTAACGAACCGAGACTAAAAAACGAGACGTAGGAGTTTAAACGTTCGCCTTCTCGGCATCTAGCTTCTTCTTCGGGATCTCTTGCCTTCTTTCCTAATATCTATCTCTCCCTCTCTCTCTCTTTCTCTTTCGAGGAATTCCCGTTAGCCGCGTGAGTAATAATTCCAAAATAAACTTCATATCGGTACAATTCTTCTCGGACATAGTTCAAAGCATGAAAATTATTTGGTACAATACACTTGAGAGTGTCATTGACTTTTTCAAAATTAATAAGACGTTTCGAAATTGATGCTGATAAAGGACGTCACTTGATATGGAACAAGAGCATCCACCTGCATAGCACAGATTTTTCATCGACTTATCGTACTATGGATAACCATCGATGCTGATATCCTAGCCCATTGAAATTTCGCACCTGGTGACAGTCTAATCTTATCACAATTAGTAAATGCTCAGTGATTGGTCTGATATTAAAACTGGTCACGTGTCCCGTTCAGATTTCATATATAAACCCATGCGAAGTTACTCGAATCATCACACTGCACTGTTCCAGCGCATTAAAGGTAAGCCTTAGAATTTTACCTGTAATCAGGAATTATAATATATTAACTGTAACTAGTAATTAGGTTTTATAGCCATTTACTGTGTAACTTTTCATAATCAAATCTTTTCCCCATTATCCCAGATGAAGTACTCTCTGGTATTCTTGGCTGCCTTGGCTCTGGCTTCGGCCATTCCAGCCCACGACAACAAGCTTCGTTCCACCACCCTCAATGAGGATCTCCAAGATTTCCTGGCTCTTCTACCTGCTGACGAAATTACTGAAATCGGCGCTCAATACGTCAAAGAAGACGCACAAGTTCAGGCTGCTATCGAATACGTCACATCCGACTCGTTCGTCGCCCTGGTCCAGAGCGTTGATATGATGCCAGAGTACATCGCTTTTCTGAACTACATGCACAATGCTGGTCTTGACGTCTACGCTTACGTGAACGCTCTTCACGAAGTTCTTGGTCTTGAGAAGCTTCCCATTCCCGCAAGCAGGAACGTTCAAGCTGCTAGTCCCGTCGTCAAGATGACTGGAGGAATTGCTGGTCTTATCGCTGATATCAAGGCTATCCTTCCAACCGACCAAATTTCTGCCCTCTATGAAACAAAACTCGTGGAATCGCCAGCCTTTGCCGACTTCGTGGCTCAAATTGAATCCGACGAATTCCAGACCATCATCGATGCTCTCGTTTCCAACGAGGAATACCAGAAGCTCCGTGAAAAGGCCTTGGCTGTTGGAGTCGACGTTAACGCCGTTGCTGCACTTTTATCATCGATCTTCGGCATCAAGGTCTAAACAACTTACGACGAATAATTATCATTTTGGATATTTTGGAATTGATGTAATGTAGCCATTAAAAATACAAGTATTTTGTGATCCGAACTAGTGACTTTTGTATCGACTCCTTGTCCCTCGGGAAAAATAATTACGGTAATAAAATCTGTGTTTTGTCTCTGTCCGGTCAGATTCAAAACGTCGTGATAAGATAAGCGGGAATTTTTAATCTGATTTTTTCCCGGGTTATAAATAAATGCAAAACAGTTTTTTTTTTAGTTAAAATCTAATTCACCAACTTCACGCGTATCTCGTTCAACGACGTTGAACAATTTCTGAAAGTATGTAGAAGTATCGTATTGAATAAAATATATAAAAAAAAACAGTTCTACCGGTATCCAAAAATTCGAAAAATGCCATCACACGAAATGAATCCTACAAAAGTAATCTTTGGCTCCGTGCAAGAAAAACATAACCCACACCCTGTTACAATTTACGAAACAGCATGAAACTCGCATCTCCATAAGTAAGCAAAATCCGCACTTTGGAACTCGAATGAGACCGTGATTAAATTGTTTAAACGTAATTCACCGTTATTCGCAGCTCGTAGGAAGTTTGAAGTTCGCAGCAACAAATAGGTGGCAAGATAATGGGTACCGAGAAGCAGCAGCACGAAGTCGTTCTTATCGCGGGAAAGAAACTTTTAGCTTGCCAGTGAACGGAGTGACATAAATTTAAAGGAATACCGGATTTCAAAACGCTACCAAGAATCCACCAGGTAGATAGAAAAACCTCGAAGTTATTCAGGATGAACGGTGCTCTGGTGGTCGTGGGGATGGTCGTCGTATCCATCTTGCTCGCGAGTATCCTGGCATACGAGAGCAGCGCGACGAGAAGAGATACAGAGATGGAAATTAGTATTAAAAATTGCCTGGACGAGGACCTACAGGACATCCTTGAATTCGTCCCTTTGAAAGAGGTGCAAAGAATAATCAATGATTATCTCATGTACGATAAGCAGATACACGAAACCGTACAGTTTGTGGACGAGATGAAAAACTTCATCCTGGAGGATTTGAAAAGGATTCCTGGTATCCAGAATTTTATGAATTATTTACAATCTCAGGGATTGAATACGGAGCATTGGTCCAGGAAGATAAAAGAATTCTGGATGTGCAAGCCTAATTTCGTAGAATCCAATCAGAATATAGCATCCGGCGGACTCACGACGATGATCAATAGGATACAGAAGATCCTTCCTAAGGAAGAGCTCCACGAATATCTTCGTCAAAAGCTTCGTTACTCGCGCAGCTTCCGTAACTTCATAATACTCATAAGCTCCGATCACTTCGTGGAACTTTGCGAGGCCATCGAGAAGAGCGTAGGACTGCAGAGAGAATATTTTTGGGCGACCGAAGCTGGCATAGAAACAACGTTCACTTTGGAACTGCTAAAGAATCTATACGTGTACCTAACGGAGACTCTAGTCTGATGTATATAATGTGGAGAGAGCTTAAGAATATAAAATAAAAGATCCGATAAGACGTTGAATAAACTAAAGAAAGAAGCTGAATGATCTCGGAGTAGTAGCAGATAATCCAAACCGGAGGTAGTAGGATTTGCTCGTGAAGCAGATCCCTGATCGGTATCGGGACAATTCCGAAATCCTTCGAAGAACTTGGGGACTAGAGAAAGTTCAAGATTTCGATTGGTTTCATTTCGAAATCCGACAGCGGAAGGTCTCCTTGGGTATTTCAACGGCTAGCTCCTGGACCATCCTGAAGAGCCCGTAGGATAGGAGGTATTAATTCCGCTCAGGAGGATATCCAGGGGTCTATGAGTGGAAACGCTACGGGGTGGAATTCTCCGCTTCAGGGAGAATTCTGAAGAGCAGAATGGAGGTGGGCGAGTTGGTTAGGTGGTAAAAGCGTGGGAGGTTGCGAAGAGAAAGAGGTGATGGAATAGGGAAGGAGCAGGGGAAGGAGGTGGGTGGCTCCCATAGTGATGGGAGCATGAGTCGGAGGACCGAGGAGGTGAATGTGGAAGGTGAGCGCGAGGGCAAGCAGTTCGCGGTGTCTGCGGCAAACAATTCCAATTAACTTGCTGGAATTGAAATAGGACTCGTCCGTCCTGTTGGCTGACCTTTTGCATTGTCCCCGAGCGAGGATAAGCCTGCGCGTTCCTTTCCTATGTTTTTCTGATTACACTCTCTGCCTAGGTTGCTAATTAGTACCCGCCCTTATGGGGACCAAAGGGATTGCGGATAACGAGGCTGACCGCTCTGTCAAACGAAAAACGAGCTGACACGATGCTCCTGTCTGATCTTGGTCACAGGATACGTACCTTGTTACACGAACAGGATCCACAAGGATATTCAGGAAGATAATCCGCGAATGACAGAGAGTAATGCAGAGTGCCTTAGCTATCCAAAATTATTATCCCATACTCATATGTATTCTGATAAGAAGTCGCTGCCCTTTTCCGCGAAGGATCAAATGATAATTTAATTTAAACGTTAAGTTTGCCAAGTCAATTTCTTTTTGGGTTGCTTCGAATGCCAAGAAGTTCAACTATTATCCGTGCCATAATGCCCATCATCGTCGGCACAGCTTCCCATATAGGACAGGCCTACCCTCAGACAATGCCGGTCCTGAGCTGCTCAGATATTGAAGACGCCCGAAAGCAGTGTGTACCAATCCCAATGTGTACCCAACGTCTAGCCCGACTCTCTACATTATTAAATCCTTCCTTCCT
>JARQTI010000815.1:2338-23538 GCA_030142655.1 Trachelus tabidus | reverse complement strand
CGAAAGCAGTGTGTACCAATCCCAATGTGTACCCAACGTCTAGCCCGACTCTCTACATTATTAAATCCTTCCTTCCTTCCTGCCAGGCTTCCTGCTTCCCCACCTTACGTGAAGGCTAGTTGGTCTGGAACAATGACATTCTTAAGGGGACCGCAACATGGACTATATATCTAGATACCTCGATCCTAGCCATCGGAAGGCCCAAACCTTTTGTGTAGTACAGTTCGACTTTCTTCCGGCTCCCGACTTCGGACGACTGCAAGCAAGGATTTAAATTTGTATATTTCTCGTCACTCCAGCTCAAGATTCCCATACGCCTTCATCTTGCTCTGCTACCGTCTTGGTCTATCTTGTCTCTCTAGATTTATTTCCTGATTTTTTATACCCCAACTGACTTCCTCAAGCGACCGGAGTGTAGCGACGTATCGGTACTCAGGTA
Source organism: Trachelus tabidus (assembly GCA_030142655.1). Classification (NCBI taxonomy): domain Eukaryota; kingdom Metazoa; phylum Arthropoda; class Insecta; order Hymenoptera; family Cephidae; genus Trachelus; species Trachelus tabidus. The sequence continues at coordinate 23,099 of JARQTI010000815.1, read as the reverse complement.
TAATTACCAGAGGGATTTGTAAAATCGCTGCTACTTTTTTTTATCACGCAAGTGGCTTAATACTTGAAATAATGTAACCTATTTGTTTCCAGAAAGAGTTTCAGGTGGTAGGACTGTTCGCTAGTTGGGAGAAATGAGGTAAAATCGCGGAGCGGGCGAAGAAGACATTTAGAAGTAGGTAGCAGACTGATCCGCTTATACTGGGTTTAAAAGTCAAGTGCCAAGAGCGCAATTCAGCTCTCGCGGGAGGAGGACGGCTGGAATTGAGGCTGAGCGAACTAAAGGAAACAGAGGAGGTTTCGGAATGCTGGTGAAAAAGAGGAAAAGTCGAAGGGAGCATGAATATACGGCACTACAAACCTACCACGTTCTCCTCTTTAACCCTCCATCCAGTACACTTTACCCCACGACAACATTCCCTCTCAACTCTATCCCAAGCGTCACCTCGCTCCCGCTTCCGCCACTTCATTGAATGACTCATTTTATTTTCAGTATGAAAATATTATTTCGTTCAGGAAACACGGTTTTTCTCGATACTTTGCTGGATGGCAACTTGATCGGAGGATCCACAAATACCATAATAAATGTACGTGGAAGAACAACCCTTTTACCTGATCTACATTTTATTTACTTCTTAAAGTTCTACCTCGTATAAACGCATGAAATATCATTATTATTTATACGAATCTATATTTGTATAGCTTCAGCTCTTTGAGGTAACAAAACGCCACTAAGAAGCCACCATTTTAAATCTCTGAAACCCTTCGGTCGACCTGACTTCCATCTCCCTCCTGCTGCCACCGCGAAACTTATCGAGTCGCGACTTGTTGCGCGTCCACTCGGCCACGAAATTGTTTTATGCCGCTATTTTTATCCTGAAGTTTAACCAACGATTAATAACGTTACGAAAGGATAAGCCTCTGGTGGATATGCAGTGGTGAGAATTTTGAGTGACGCATATATATCGTCCAACCCACAGCATCACGCGTGACTCTGATACGATGATCCACCATTTTCTTGTAAACGACCGGAGAGATTTTACGTTGTGAACGTAGCCTAAAGAGAATAAATCATATAGTAGTCCTGTAATACAAGCCGCTGTATAATTCAGCCATTTGAATCCTACTACAAGACTGATAAAGGTATTTGCTGTTCACGTCTGTAATATATAGGGTCACCCGTTAGAGATTTAACTGGTATCCTGTCGCTTTTGTAGCACGCGTCTATGTGCGTTTAATCGGACTAGATTGTACTTAATTAAGCTCTTTGCGGCGTTCAAGTCAAACGGCGTTTGCCATACACTTGCTGTATAAACAGACGAGCAGGTAAACTGTACGAGCGTAAATTTCGACAGGAACGTTTCCTGGTCTCTCCCTCGTATGTGTGTGAGAGTATATCTATATGAATTCTCTCGGTTCTTCTTTTTTCTCTACTTGAAAAAAGTTTATTTACAAACGCATAATCTATATTATCGGGATGACTGATTCGTGATTATAAATTTTTTTTATTCATAAAAACACTCGCGTTGTACACTGAAAGGAGAAATCAATTGGCATCGATACAGAATCGACGTCTGCTACAGTTTGCAGGTAGAAGGAATACTTTTCTCTCGAAGGAACCGACACTTTTCACGGCGTATTGAGAACTGAGAAATTGAATTTCCCCAGACTATTTCAGACTGAGTTACATTGCAGTAGCCGGTCAATGCTTATGCACTGAATACATACTAAACGTCAATTAAAGCTCAGCAATAGAATTTCGCAGTATCACAGAAGCCATTAGACATTCTATTGTGTTCCACTATCCGTTTGTTCCTGAGTTTGCAGTTGGTTCCTTATGAAAAAGCTTCTGCGTGCATAGGGTATTATCAGAACGGAGGCTTCGTAATCAGAGCGCGATGGCCCGACGGGGAAATTTGCAGTCGGATCACGTCGTTATTTAACGAGATTATGTCGTTAACCAGCCGGATGCAAGCTCGCCGATTGGGATTGCAATATGAAATTAAACTTATCTATTTTTACTGATTAACGGCCGCTACATGCAAGCACCGTAATTGCCTTTACTCGAGCGAGCCTTTATTGCCGTTCGACGCGGAACTTCTCGAAAATCGAAGGAACGCCGTTTGGGAATTCGTAAAATGGAGGATCACCAACACAGTCGACGAGCAAACGTGATATGTTGTGGCACGGAGAGAAATGAAGAGCGTGTGGAATTGGCGGGAAATTTGAAAATTTGAAATCGTGAATAATTATCATTTACTGATATGAAGGTAAAATTCGAGCGGTGACTGACTCGAATCTTTTATAATGAATTTACATTGACTCTCGTTAAGGGTTGGTCCTCTTAGAAAAGCAGTGACGTACCCGCTGTAGTATAGGGATGATCTTGAAAAGTTCTTAGAGTTCGACTTGGGTTTGTTTCGTGAGAGTGAATGCCCATTCGCTGTCAAACAGTAATAGCACCCTCAATGAACCTATCAATAACATATCTCTCGAGCCACCCCTGAGATGAATGAATGAATTTCGCACGTGCCTGCTCCAATAAGTATTGGAATGCCATAATGGATGCCGCCTTCGGAATATCGGAGACGTTCTACCCAAAGCGAATAAGGGTGCGTTTACGACCCGACACTTCATCGCCGTCGTATTACAACCACGAAAAAAATTTATAGACCCTATCGTTATCACCCTTTGGTAAAAGGAACGTCGTGAAAATTATTTTGAAAAATCTTCAAATCGTAGTATTCAATTTTTTAACGCTTCGTGCACTCGACTGTACTACGTCAAGAAAAAAGCCATCGAGCGCACCCTTGAGACTGGCAGGCTTGCTTCCTTGCGAAGTACGTCAACGGCAGTGCCATTAGCATCCCCGTGATCGATCGACAAAAGCACTCGCGAAACGTGTCGATTATTGACTCGGCAAGGTTATGACAAACTAAAGATTAATAAAAAAACAGATTTCAATTATATTTCCAATAAACCAATTTCTCCACGAGGCAACGTCCGACGTCGGAAAATTATCACCTGCACAGAAAAATCTTCTACAAGCAGACACGTTCCCGGTCCAGAAATACGTTGTACAGCATCAATCAATACGCAACAGATCGTGTAGCCGTAAAAGGTAAGAACGTCAAAGCACAGTATAAGGGATGCTGGGGTGGGAAGCAGAGATGATTTCTACATGTAGAATTTACAGAGTAATTCCATGTTCGATACAACGTGCTGTTCAAGGCTGTGATGCTACCGGCATCGCATAGGCGTAATACTGGATAAGCCGCAATAATGCAACCGGGCCATGCGTACGTACGAAAGGGGTAATAGCAGATATGGACATAGATATATCCCCGTGCACAGATCCATAGAAATGACTATAGCACCGAGGCTGGTTACCCGTGGAACAACCTATAGCCCGACGCCGAGCGTCCATGAAAGCGTAATCCTCGAACCGATGCGTCGCATCCTCGGGATTTTCGAAATTCGATACTTTACCTATCTCTCTGCGCGGGCAAATAGCGCATACCGACGGGGAATCCCCGAGTAAACTGGATGCCAACTGCCAGATAGATATTTCAAGTGTCGAAGTTGGTTGCGATGCCGAGTGGTAGGTTTACGGCTAAAGTAAAAGTTCTCGTAGAGTTATCGCCAGGACTTAAGGGGCTGCGAGGTAATCGACGCCTTGCCATTGGGTGGGAGCCTTCGCGGATTTTCTTCGCCAGGGGCGGCCTAATACGTCAGCAGCCGGAGATGACGAGTAACAATGGGCGCGTTAAACTCCCGCCGGTAATTAGCATAAAACATTAAGACTACACGAGGCAATTTCGCCGGCTATTTTTCACCATAATCTGCGGTGTCCGGAGCCTTTCGAGGGAGGCTGCTGCCGGCGGGTGCCCAGAGTTCGCGCGGGGGTTTGTTTTACCACTCTGAAATGTATTCATTTCGTTCCTTCTGTAACGGAGAGACAGATGACGGGCAAAGGGGTAGTGGCTCGCGAGAGCGCTGGGATTTCGAGGGCTCAGCAAATGGGAAAAGGGGTGAAATTATTAGGGTGCCGCTGAGGTTGGTGGGAGGAAGGGGGTTGCTAATAAAAAAAATTACACCTTGACGAGCTCGGGTAATTGACATGCGCAATGAGTTTTACTGAATTTTATCTACTATCTGGATTACCCACATATCACACGCTTTGGCTACTCCCTCTGTACCAACCCTCTGTGCCTGCACAGCGACCATACGACGCACCAGTTGGACAGCCTCGTCTCCCAATCCCATACGAATGGCTATTCCACTTTAGTTCACATTATCTGTAAAATCCCTGACACCAACCCGTGCAGATCCCAGCGAGCGGAATAATACACTAGGTTTGAATTTCGAACCTTCGTGTAATATTATGCACGTGTTTGAAAAGTAGTCAAGGATTTATATGAATAATCCAGGGAATTATTCTTTCAGCCCCTCAAAAAGTGAACGGTATATGCTGGAATACTCACAGGTACTGTATGTCTGGTAATTTGTGAAGGATATTTTTTTGTGCTAAAATTTTCAAATTCTTTTTATTTCCTTCGTTCCACTGATAATTTCTTTGTCTCTATCTTACGATCCTCGATAGGACGACGCAGCATCCTGGATACAGGGGTTGTTGGCCGTTCAGCCGCGTGACTGCTGAAACAAGTGAAGCTCCCGAGGCTCCCTGCCATTGGGCCTCTTTACAATGCAAGCGACGATGGCACGTCGTCGCTGGAAGGATGGATGCAATGCGATTATTCAGTTTTATTTGTTCCCACGGTAATCGAGTTAAGCATTAATTCTCATCGGTGCGACGACAGGAAGCCGAGGAAGAACAGGACGAAAGTAAAGTCCTGACGAGAGGGAATTGAAAGCATCTCCAAGAAGGCGACGCTGCTTGCTAAACAATGCGCCACATCTGCGATTCGCCTTAACGGAATTTATCGCTAGGCTACGGTTTCTCTTCTGTGAGAAGTAGCTTTATTTCTTTTATTCTTTACCTTTTCTTTACAGCTTCCCTATTTACACGGATAAGCACTACGGATAAGATAAAAGGAACGTAGCTACAGTAAGGACAATATATACGACTGTACTTATACGTCTGATTGCACTATCAATCCAATGGATTCTCACTGCTATCGCCCAGAGTAATATTCGTCCCTTGCAATGGATGCTAATCCAGATTACTAAATACTCCATGGGTAATTGATAAAAAAAAGTAAATCTTTTTTTAAGTGATAAGAGAGACAAATTTATCCTATGGATTATGTAATGCATACGTTGATATATGGAATTATGAAAGGTATTAGATTAAGTACTGGAGCAGGTATCTATAGTACATATACTATATTTTATGAGCGAACACGTGGAATATCGAGCGGGTTATCGAATTAACAATAAAATTTCATTGGTCTCAGTGGAAATCCATTTTCCAATTAGCATCTAAATACAAAACCCAACTGGTAGCCCATGTAGTGTATGTCGGTACGAAAGGGGACCAATCGTCAATATTGTTCCTGGTGGAGTACCTCTCGATTTGAGAACCACTTTTGAAGATTGTAAGGTACCGGAAATGCTCTAGTATGCACCCTGGAGTCACCCCTAGGCTCGACCGCGCTTGCGAAACTAGCTCTCGAGTCAAGTGTACCGACCCTTACCCTTTATTTCTCCCGGTCCTCCTGCCCCCTCGCGTCTCTTTAGAACCACGACTCCTCTTCCCACAGGAAATTCCAGTCTGATCCCTATCAGGGACACACTTTGGATTTTCCATTTTATCATCATTAACGGGGTTGTTCTCTATCGATGAACATGTTTTCCGTTGCAGTAGTAAATTTTACAACGGGGCGATCAATTTTGTCTAGGGAGACGGATTATGAAACTAGATAGAATTAAGTATGGGTATAGCTTGGGGGGTTAGATTGCCTGCTATCTATAAAGGATATGCACTGCTGAGTTAAGGGTAGTTTTGGAAGAAGTGGATGGAGCTTTACTGAAGGGGGTAGAAGTTAGTGAGTACGTACTCTAGATTTGTGATACCAAGAAGAGTATTCTTAATGACGACTTTAGCTTCTACCCCTGCCCCCCCCCCCCCTCACTCTCCCTCTAGAGTCTCTTTTCTTTATTTATGTATTTTTTTTTGTTTCTCTTCTCATCCTACCCTCTCCCTCTCTCTCTCTCCAGCAATTTCTTCGTCGTTTCTACATAGTTCCTCCCCATTCCGCTTGGTGTATTTTTCTCAGAGCCAAGCAACGTTACCAAAGATACAGACATGCCGTAAAAACAGAACCAGTAAGGATGCTGCGCGAGTGCGGAAAAATATTGTAGGCACGCCCGCGCGTTTTCCCTCGCGAAAACAATGTGACGTTACTTTTTTTTTCTTCCTTCTCTCCTCATCTTTCTCTCTCCCTCGCCTTAGCCTCTCTCAGCCGTCTACCAACCCCTGACATTTCTCTTTCCTTCCTCACGAGTTTTTTTGTCCGGCGCTAAGAGCTTCCTTCCTTCCGGATGAAAAATAAAAGCGTCGATACGCCTGATGAAAAATACTGCAGGCCTCGTGCGGATTCTGCAGGTGAATAAAAACAACCCTAAACTCTGAGATAAGGGTGAGGATGATAAGCACTGATAAGGAAAGAGAGAGGGAGAGCGAACAAATGAGAAAAGCAATGGATACGAAGGCGGTGAAGCGAGATGAAAAATTTGGAAAATCATTATTTCGAATTGCGGCCGGATATCGTTAAAAGCACTCAGGGCAGCCAACAAAAAAATGACTACAATTAATCAGCCGTACAGGCTGTAGGGGGTGGCTCGGCCTACCCCCGGTCGATTTCATCGCGTGCGAAAAACAACCCAGGACCGGTACTCACAGATTTCATTTTAATTAATTACTCTGTGTACCCGGGCGCTTTCCCTTTGCGCAGTATCTCTGGGCGCCGCCGCTATCGCATCGCGAATAATTGAATGAATCCCGTAGCTACGTTTGTCTTCGGCTGATTAATTAATATTTCAACCGATATCAGTCCCCCCCTGATTTCGGGCGTCTTCATTGACGTTGTTTCCTTCGTGGCGCCTTCGCCACTCGCTCACCGTCAATTTCACTATTGCTGCCCAGCCCGACATCAAAGCTAATTCAAAATTCAGCTCACTACCCTCGATTTCATTAGCTGAAAATATGTTCTTCCCCTGCCGAAAATTCTTCCCTTATTCTCCTCTGTCAACATTCTTTTTTCTAATTCATTCCTAACGACGCACTAAGAGCATCCGCTGGTACCTACTGGATGGTTAGGTACATATATACAGTATATACTATATAAGGGATAAAAACTAGCGTACTGACGACTCCATTAAAATTCGCGCAGCCAACCCCCTTGGTGCGCTCATCTACATTCTCCACGAGTTTCCCGTAGGACTAAGGGCTGTACCCAACACCCATCCAACCCTCCCTACGAACCCCTCTTGGGGCGAGGGTCGAAAATCCTCGTGGACTTTCAAACTACCCCCCAAGTACCAGGAAATTGGATCTGAATGTTCTTTCATGGAAGAGTCTGTATACTCCAAGCGTGCCTTCGTGTCTTTCACTATTTTCGCATTTTCATCCCCTAAATGTTTCAGCGGGAATCTTCAAATGTACCAATTCTCGTCGTGTCCATTTTTCTTGGTTTCCCCCTCTCTCTCTCATTTTTTAACACTGAACACACCCCCCCCCCCCTCCAACCGTATCAGTTCAGAGACCATTATCAATAACCCATGCCAGACACTAGTGCTTACGAGGTACGAGAGGATGGAAAAAAAATCCAAAGGATCCGCCGGCTGCTGAGTCCCTCGTGAACTCTCATCCACGTGAGGGCTAACTCGAATCCCTCGGCATGCCGGATGACGAATTGGCGGCGGCTGTTTGCTCTTCCACGTGAAAAACGCTCCCGCGGCATAAAAGACTCCTCCAGGAACAGCCTGGACGATATATAACGATTTCGGCTAGCATCTCGGGAGCTGACTTGCTTATCTGTCAAAAGGAAGAGGCAGCCATGTCTCACTGACTGTACACAGTATATACACACTATACACATTGACTATATTATACACGGTAGAAAAGCTGTAGAACCCAAAGTCGGCTGTACCTTATAGAAGTGGCAGCTGGAAGTCTGCCGTAGCACTGGCTGTACCTACTGCACAGTACCATTCACATAGGCGCGTAGCTACGTTGTCCCGTACTCTGAGATACATACAGAAAAGATGACTAGGTTAGGTTAGATAGAGACAGGTACACACGCAGACATACAGGATACGCGCAGCATCCACCCGTAGCTACACTTTATATTTCCCAAAATATAAAAAGAGATTGCATAGCTGATTTATGTAAATACGACGGTCTTCGAATAAACGAGCTCCAGGAGAGCCTTTGGATATCAGGAAGATGCTGGGGAAAAAAAAAAGGCCTCGATATACTTTCCTCGCGCTCTCGCTTCTGCATTCCCTATAAAGTCTCTCTCGCTTGCCTGGACCGCTTTTTCGCGAGGTAAATATTTTTCCAGCTTGTCACTCGGCTCCGAGGATTTGAGAGTTTATCGTATTTCGCGCCTAGCTGCCTTTAACGCGCAGCACCACGCGCAACCTTCGTCCTAGGAGACGATGGGGGGAGATAAGGAAACTAGAAGAAGATTTCGAACCGGTCGCGACTATCGCAGCTAACTCCTTGCCGAGGAGTTTTAAACGTGCCGGGAGGCCAGGGGGCCACCTTAACCTCGTCGACCTTATTTCGCCTCTCACCGAGTCCCTTACTCTTCTTTGCACCCTCTTTTGAGGGCACCCACCCCTGCAGCCGTCTATAGTCTACCAGGCGCCTTTGAGCTGCCGCTGAATTTACACATGGGAATAAGGACGGGGAAAATGTTGACTGGATACAGTAATTGTAAACGCGACGGTATATAACTAACTGCGACCTGTAACCGTCTACCGAATTAAGGTCGGAATTGGAATTTAGCTGACATTTTGATTCGGAATTTAGAGACGCCCTATAGGCAGACAGTTTAGCGGCGTCCCGGTCGCGTTCAATATTTTACTAGAGAGACTGTGTCTGCTTTCAACGAGCGTTCTCATCCTGAGCCGTGTAATCGTATACTATAAATTCATTCAGGAGACACGCGAACTGTACTACTGATCACGATTATAGGAGAAATTAATAGCCCGGTCCCTGTTTCGAGGCAGTTTCCCCCATTGAGCCGAGAGGCGGCGAGGCAGCGTACGAGTCGGTCTGCCGTGTATACGCGTGTAAACGCAGTGCCGGCTAATTACATGGCTAGACCCGGGGCAACATTGCCAGACGCAACATTACTCGGCTCTGCGACTGGGTAAACCCAACTGTGTGTTAACATAATGCATCAGGTTAGCGCTTTGATGTCAGGAATATTCGTAAATTGCAAAGACCCCCAGACGTTCCCGAGTACTTTTGGCTATAGAGATAACATACCGTACGGTGTAGGAAGGTAAATACGTGGCAGACTGGATGCGTGGGAAGAGGCTGTTAGTGAGTAGATAAGCAAGGTGCTGTAACGTTATAAGAATGGAATAAAGAAAAAGGGAGGCTGCGAGATGAGGCTGTAGAATTGTATCATGGTTGTAGGTTGTAAACACGTGACCCTTGGAATTTCGCAATCTTGCCACGAGTTCCTGCATCTGCAGGGTAGCCAGACTCGCTCGTCCATTTTACCAATTAACCGCTCCCCAAGTGTCCGGCACAACCCTTGAGGTGCACGTAGAATAGAAATATGACGGTCCAGAGAAGAGAGTCTGGCCGTCTCACTCTTACTCTAGTTGCCTGTATGCCCAGCATCCCTCTCAATCTCTGTCGCTCTCCCACTCGTGGTTAGAGTAGACGGGGCCGAGAGTGCGCAAATGTGCGAGGGGCTGTTTTCACCCCTTTTGGTCACTCCATTACTATACGCTACTCTCTTTGGTCCATACCCTCACTCTGTATCATACCTCGAACCCGTCCGCATTATAATTACATCAGTCTTCTCTCTCTCTCCCCCCCCCCCTCTCTCTCATTCTTTTGCTCACGGGAAAGCTATATCTACTGCGCCACTGGCCCCCTCTTCGAAGGATTGACAGGTCATGGCAGTCTAGGCGACATTTGGCGAATCGAAGGACCATATTCTCACCCTTAGAATTTTCTGACTTGGACTTGCGGAACAATATAATCCAGGGATTTTCGCATAGCGTACGATAGATACCAATGTCAGATATTATCCTGCGCCAGAAATCATTCCGATGAAAAACGAAAGGAAAAGATATTCCCTAGTCCAATGGATAGCACTCTTTTCTCAGAAGGCAAGATGAGAATTCCCGGATTCGTACCAGTCGAAGCTCTTAAACGCGATACCATATCGAGCCTGGCGGATGCTGGAGAACCGTTGGTGTAAGCCGACTGCAACGAACCATCCCCCATTCCAACTCGGACAAGATACGGAAGTTTCCACCAGCGAGAAAACTTTTGAATATTCAATACGTCCTGGGAAAGAGAAAAGAAGAAAGAGAGACTAGGATGTGCAGGATCTTTTTTCCATTTCCCACTGGTTCCTCACCTAGGGGATGGTGAGATACAGCGAGAGAGGGACCAGTGTAGGAGAACCGAGTGTTTCATTTTTCTTATTTCCTCTCTAAGACTTACCCTGGTAGTACCTATATACATATATAGCTACGTGTACATATATAGTAATACATCTCTAGCGCTGGCTTAAGACAATTGTGAATCGCACGATCCGTTCGAAGCAGCTAACTATTGCCTTACAGGACTGTACCTCCCACCGCGGTAGCCATGACCCGAAAATCATTCGTTCCGATTGGTGCATCTTAAATGCTTCCCATTCAAAAACTATTACGAATCTCGAAAAACGCTTTGCGGTACTTGGGAGACTTCCAGCTACCCTCTGATGTCTCTTGTAAAAGTACTTCCGGTACAGCCTAAGCAAACTAAGCATACTGGAATATGGGTAGGTGTACGCTAACCAGGATATCTCTTATTCCCAATGCGTCTCGGATCCGAGTCGTATCAGTCGTATCAACCCCATTGCCTCCCCCACAGCGACAACCCTTCGCTGGCGCTACTGGTTCTTAGGTTTTGACGCTTCCCTTGGGAGGGCCAGGGGTCTCCACGAGGGTTAGATGTTTTTGGATGGATCGATTCGAGTCTACTTCCGCTGTGCAAACTCCTTCCTTGAGGAGGTACCTACTTTACTGAGCTGGCGACGAATCAACGGAGTTAGCTACGTAGGTTGATATACATACCAGGATCCGAAGGACGACGAACGAACTTTACTCGCTGCCTTTTTCTATTTCTTCTTCGTCTTCCTCTTTTGCCTTCTCTGCCTAAGATTCGTTTCCTCCTCCCGTAACTGTAGATCTACGGGGCTCTGGACCTCCTCCGGCGCTTCCTTCCAGTAACGAAGAAGATTGGAATTGCTGGAAGGAACTCTTAGACAAACCGTCGTCTCGAATCTTATTTAGTTTCCGAGTTCATGCACCGATTCTACTTTTAGATAGGGAATATCACGAAGAGACAAAAATTTTTTCAAATTTTAACTAGGTACCCACGTGGATCCTTGTGTACTTGTTTCGAGTATCTATTAGACAGATGAATTTTTACGGTACTGGGTTGGTATCGTAGAATGAGAACAGGTAGTTTAAGTACGTACCTAGGTTGGTATCAGTAGCTAGGTACTCGGGGAGAAATTCAGTGAGAGTTCTTGCTGAGAGCGAACCAGTAATCGTAAGGGGAGCCATTGAGGGTTCTTCCGCGTCTTATCGAGGTCTGAGAGAGAATCAAGCTGGATCCTGAAGAGACGGGGGAACGTCGTCCAATTGTCGCGATAACGTCATCAAAACGCATCAACCTTGGCCGGATATGACCTCATCAAAGTGTCCCAATGTATCCGCTGCTCAGTTGAACAGTCTCCACGAAAACGGAGCCCTGACGCGATTCTATCGGAGCCATTCTCATCCCTTCCAAAGTAGACCTGGACGTAGTTGCCACAGTAGAGATTACCAGAGACACGAAGGAACGAATTAAATGAATAATAAACATTTAATTAATCGATCCCAGCCAAGTACGAGTGATCATAAAAATATGAACACCCCAAGAGTAACAACCCTGACTTCCTGTAAGACGGTGCTATAAATAAAAGAAGTGCCTGGTCGAATGCTGGCAGAAAAAGGGTAATAAAAACGGATGAAAAGCAAGCAACGAAATTGCCAAAGAACAAACGCTCGACGAAGAGAATCGCCGCTTGTAAACCCAGCCTGAAGTACGAAGTTGGCTCCGTATCGATTTCCGTTTTGGCCCAATAACGTTACTTCCATTTTCACTATTGCACCAGCTACCGCTGAAAGGATTGCCGGGGTTATCTGCTCAACAATGGCCTCATGCATAAATACGACGTAACAATAAACAGAGTCGAGGTTGGAGGGGCGAGGGGCTGGACTCGAAAAGGCCACTGATAGCCGGAGGATCAGAAACCGATATGAGATTCGCAAATGTATGAATGATGTATCGCGCCACGAGGCTCCCGCCATTCTCCCTGTTGAGCTTCTTCTCGGTTTCTCAAATACATGGCGATTGTGATATATCGACGGTTCGGCTTCGCCGAATAAGCATTCCCGTGAAGATATCGCCTTTCGGTCCTGCCTCCCTCAGGATCCCCTACGCGACCAGCCCGGGTCAGTCTTGCGATCCACGGAAAGGGATGAAATATTTGAAAAGTCTGAGAGAGCCGATAAGATTAAAACTCAAAATTATCAAACCCACGAACCGTGTGATCCTACGTTTCTAGGTTAGGTCTATATAATACCCAGAACCCGTTCTCGTTCGCCGACAAGTGAGTGACTGAATCGAGGGCAGAAGACGAGGGTTTGCCTGTGAAACTTTCGTAAAATCGAGATCTCCCTGGCGTGGTAATTCAAATCCATTTCTAAGCCAGGAAGTTCCAGCCGAGGAACAGGAAACGCTGACGGAATCAGGCTCCGTTCCTGCCCAACGCGAAGAACTTGCTCTGCACCCCCTCCCCCACAGGAGAAGCCGCTTCCAAGAGGAGCTAACCATGGGATCTGGGGTCGTACGAAACAAGCGCCATTAATTAGCGTTTGGGTCGGGTCAGCTTATTCTCGTCACATAACCAGCCGAAATTAACAATTTAGGGGTCCGAACCAGTAATTGTATTGTGGAGGGAACTTGTTTGCCAACCTAGCTTTCAAGGAAGGACGTTACCGTGGCTTTGAGCCTTTATCTTCTATTCATAAATAACATAATTAAACGATACCAGACGTGATTATCACAGCCTGGAACAATGTCAAACTCAATCAACCAACGATAATGACAGAGACAATGATACATCCTAATAATACAGTCTTTATTATATCAAAAACAATAGGCAGCCACATCTGTAACATACTGATAATCCACTCGCTGTACATGCACCCAGACCCACCCTCTATTGTTCACGTACGAGCACATATTACAGTGCACGTTACCCTCAAAAATTATCACAGCAATTAATATACACATATAATCATTGCACATCATAAACCTACTACAGTCGGATCCAACACTAATAATAGAACGCGTGCGTTGCAACCTAAGCTTTAATACAAGACATTTCAACTTTCACTTTTAAAGCTTTCGCTATAGCCCTCCTCTACTTTCCTCATCAGCATAGTTTTACGCCCGATTAACTACGACCATCCTCGATTCATCCAGTCCGTCTCCTACCACTGACTGGGATCAAGGTTCCGTGAGTCAAGATAATTCTGGTATATATATATATATATTCCTATTCCATAGTTGTACTATATGTATATATTTTAATACATAGATACACGCACTACGAAAAAAGGCCATAAACTTAAAGGCGCTACAAGGAAACGACGGACGAAGAAAGTGCAGTAATAGTTTATGAGAAGAGTCGTTTCTCGCGCAATCACGGTAATGCTTAGACGGTAGTGTATATATATATTTTTCATTTTCTTTGCTGTTTGAATAAATAAACATTTTACTTTTACCTTTGGGAACTACTCCGTCTCTCAGTTTCTTATCTTGCTAACCGATTTATCGTATTACCATGTCTTCTTCAGCTACTTCGGGCTCGTCAGGTACGCTTCGGTACCCAGGACTAGGTACTTACCTGCACGGCTTACATACATTCGTACATTGTGTATATATATATATAGTGCAGAGTAGCTGCACTACAGGGAGGCTTAATATTTTCACACAGCAATACAAACCCAGTGTGCGCACTCTGTCGTAACTAGGTATTCGGGTATTACGGTCATCCTCGACGGCAGGCTGATCTTGATTCCCTTTGAGGAAGAATTTTTAGTGCGAAGAGATGCCAAATTTGAAGCGAAGCCCCTACTGCACCACAGCAGTGCTTTTTTCTCAAGGCGCTTCCCTTTCGGATGACGTGGCACGGGGTACGAGGAATGCCGGGTTACGATTTTACTTGGGTATAACGAGAGTGACTCGCAAATAAGAGGAAGGAAGAAGTCAACTTTATTTACCGCGTACACAGAACTGTAGATGCGAATTAGAGTCTTGTAAACTCTTACGACGGGTGACGCTGGTACATTCACGTAGACGCAGTCTCGGCTTGCTACCTATATATAGGTATATAAGTATTGAGGGTGTCTGAAGTAGCAAAAGGGTTGGAAGTTTCTACCATGTAAAGTAATTAACTACTGGCAACCGTTGACAAACACCTACAACTTTTACTCTCTTTCTCTTACCCATTGAAATAGATTTACAGCTGGCTCACTTTCTCCTTAGGACTTGTTTTACCTCCCTTATCCACTTGGTTATAGCTTATTCTCTCTCTCTCTCTCTCTCTCTCTCGTACATCCTTACTGGTCCCTCTAGTGTCCTTCTCTCAAGTGACGCAGCTTCCCGCACTTCTTCCTTCAGTCACGTTTAAGAGCGACATGAATTTTGTATTTTTAATCAGTCTCCTTTACTCTCGCTACTCGAGGACTAAGTTTCCCCATTAAGCGGATAACGTGTTTAGCAAATAATTAACAAGTTCAAACAATGCGGGGTGAAGGCGTTGTGATTGTCACTTTAAACTCGAGGAATCTCGGACAGTGTTCTACGCGCGTTTAAAACGTAAAGGCAGGTGCGAAGATGAGAGAAATAAAAAAATTTCGTGAAACTTTGGACGCTCCTTTCTTCCTTTTAAATCTTATTTTATCCGATCTTCACTCGCCAACTTTAATCAGGATCGATCGAACGACTGTGACGGAAGGAATAAAATATAAAGGCTCGTGTTCGGATTGAATTACGTAGAAACTCGAGGCGTCTGCGGGCACAATCTACGGACCCTATTAGTTATCTCTTAGTTGGGTACACAAAAGCCGACTAGCGTGTGTTGTCTCAGCGAGTAATTTCCCTGGTGGCGAACGAGGAATGTAGCAACAACGTCCTTCACTCCAGGGACGGCCCAAAAGTTCCGGGTGCAGACACCGTTGTGCCGTCAGTGGGCATGGTCCTGATTCTAAATTTGGTTCGCGCGAATTAAGATGACCTGGTGCTTCCGGTATGCCTAGAACGTACGGTACATTAAGATTTGTTTGCTAGTTATAATTAAATGAGTTGATTAAACATTAAATTGATAAATGCGTCAGGATCATTGTGATAAACTTTAGAGGTGCACTCACCTAGATATTATCGTTCTTGAATTCGTTCGTTCACTTGCTTGTCTTCTGATCAGTGATCCTTGCTCTTGACTCTGCAATTATTTAGCATGTCCCCGAAGATGGCGTCGGTGCAGGTTTCGCGGATTTCAGGATAAAGGGTCCTTTGTGGGATTAACGTTCTATCGAACTATCTTATAGGCACCGACAGAGTCGTAGCCGCGTATATATATGTCGCTGGCCCATGCTCCTGAAATTGCTAGATAGGATTGGCGCACCAGGAAGAGGTGGTGCGCTAGGAGGCAATGTCGTTGTAGAAGGGATTGATATAACGGAACGTGGTAGTTTGGTGGAAAAGGATGGCGCAGTAGGACAGACTCAGTGGGATGACTGGGGTTTGTTGATTCTTCTTCGTGAGCAGGTTGATGGGATTCCTTTCGAAGGATTGTTCTCGTTCAGTTGCGAAATCGAAGGATCCGATTCCCACTTTCGTCCACTGATTCTCGAACATTCCCAGCATCCCAGGTAGGACCAATATCTTTTTGGTCCAGTAGGTACTTTAACAAGGACCCCATGCCATTTTCTTCTCGATCCTGAAACAGTTTGACAAAGTCCATTTGATGGTTATAACGTTGGGTGTGACATATTTTTGGTAAAAAATTGTTTGGAAAATTCTTTTCTTATAGAGACACACCATTTTTTCCTTAATCGTCATCCTTCCTATGGTTTAGTTGTCAAGTTTGAAATCGGGATCAGAAATATTTCTTTACTAGATCTTCGAGGCACGTAGGCTGCAAAGGAAGAGTAAGGAAGATCTTTTCTCTTTTCGAGTTAACTGTCGGAACTTTTCCACTCTCGTCTCCATTACTCAAGAACAGCCAATGGGGCCGGGCAGGGCCGTAGCTAGATGCTCGTAAAGGGTCGTGAAAAAAGTTTCGAGCATGTCTGTATAGAGAAAGAGAGAGATAGAAGCAGAGGAAGACAAAGTGAAAAAGAGAGAGAGGGAGAGTCTGATAGTACTTTAGTCATGCAGACAACACCTTTTTTTTCCCTTTTCCACTCACTTGCCTTTTTCTCCCTTATCCTTCCAAGCCGCACCCACTAATCCCTGTTAATTGCAAAGTCAAGGTCGCTGGAACCTTATAGACCGTAAAATCGCGCTATCGAGCGTCCTATGTAAAGAGCAACGATGAAAAAAATTCGCAAGCCAAAATAATTGCAAAAAAAAGGTAAAAATCCAGTCAGTTACTTACTAAGAAAAAAAAAACGTCTTTCATCATGAATATGGAAACATATTTTGATACGAAGTTCATACCTATTCATCCTTTTTTCTTATATTCTAAATTAGGACATCTATGATCACTCGGAGTATGCAATAATAAGTATACCCATCAATCGCTATATACTTCACGTCCTTTTCTTGTGTACGAAAGCGACTCAAGGCGTACCTCTAACGGCGACGACGGTAGCGTAAGTCGACGTCGAGGTGACGACGCATAATCTCCAGCGGCTGTCGCGAAACTCGACGCAGGCCTGTCAAAACCAGACACGCCGTCGAAAAGGGGACGATTAGCGCTTAATCGAGCCTGGGATAGAAGCAGGGAAAGGAAGGAAGGAAAGATGGAATGAGGAATAAACGGATGGAAGAGGCAACGAAGGAAGTTTCCTTCGCCAATGTAAAATCTTCCATATCGCATAAAATCCGCGCAAGGTCAGCCCTTACTCCGGGAAGCACGCGATAATCTTCGCTGAGCGACGCGAAATCCGTAAGTACGCATCGCGACGCCGATCCCGTCCAGGTCCATGGGCTCTCGGGCAAAGGCGTCATTAGTGTGTAAAATCGATGCGCCAAGATTTTGCGCAGCAAATATATTCGCGGATATTCGAAATCGCAACGCTGGAGGGACGTGCTCGTGCCTTGTGATAACCTACGATACATATAGATATACAAAGAGTACGTGGAGATATAATATATGCATATATAACACATGCACATATACATATACTGTTACATGGATAGACCAATGTACCTACATTACTCGCAATATCCTGATATGAACATTTTCTACGCAAGGGATAGGATACCTTGAACGAGGAAAGAAAGTACAAAGACGCAATTTCAGCATTTTCAATTTGCATACCGAACCGAAACGCTTTTTCAGCTGAGATCGCAGAGGGCAACTTGACAAATCGAGGAATGAATATATGGCGAAAGCGTGACTCGTACAGAGTTATCGAACCAAGCGAGAATTATTACCAGGTATGATAATGGTAATTTTAAATGATCGATTTGCAATAACTTTTCAATATCTTCGTTAAAGGCGAACGATTACAAGTTATCCCTTGAAAAGTTTCTTGCTTGTTACTTTAACTCTCTTGACGGGTGAGCATCTTTCTTTCTTCCCTCTTTCAGGAATTTCGTCTTTTCCTCCTTTTTTTAATACTTCACCCCATTTCGAATCTCGTACGAGAGCTTGAACGGCGTTTAAATCTTACAGATCCTGCACTCTTTATGTTCCTTCCATCGAGAGCGATCACGGCGAGACTTCGTACTTTACAGGAACGTCGACCATAAAAATACGTTACTGACGGTCGCGCTGGGATTGCTTCGGCAATGCAGAAATCCTCCTTGTGGCTACACTCGATTTGCTAAACCATCCATTTTTTATTTTACTTTACGAAAGAAGCAGAGTAACATTGGCGGAAGATAATTGGGTTTTTTGGATGAGTCAAGTGGTGATTATAAAAGGTCGTTGCAGTAGTCTAAATATACGTTGCTATCGGAATCCTTGGAATTCAAAATAAAGATGTTTCGTCTCACAATGTGAGCCGCATCCCATAACACGAATCCTGCCGTAAATAATTTAGAGTTTGAAAATTAAAAAGAATTAAATATTTTTTTATTCACTCTGAACTGGATCGACCATCCCTTGTTCTAAGGGATGACCCACTTTGTCCCATGACGACAATTTCCCACGAGGACAGATTATTTTCGTCAACATTGATTTTGAACCGATCGTACCTCGACATACCTGCAGTTTCGTTAAAAATAAAATTTGCAATAATAAAATATGATAAAAAAATAAAAATAAATAAGTATCTGTCATAACGGATAGAAATTCTAATGACGAGTTCAAGGATCTCGTACCGCAATATAACTGCCTACTGTAGTTAGAATTTATAACCGCGCGAGGCCTTTGTCCTCCAGCAAATAGGAAGATTCTATCTTGAAGAGCGTACCCTGTCGTCCCTTTTATTTCATGAAAATTAACGGCAACCGCCAAGTAATTGTCGGACATTAAACTCAGGCAACGTAATTACGAAGGAACAAAGCGTGTCGTTGATCTAGACAAAGTAAAATACGTAAGATATAATGTGACAAATTTTACTACGAAACATCAGACAGTCCGTCGATAGCGCGAGTCAGCTATCCGCATAAACTTTACGTGTAATGAAACATTTTTCTTTTATAATACGAACTATCCAAATACACAAAACTTTCCGCGATCGTTCGAAACCCAAATTCCCTTGCGAGCGATTTCTCATCGTAGACACTTGTATCCTGCACGTTCGATTCCATCACGTCATCGAACTTAACCAACAACACTCTGGATACCAGAAAGCCGGCGCAGGCGTACGAATGAGCTTGACCTTGAAACCCACATAGGAGCTTGCAAATTCCTGAGGTGCTTAGGCCTATCTGATTTCACAGATAGATGGAGACACTGAGATAAGCCACAGACACACAATGAACCTTTCGCAAAAAAATATATATTGTATATTAATTAAATAATTTATTGTGGGTATGATAGCTAGCACGTTTTGATTACGACACGTGAATACTGCTCTTATTTAATACAATTTTCTCTATTGACGTAACCTACAGATTCGCTCTCCTGTTGTTCAATTTTTTATACTAAATACCGGTTGACTTTGAAATTTGCCAAACTCGTATTTATTGCATCTATCGATACCGGTAATTCGCCATGTCGACCCACTGACTTGTTACCGATAAGATTCTGGTTATCCTGTGGCTGTCTCTCTCTCCTTATAAAATCCTGACCCCTTGAACCTAGTCGTTTTCAAGGAAAAACAGTTCGAGCGCACTTAAAGTTCTGGCAATGGTTCTAAATAGCATATTAAATAAATTTGTACTAAAAAAAATCAGCCTGGCAACTAAAACGTGATTGCATCCTTTTTTTGCTGAACTTACAGATGGCCTTTTGCTCCATGTTTCGGGTCGAGTTATCAACTGGTCGCCTCTACGATTGTCAGCTCTGGTATAAATGTAAAAATCATCAATTTTAGTAATGAAGTAATATACCAAAAAATTTTTGACCGAAAAGTTAAGACCGATTCAAAATTTTTAGTTTACAAATTCTTCATATAATGTCAATTTCTTCTGCTTGACTTATATTTTCTCCTATACAAATAATTAATTTTTCAATACCCAACTTCATATTTTCTTTCAACCACCCCGATAAAGATATAGACATACACATATCTACCATGACTGATTATTTGATCGGTTATGACTATCATGAACTTAAATAATAATATTATCAGAAAAGAAATAATGTCACAGTATATAATATATATATATAAAATACATTCAGCCATACAGATAAAGCATATTTATATGCACAGGCCTGCATCATGATACAAATAAACAAGGTACAGCCACTAGCGATAGTATATCAATGAAGATCGCGCAGAGTCAAATGACGTTACGTTCGAAGCGACATCAGTTTCACTTTGAGGGGACTTATTTACGTATCAGTTCGTAAGGAGATGACCCTTTAATATGGAACTGACGTGGCGGCGTAATAGCACAACATACGTAAGGTCAGCCAATCAGAGAAGAGAGAGTCCGGTGACTTCACTGTCCAAATGCGCAAAATCGCTAGTGGCTACACCTCGTATATCTGTACGATGGTCTGCGTAATATAAATATATAAAATGTAAAATTTTGAGTAATTTACGTATTTCGCGCTTACATCCTTACGGAGCTGTTCGCTGTTGGACAAGTAGCGCACTCCAAACGCCACCACGCCTAGCTGTTCAAGTTCAGTGCAAATCAGACCAGAAGCCGC
>JARQTI010000813.1:9496-19964 GCA_030142655.1 Trachelus tabidus | reverse complement strand
GCCGCTGCCGTGGATACGGAGCGAGCGAGGATTGCCGCTGCCGTGGATACGGAGCGAGCGAGGATTGCCGCTGCCGAGGATACGGAGCGAGCGAGGGTGGCCGCTGCCGAAGCTACGGAGCGAGCGAGGATGGCCGCTGCCGGAGCTACGGAGCGAGCGAGGGGTGCCGCTGCCGTGGGTACGGAGCGAGCGTGGGATGTCCCTGGAGACGAAGAAAAAGCCGAAGGTGCTTCTCTGCTGTATCAGCTATGAGGCTCTTTATTACTAATCAGAAAAACACTCGTTCTTCAATTGGGGTTTTTTTTCCCCAAGGATATGTGGGTGGTAGGCCATCTGTCCATGCGGGCCAGGCCGAGCGCAGGGGCCATCCAGCGGCGGCGCGCGGAACTACCGCTCGCATGGCGGCACCGAGACCGGCCGTAGCTAGGCGGCCTCGAATAGACGTAAAGGGTTGGGGAGGGTTCCGCAGCCACAGGCTGGCGTACAACCTCGCTCAAAGCTGCCCTCTGATTGACCGAAGTAAAACTCAATTTGTAGAAAAACTACTGAACGTAGGACCAAATGAATTACGGATTCTTACACAGGGGGCCACCCTGAACCTGTATTGACCCACCGTGTATGGCAACTACGAAGCACCCTGTATATTGACGTGAATTTCTGGAAATCCACGCCACAAAAGACCCGCAGTATTAGGGCCGTAGGAAATATCAGTAAAACGCTCCAAACGTCAGTCCTAGATTAAGACGCACAGATTCCTTAGTATTAAGTAACCAGCCTGTCATCCGCTTTAATGTTTATTTGTTTGGCTTTATCACATACTGCTTGCTTTCTTTTTCTTTTCTCTCTTTGGTGTAATCACAGTTGTGAAAATTGTAATGTGAAAATAATGCATTATTTATTACGAAAAAAACGAATAATAGAATTCGGTTCCATTACCCATTACTTTATTAATGAGTCATGGAACTCAGATCGGTCACCCATTACTTTTTGAATGAGTAATAGAGCAGCGATCCATCTCTCATTACTTTTTTAATAAGTAATGGAACTCACATCCATTACCCATTTTTTTTTAATGGATAACTATACTCAGATCCATTACCGATTTTAAAGCAATGGGTAATGTCCCATTACTTTAGAAAATCTACTTAATTAAGAAAAATAGACAAATCGTTTATAAAATTAATAAATAAGCAGATAAATCGAACACTTTTGAAATTAAAAATGGCGGATCCAATGTCCGCCATATTAAATCCGCTATTTAGAATTTCGGAATTTTAAGTTCAGATTCGTAATTAACGACCTCTGTAAGCCTCGAGTACAGAATTTTATGCAAATCAAGTAACTTTTGAGTATTGGTCGGTCATATTGCATTCACCAATTTGAATTGCGGAATTTTGCGTTTGGATTTGTAATCAGCGGCCTTCATAACCGCCGCGTACAAAATTTAATCTAAGTCAATTACGTTTTTTGCATTTTGGTTGGCTATATTGGATCCGTTATTTTTAATTTGTGAATTTTGAATTCGAATTTGTAATCAGCAATCTCGAAAATACTCGAGAAACAAATTTTATCTTAATTGAACTTGTCGTTTCGTTACAATTAAATGTTTACAGTAAAAAAAATGATTTTTTATAAATTGTTAATTTGTAGAAATCAGTAAATTCAAAATAAAATGATTATTCTTTGTACTGAATCAACATTGATGTCAAGTACCAAGTCGTGGGAAAAAAAACTGAAATATCTTAAAAAGATCTTTTAAAAACTGCAGAATCGATTTAAAATAGGTGTGTCACCGGTGTCACCCTATGTTTCATTATAAATTACGACCAAATAATAAGTTAAAAAAAGGTTGCAAAATAGAACCTTGCACATTGCTTCCTCATTATTTTTCAGTTTTTCCAAAGCCATTTCAATGAGAAAGTTTGTTGATTAATTCTGGCGTCCTCATAGAGGAAACTTTGTCAAAATTGAAAAATAATGAGTACACAATGTGCTACATTCTACTTTGTAATCTTGTTTATATATTAACTCGATAGCCAAACTTTCGCGTTAGAGCAATAACGTAATTTTTCGAAAAATTCAAAATTCCGTAAAATCTTAAATTCAATACAACACAACATTACCGTATATTATTTCTATCAAGTAAAATATTTGAGGTAGCCTACTCAAGATTCGCGCAAGTTAGTGCAATAATGGAATTTTTTCAAAAAATTAAAAAATACGTAACATCCGAACCCCATTGCCGATTTCGCCCAAATTCAATACCAAACAACATTGAATGTACCCGCACTTATGAAGAACTGTTTATCTAAATAACATACATTTTACGGAAGTTATAGCGACCACGTCCTTTTTTAATTTAAAAAGTCATAAAATAAAAAAATCTGCATAAATTTTGCCAAAAATTACAAAAGTTGAAGAGGAACCACTGCTTCATAAATGTGCAAAATTTTAGCACAATTGGTCGAACGATGCTCGAGTTATAGATGATTAAATTTTTGAAACCCTGCACACACATACACGCGCGCGCACGCACGCATATACGGACATTTTTTCTAAACAACTGTTCTCGACGTTTTAGACCTTTTTAAATATTCTGAGATGAAAATCTCCAAAAAAAATTTTTTCATGAAAACAGCTTCCTCTAAGAGGAAGCAAAAAAATCATTGGTAAATTGAATTTTGTTGACAACGATTAATAACAAATCAGACAATGAATGTGCAAAATATTTTAAGCATAATTATCAGCAACATATATTTTCATGCTGAAAATCCCAACTGGGTTGAAAAAAAAGTACGAAAACCAACGTACGCCCCATCACGACTCCCTCCACCGAAATTCCAAGACCTGTAGATATAATTGGCGGTGGCACTAGCGGCTCCGTTTCTCGCATTGTGTCGAAGTTTAGTTGTCAGTGGCAGTTCATTGTTCTTCTTCACGGCAGGTGGTCTGATACGGTACGTACTAATCTACTCATAATCCATATTCATATTCATGCAATATCATAACTGTGTTGTGTATTTATAGCAATTAAGTGTACGTGTAAGAGAAAAATAGTCTCTAGAAAAAAAGAGTAGACAACCAAATGTTTTGCAATAAAAATATATAAACAAAAACAGGACAACGTTTATTAATTTTTTTCTACGTACAGACTTATTATCTGTAAAAAAGTATTCTTTACGTAGAAAAAAAAAATTATTTTTTCTTACACGTACAATTATAAATAATAATTTTAATCTAATTAAATAAACGTTCATTGTGTAGTTACGAGCTATGTCTGCGAACGACAAAGACGAGACCCGGCGAAAGCGATCGCGTCGTCGTTTGGAGATAGAGTGCGCAAAGCGGCCTATGCTAGATGGAAAATATTTCCAATTACAAAAGGAAGGGTCCGACGTCGATAAAATTATTCTGGCGTTGTGCAAATTTTGCCAACCACCGAAGATTTTGAGGACTTCGCTAAGGACGACGTCGAATTTGACCACGCATTTAAAATTATGAATAAACTTTGTTTAATGCATGGAAACCGGTTGATTTTGGAATACAAATTTTTTTTAAAGACCTGCGTGCGAAGTTCGGTTTCTTGTGTCTGCGTAGCGTACACGAAGTGCTCGATTCTCACATTTATGTGATTAGTGTGCGAAATCAGTCGAGCCGTTTGTGAAGTAAGGCCGTTCACTTGTTTTGCTATTAGTTTAACGATCCACAAAAAGAGCATTGAAAAAAAAAATGTTAGAGAAAACTCGAAAATGAAACTTCTCACGAAGGTATTTAAAAAAAAAATTTCTGACATGTGCACCGTAGTTATTCTCGACTCGTGTGATTGCCACTCTTGCTTCACTCAAGCGGCAAATTTCACACTCATCTCGTATTACCTAGTTCGCGCACTTGTCATACAATATATTATTTAGTTACGGGATTTCCTTCTAATGAACTTTACAACCTCCATCACAGGAAAATCCGCAACCTAATTCTGATTATATAAATGAAATATCATTTGAAGGGGTATTCTCATGTGAGCACCCATTTTTTTTAGGAATTAAATTTAGAGAAACGGTTCAATCTACAGTGTCAGTATTTCCTGGTTATATTTTTAAATGTTTGAAGTAATATCTTGAATTTTTTCAAAGTATTTTGTTCGAAATGGTACATGATATGTCGCGTGCATTTTTTATGGTCGGGCGTCCATTTTTCTCAGAAACTACTTGGCCGATCGACTTGCAATTTCGCACACATGTAGAGTAGATATTGAGCTATCGTTCGGCCCTCCATCTTTTTGATTGCTTTTTAATTGCTATTTTCTTGGGTAGCGAGAAGTGAACATTTTATTGTAAAAATCAGAGTACTCTTTTTCAAACGCCACCATTTTGTAAATTTTTCGTAAAAGTTTGTACTGGAGGGCCGAACGATAGCCCGTCATGTACTGTACATGTGTGCGAAATTGCAAGGCGATCGACCTAGTAGTTTCTAACAATGAGACAAATTGACCCCCGACGATAAAAAATATTCGCGACATGACCTGCATCAAATATCATGTACAATTTCGAATAAAATGCTTTGAAAAAATGTAAGACGTCACTTCAGATATATATAAATATAATTGTGAAATACTAACACTGTACGTTTAACCGTTTTTCTAAATTAAATTCCCAAAAAATCAACTCGAAAATGGGTGTTCACACTAGAAGACCGCCTTAATTTACTGATCATTAAAATTGCAGAAACAACATTCAGATGAATTCGAGGAGTACAAACAGTACGTCGCATCGAACAGGACATCGTCGATCGTCGACAGGAAAAGGTGGTCCTGTACATTCTCCCAAGAAGTCTGGGAATCGAATTGTACAGCGTTCGTGCTCAACGCGATGATACCGCTGTTTACAGTGGAAAATAAATCATACCGAAAAATCTTTGACGGTATAAAATTATAATTTCGTATGATTTTAATCGTTTAGCACAGTATTTCACTTTTTTAATTATCTTGCAGACTTTAATATCAAGAAAAACGGGACGCCTTTGAAGCACATGACGCGGCATACGTTGTTGATGCTAATAAATCACGTTGTCGAGGATCAGCTGGCCGACATTAAACGTATCGATGAAAACACGGAATACGTTTGTACAACAGCTGATGCGTTGTCGGGGAAGAAACGACGCTTTCTCGGAGTAACGCTGCATTGGGTGAGTTTGGTGATGAGAATAACAAAATTAGTAGTAAAAAAATCGTAAAATAGACTAAGAAAAATAGAATTTTCACATTCATTCCTATACTCCCATGTTTAGAAGCATAATTTTTGTAATTCATGCACGAAAATCCCCACACTTATTTCGCACTGTAGCTACTTTTTCACACGCTATCGCTAGGCATTGCAGATACTGAAAGAGCGGGAGTTTTCATCCATTTGTCATAGAAAATATTATGTGATACTAATGCGAGCAAGCGGTCTTCCAACGGAGGCTCGTGCGACCAACTTCTCAACTTTCATCGAAAAGACTGCTTTCTCACTCTCATAAAGTATTATTATGAGGAAATAGAATAATGAAAAAGCAATAAGGCCCAGTACGCGTCTTTACAGACGTCCCTGGGAATTACTAAATACTCTAAAAATAATATGTAGTGATTAAACTCCAGTACGCGTCTTTGCAGACATCCCTGGTTTCCCCTGGTTCATAATATATTTTTAGTACAGCCCGGTACGAGTTTAATACTTGTACATCAAATACTTTCAATTCAATACACTAAGTTTTAGAAAGCTCAGGGTCTTCATAGAAATTTGTCGCAATGTTTGCAAATTCATTAGCAATATCACTTAAAGTTAGTTCATATTTGCAGAACTAAAGAGAACTTTTTCGGTATTTTCTATGTAGATAGATGAACGTACGCTAGAGAGGAAGTCAGCGGCCATCGCTTGTAAGCGGTTTCCTGGAACGCACTCCTACGATGAGATTGCTCGATATTTGATTGAAATTAATTTATTTTTCAACATCGACTGCATTAAGCTTGTAGCTACTGTCACCGATAACGGCACGAACTTCGTGAAAGCCTTCAAAGAATTTGGAGTTGAGTTACTCGATTGGACTGATGCGACAAGAAGAGCTACGCTGTTTATCGCAGAACACAAGAACTTCGAATTCGAGTGTGATTTGTTTACGTAGCCGAGCCTTACGGGCTCCAAGACGGACGAGTTTTCTCTGAAAGTCATCGCCGACTGAGGGAAACTGGACATTAAAGGTATGTCCTATGTTCATTTTGTGATACGATTGTCAGGTCATTCGCGAATAAACTGCATTCTTTAATAGGGAAATGGACAGGAGAGGGCTCGGGCGAGAACCGTCCGCACTCCCCGTGTGGAAGAGGATATTCTGGCTCGCGTCGAAAACGCTCCATCAATCAGCACGCGCCAAGTTGCAGCTGAAGTTGGCTGTGACCACGTCACTGTTTGGAGAATTTTGCGTAAGCAACCACTCCACTCTTACAGCTGGCAAAAAGTCCAGCACCTCAGGTCAGAGGATTACCAGCACTGCGTACGATTTTGCGAGTGGTATTTGCAGCACGCTGCGGAGCACCCTGACTTTCCGGGGCAGATCCTATACACTGATGAAGCCACATTCACACGAGAAGGCATTTTTAATACTCGAAACAACCATGTTTGGGCCGAACACAATCCCCATGCTAAGTATATTCATGGCTGTCAGGTGAAATTTTCAATCAACATGTGGGCTGGAATCATAGAGAATCATCTCATTGGCCCTTGCATGTTGTCGCCACGATTTAACGGTAAAGTGTACCGTGCTTTCTTAAGACAAAGTCTCCCAGAATTACTGGAGGATGTACCTCTTGAATGTCGCCATAGAATGTGGCTTCAACATGATGGGGCACTGGCCCACTACAATATCATTGTGCGGGAGTACCTGAACGAGAAGTACTTAGATAGGTGGATTGGAAGAGGTGGGCCCGTTGATTGGCCCCCTAGATCCCCGGATTTAAATCCGTTGGACTTTTATTTCTGGGGCAGAATGAAAGATCTAGTGTACCCCGTAAACGGTAGACCTGTGGCCACGGAGATGGACTTGGTAGCAAGAATTGTGGCTGCCGGTGACATCGTTCGAGATGAGCTTGCTAAAATACCTGAGTCAATGACTAGACGTGCGATGGAGTGCCTTCTTCAAGGTAGCGGACACTTCGAACACCTACTGTAAAAGATCAGTTTGAAGACGAGAAATTATATTCTGAACTGAAAAATATTGTTTTGTTATTTTTCTCATTGTTTATCGTTTTGTTGATTTTACACAACAACATTGTTCTCTTTTCTGCGGCTGAGTAAAGCGTTGAGTCGAAAGTGATTACATCTGATTCATTACGCTACGAACAAGCACGCGGTATCAAAACCTTCAAAGTCCTCCACAGCCGTTAGGATGAGTTTCCGACCATGGGTGTCTTATCTCAAAATGCTTGTCTAAGCAGCCCCTACACACCCTAGAAGTATGTGCAGAGTTAACACCCTGTATAATACATATTGGAGACTTATAAAAATTAATGATTTCTTGAAGTTGAATTCAATTGTCGTACACACATAAAATATAATGAACAGTAGAAGTACCATTGTCCAAATCATGACATCGGGATATTGATTTGATAACCTAAAAAAGGCAACAAAGAACAAGCACAATTAATTTAAATACGCTAAATCTAAGTTAATAAAAAAATGTCCACAAATACAGAAGAATTACTACTTATCGTTTATTCTTTCATCTAAAACGTCACTCAAGGAACTTGGAAAAATGAAATTAAGGTTACAATCACGCCCTGTATGTATGAATATCCGTGTGACTAGAAAATTATTTAATTTTTTAGATATACCGTCGATGAGTACGCAGGATGTCGCAACGTCTGAAGACATTTCAATCGACGAGCTTTTGACTGAAGACCCTGCAGAAATCGACGATGAGTTCAGCAACGAGTGAGAAAGGCAATTGCCGCAGCATTTGCGATGCGCGAGTCACACTCTCAATCTCATCGCCACAATCGACACTACGAAGGCTATTGGTCATTCATTGGAGCTCGCTGAAATGCACGGAAATGCAATGGCAAAGTGTAATGCTGTTTGGAAAAGCTTACGCTCGCCCAAGACCAGCGAGATGTTAAAGGATGACCTGGGCATAGCATTAAAGAGACCAGTAGTGACGCGCTGGAACTCTTTAATTGATTGTCTCCAGCAGCTGGTGTCTTGTAAGGAGAAAATGTTGAGCCGCAGCAGTAGAGATGGAGATCTTATCTCGGTTAGAGATACGTTTACGCCTCACGAATTCCGTTACATCGAGGAATACATTCGATGTACGCAAGATCTCGCGAAAGCGATCGATCTGCTGCAAGGCGAAAGTTACTGCCATTATGGCTATCTCCTCCCAACTCTCGTGCAACTCCGACGACAAATGTTGCTGTTAAAAGACAGCACTAGTATCAAAATCTGCCACCCGATTGTTGTAGCGACGATTCGTGGTCTGGAACGAGATTCAAAGGTATGTTCGATATCACCGAGGAAGGAAAAGCTGCAGCTATAGCCGCCGTATCTCACCCGAAATTCAAAATACGCTGGCTCCGTTGTCTGCCGGAAGCGAAGCAGAAGGTCGTATACGATCTCGTAGTCGACGCTGTCGCTTTGGTATCCAGGGGAACGGTACCCTCAGATCCGGAACTCAGACCGCCGGAAGATGATTGGGATTTCGGAGACGCCCCGATGATTTTCGAAAATCTGCAAACTTCCGTCAACCACGCTACTTCGGAAGTTGAAGTGACGCGATATCTCGAGAACCCAGACACCGAGTTAAAGATGCTGCAAATATATCCAGCCATTCGTAAAATATTCCGCAAATACAACACACCGTTACCTTCTACAGCCCCCGTTGAACGCCTGTTCAGCTACGCTACGATGTTGGACCTGCCGAAATATAATCGGTTAACCGATGATCATTTCGAGCAGCGAATACTAGCGAAAGTGAATGCCTCGAAAAATTACCATTAAATTGGCTTAGGTACAGATTCTGGTGATACTATTTATACTTATAATTATATTGAAAGAATAACTCCAACATTTGTTTCCCAGCGAGTAGCAGGGATTGTTTTACGCGTACCTCGGAACCTGATTGTGCGAGGAACTTGAACTCAATATGCTGGCTAACTGGTAAGTTTGAAGGCGTTGTCGCCATTTGGGCACGGAAGGCAATGTATCGCCGACGAGAGGGTCTGCAGGCAAAGTCATTGTGGAGTTGCATTTGCATTGATGAAGAAAAAAGAATAAAATAATCATTTTTTCTTCCTCATAGAGCTAGTGCCACCGCCAATTATATCTATATGTCTTGAAATTTCGGTGGAGGGAGATTGTACGTTGATTTTCGTTTTTTTTTTTACAGCTCAGTTCAGATTTTCAGCATGAAAATATATGTTGCTGAAAATTATGCTCAAAATATGTTGCACATTCATTGTCTGATTTGTTATAAATCGTTGTCGACAAAATTCAATTTACCAATGATTTTTTGCTTCCTGATAGAGAAAGCTATGTTTTCATTAAACAAATTTTTTTCGAGATTTTCATGTCAGAGTACTTAAAATGCTCTAAAACGTCGAGAAAAGTGGTTTAGAAAAAATGTCCGCGCGCGCGCGTGTGTGTGTGGGTGTGTGGACAGGGCTTCAAAAATTCAATCATCTATAACTCGAGCAACATTCGAGCAATTGTGCTTAAATTTTGTACATTCATGAAGCAGTAGTTCCTCTTCAACTCTTGTAATTTTTGGTAAAATGTATGATTTTTTTATTTTATGACTTTTTAAATTAAAAAAAGGACGTGGTCGCTCTAACTTTCGTAAAATTTGTGTTATTTAGATAAGTAGTTCTTCATAAGTGCGGGTACATTCAATATTGTTTGGTATTGAATTTGGGCGAAATCGGCAATGGGGTTCGGATGTTACGTATTCTTTAAGTTTTTGAAAAAATTCCATTATTGCACTAACTTGCACGAATCTTGAGTAGGCTGCCTCAAATATTTTACTTGATAGAAATAATATACGGTAATGTTGTGTTGTATTGAATTTAAACTAAATCGGTAACGTTGTTAAGATTTTACGGGATTTTGAATTTTTCGAAAAGTTTGGCTATCGAGTTAATATATAAACAAGATTGCAAAGTAGAATGTAGCACATTGTGTACTCATTATTTTTCAATTTTGGCAAAGTTTCCTCTATGAGGAGGTCAGAATTAATCAATAAACTTCCTCATAGAAGTGGCTTTGGAAAAACTGAAAAATAATGAGGAAGCAATGTGCAAGGTTCTGATTTGCAACCTTCATTTATTATAAAATAGTACATAGTTAGTACCACATATTAAACGATATGCATTGTTATGCCGTTATGAGTTCTTTAGGATCACAAGTAAATAATTGCACCGATTTGGAATTATATAGAGAACTACTAT
>JARQTI010000812.1:123702-134806 GCA_030142655.1 Trachelus tabidus | reverse complement strand
TTCCGGAAATTGTGAGCGCACACGTTGCCAAGTTAGCACGGACACCCACCTCCGAAGGTTCTAGAGTGTCGGTATAGGTCGGTTACAGGAATCCTGGTCCAGAACCGGCCCAGCTATACTACTCTCTATGTATATTATTGTAATGTAAAATGGGTGTGCAATGAGAGCGTGGTATTAATGTTAAGTGTTAAATTTTAAGGATATATAGGATTGCTTCAAGCCGTAGTTTGTTTTTTTGTATTTTTTCTGTATTACGGTCTGGAAAAATAATAATTATTATTATTATGAACTAGACAAATACATCCCCGAGGGACGTTACTACGTTCTATAGACAGAAACACGACAATTCCTTAGCTCGGGATTTTGTGATGAGAAATATAACGTCACAATCTATAAAGTCAAATATTTTAATTTTGTCGAGTAATATAGATTGGTTATTCAGCAAATTGTAACTCCGTTAGACTCTCGAGATGATGTTTTTTTTTGTTTTAATTGCGTGATTTTAATTGTATATAGACTCGCATATACATATAAAATTTTATTCTAATCCAGGTACGAAGTGTATAGCTTATGCAGGCACTCACGCTACTACATACATATATCAAAGCACTATATTTTTTATACACTGAAAATTACCATTACGCTAATAGATTCATGTTCGCTTTTGATCGGCCCAATTATTTCAATTTCGTAATCAGTTCTCTATAACTTTGCTGCTACAATAATTGTGCGTGAGTGTATTAAATACGCTTCCTGTGCATCAATTACGCGTGTGTAAACTCTTTCATTGGCATTGAAGCAATAATGTGCACATTGTTTTTTGTCTTACCTTGCGCCGATTTGGAATTCAAGTGGTGCCTTATTATAGTATATGTGTTGCCAACTGCAATTAAAAATGTATTTCTTGCCAGTTTGAGCACTTTCAGTCGAATCCCCCATGGCGCCGAAGAGGTCAAATGCGCATTCTTGTGTATATCGATTTATGATGAAATGAATGCACAACTAAATTTTATTGAATTTTCAAAATTTTTCTGTCTGAACATAAAATGAAAAATGGCTGAAGCGAGATTTTACTTTCCACAGATATCAAAGGAAAACTCGATATTTATTGCCTTTTCAGGTGTTTTGCCAGAAAGCTGGCGATATACCATAGAGCAGAAAGGATTTACATAAATTTTATTCTTTGAGAAATAATTTTCATAGAATGATATTGGTTTTTTTTCATTGTAAAATTATCGATGTACAGTAAGTAGATGGAAGAAACTTATTTTTATCAGGATGATGAATTTTTACTACTATACAGGAATTCGCTGTGGACTGATGTAAATTCAATGGGCAATATTAATTAGTGAAAAATCTCTTCACAATTTATGGCCTAGTTTATAAATTCTGAATGAGTACATTAACGGAATTAACCTGCTATTGATAGTTTGCAAGGTATTTGCATAGCGATGGTGACACAATCGTTTTCAAGGCGTGACAATTGTATTTAATTAAGTGAATAACTCAATCAAACCGATCAACGCTTTTAATTAAATTAGTAGCTTTATTTAAGAATTACATTATTTACATTCATTCAGATATATAATGATCATTCAATATTTAATAAAGCAATGAATGGTTAACCTTTACGTATTCACAAGTATCAGAAAACATAATTGCTTGCAGGGTTTCTTAGAGTAGCGCATTCGAGCTTCTAGAGATTAGAAGGTACATTTCTCCTACGTAAGTTCTTTGTTAATACACTTATCGAAATGTTATCTTAACCCCTTCGTTGGTGTGGAAAATTCGACTAAAAGTGCTGAAGCTGACAAAACACTTTTTTTTTACAATTTCAAAATTTACAAAAAATGTGCAATACTTAGACTTTCTTGACAAAATGGTGCCCTCCATTTTGGGTCAGTGATTTTGAATTTAGCAGTTTTAATTTCAAATTCGAATTCAATGATCCAAGAAACCCCTTTAGTCAATGTATTGACAATGAGTTCAAGTATTGTACATTTTTTTTAAATTTTGGTCAAACATTTTTTGTCAGCAATTTTGAATTTAGCAAATCGACTTCAAAATCGGATCTTTTTCAAAATTATCTGTTAATGCAAACTGTATATATTATACCATATATAAACAATTTAAAGAAACGCATCTTTAAATTAGTGTCAGAATTTAAATTAGTGTCAGTTAAACAATAAAACATGTATGTCGATCGATATTTTATATATCACGCAAAGATTAATTGATGCATGCATTTTTTGATCACTAAAATAAAAAATGAGAATTGAATCCATTGTTGAAATATGTAATCCTTAACATCCGTTATTCAGATTCCCAGATTATTGGGATTTTGTGAAATCGCTCTTGACGCGAGGTATTCGATTCGAAAAGGATGCGACCGCTTTAACAGGATTTACCATCCACATGGGGGTTACGCATTCCGGTTACGCGAAGTCTTTGGCTGGATGTCTGGATAGACAGTTGCTATGGAAACGGGCCATGCGCAAAGGGGTTCGTTTGGCAGTATCTCGACAGGGGTGGTTTTTCGTGTTGGCCACCCGGGATCAAGCAGCTGGGCGGTGTCAGCTTCCCTTTGTTAGTTTCCCTATTTCGCAGTGGACGCTTGTCGAAAATCTTTGAAAATTTTATTAAATACGTAAGACACGTCGGGAACGTATCCAGTGAGTGTTTTTTGGAACCTTAGGGATACTGTCACGCGTGTCTTCGTTTTGTGCTCGGCCACCCCTGCGCCACCGTCTGATTCAGCGTGAACAAGTGAAAGTGCTATGTTTTTGGTGTAGTAAATTTACTAATAATCAGTCGATTCAATAATAAATCTTTTTTAATAATTCTGACACATTTGCTTAATAAATCACACCGGATTATCGCGTTGCCGTCTTTGTTCTGCTCGGGACTATAGAGAATTAAAGTGTCGTTCTTAAATGTTATTCTTTTCTAGGGTTAAATTTCTGTGAACTAAAACAATTAATAACCGATATATTTATTCATAACATCGTGTATAATATTTTTTAAATATCATTGCACGTGCTATAAACCGTTAATATCATTTCAAAACTGAAATGATAATTAAACGGAATAAAATTCGGACTAAAATTTCGATTAGGTTGTTACTTTCTAAAAATCCTTAGTACTTAACTATTCAATGATCTAATCTAACTCGGGTAATGAGAAAATATTTACTTCTTTTATTGTGTCATAACTTTAAGTGAACGTACACTGTATTTATCTGTGTCGTAATTGATACTACTTTTAAAGAGAATATGAGGTGTGTCAAATGTCGTAATAATGTAATTAAATTCGTCGAATCATTCTAAATAAAATCATCTACAGGTTAATATAACTATGCAACGTGTTGATTATGAAAAGCAATACCAGCAGGAGAGAACAACAAATGGGTGCAGGAGTTGTGAAGTTGTAGTAAATAATTGAGCAAACGATAGAATTCTTGAACGTTCCATTCAGCGTCTAGCAATATATTTCAAAATTCATAATGAATAAAAATCAATAAGTAGCCACAAAATAACGCAATGAAATAGGGGCAAGAATCGGATAAACAAAAAATACGCTTAACGTATTTGATTCGTTTGTTGGCTTTGTTTTTGTTAAACGGACCTTTTGTTTACATAACTATAGTGGGTATGTGGCGCCTCGACGTGTTGTCTTGTCGAAACATCCCCACGACTCTGAGGATAGCTTTATACGGGGTGTGGCAAAAGTTATTGCCCTTTCGACCAGTACGTTTGTACTTCGTTTCATTCATTTACTGTTTTCTCGTCGACCATCCCTCGTTCGCGCTTTATTTTATTCTCATTTCAAGTCCCATTAATCTTGACCCCTACTTTCACTCAGCTACAAGCACGCTCTTCCTCTATATTTGTGTTTTACCAACTGTTGTATATGCGTTTCTTTTATCGTATATTTGCAGTGCGGATCTTTAAGCTAAAGTCAACGTATAATATTATACAATACGATCCTTGACATTACGTCTTTGGTATGCTGCTCGTATATTTTAGTAACCTATCATGAGTTCTAGAACATGACATTATTTTTAAACGAAAATTTCTTAGGACATGAAAGTTACATAGGAGTGATTATTTGCCTTCTTCTTATTGTTTCTAAAGTCCTCACTCGACATCAGACTCCATTTTGAAAGGCAAATGTCCTACATTAGACACGGGAATTTATTTTTTGTACAAGTTACAGGTATATCAACTTATAAATCTGATTAATATGAATTTTGTAACGTTTATCATGAGCAGCCAGGATAATTATTTAAAATTACGTATTGGACTTCTTAAGTCAACATTTCCGTCATTGAAATATTGAAGTCGGTCTTTAAATTATTGTTCAGACGATTTATTCGCGTAGTTTTGCTTCGAACTTCCTTTGGGTAAAGGTGCATGTCTAATTTAATAATGTAATAATTTTCTTGCATGAAATCCAAGAATGCTGTGATCATTGGCCATATCAAATGTAGAGATAGTAGTAAATAACCTAATGTAATCTATAATTTTTATTTTGCACAGATGAAATTATTTTAGTAGACCTTTATTTTAGAACGTCGTGTATGTGCCTCTAGTTTGAAGCCAATATTTATATTAAATCAGTAAAAAGAAATATGATTGATGGCTGGAATTGCACGTGAGAAACTAATTGAAAATGGATATTTTCTGTGCCTAGAGTAAATACCTATAATCAAGACTCATTTATCGCAACAGAATTAATTTAAAATGACATTATGGGGGTAAAATGGGCTGTTAAGCGAAATATTAAGTGTAAAACAAATTAATGAATCATTTTTGTTTCTTTTTCGATTATCTCATAATTATTTTATTTTTTTAAACTATCATTTTCTGAATTTGTCTTTCATTGTGACGTTAGTCATTAATCATTATTATTCAACGCAATGATCTGTTACTAAATTTTAAGGAACACGTCGAATTTTATCCTGCGCATATTTTACAATATTTATTTTTTTCAATGTTTTTTACTATCTACATTTTCTATCTAAATTTTCATAATTCATTTTTTATACAGCATTCGTTATAATTGCCATCATTGTCATAAGTCTTCGTAAAACATGAATTTAGTGAGAAATACACCGTAAATAAATACTTCCTTCGCTTTACTTTATGATTTGAAAAAATATACCGGAGCTAATTGAAATATACCCTGCGTCTTCTAGGAGGTTCTAAGGTTTTTTCAAGATAACGCTCCATGTGCTGCTTTCAGAGACTCTTAAAACCGTCCAATTAACAACCCCAGGAGTACCTCGATCAAAAGTGATAATAAAAAATTCTTTAAACGCCGTTATTCATGAATTCTATAAAAGTTTATTAGTGATCTTTATTATGTGCATAGAAGAAATTCTAATTTGGTTGGGTGCTCTATTACGCTCGAGCGCCTTTAATTCCTAACACAGTAATTTCATATATATTTCCCATATACTTTTCACATATATTTTTTTTATGAGGGAGAAAATTGATATTTATTCAATTAGTTATGCGGATACCAATGACACTAAACTGTCAACAGAACGATGAGACTTTCAATGCTGTCAAAAACACTTTTATTTAAAATTTATGAAATCTGCAATATCGTATCGGCAGGCATATCAAAATGAATATCAATTTGATGATAACATAGCTATTATCCAGTAGTGGGATTTGACACATGATTATATTTAATATTTGAATAAAAATAGGGTAATACGACGTATATCTTACATAAATACACATTTAACGCAATTTAAACAATACCTTGCATGTCATATATAAAAGAATCTGTTATTTTATTTTTATCTTCAGATTGAGAGGTTCTACTACATAATTTCGTACATTTGTGTACCTATACATCATATGGAAGATATTTATATATTAATAGCACAATTAGGAAATTTGTAGGCTTACCTTGTCGTAGCGTCAATCTTTCAGTTCGAAAACCTTTTCATTACATTTCCTTGATTATTATATCTATATGTTTCACATTTCAGTTAAAAGTTACACAAATACTTGTAAAAATTGAAGTTAAATTTACGATAAAAGTAACTGATCAAGCAGTTTGTTAAATATTATCTATGAAACAAACACGTGTAAAATTGCAGACGCAAGCTAAGTTATTTTTAATTTGTAAATTTATCAAATATTCGTGGTTCATGAAGCGTGTAGTTGATGTTTTGCTTATATGATTAAATTTGAATAGACGTTCTAATAGATTTGTAGTCACATATAGGGTGCGTTCGACATAGGCGCTTATACGCTGGCAACGCTCACGTTTATGGGCATTTAT
Organism: Trachelus tabidus; assembly: GCA_030142655.1. Taxonomy (NCBI): domain Eukaryota; kingdom Metazoa; phylum Arthropoda; class Insecta; order Hymenoptera; family Cephidae; genus Trachelus; species Trachelus tabidus. The sequence continues at coordinate 128,506 of JARQTI010000812.1, read as the reverse complement.
GTAGCGAGTTCGGGTTGGACTTGACGCTTTAACGAGCTCACGCTATGACCGTTTGAATTGGGGTGAGTTAGCGTTATAAGCATCAATATGAACGCTTTTAGTTTCGTCTGCCATAACTACTGTATTATATACTTTAATTGAAGTCATTTTATAAATTCACAGAGAATATTTTTCGTGACGCCTTATCTATTTTTTTATAAAATGAATGTTTGGTTATGTTAGCTGTACTTGTTATGTTAGCTCGACTTAAAGGAATAGCGCACTTTGACACTCAAGTTTTTGCTGCCCTACCTTGTTGGCGAAAACATCTGTTAGCACAATATGGAAGCGATTATGACATTATTGCCTTCTGATTGATTTCTTGAACGGACATATGTTCTTACTACGTAATGTATCCGATATCTGCTTTAGTACTTTCATACAATTAGACATTCTATATCTTTTCCCACATTAGATGAATTAATTGCAAGGAAAACTGCTAATACTTGAAACAAATTCATATTGTTTCATGTAAAACAATGAGAAAAATTGAAACATGTACGAAAACATTTTCGAACACTATATTAATGTTTCTTTTATGGAAGGGTGATAAATTTAATTTGAGCTCCATCCCGGTTCGTTACCCAACAAAGGCTAAATGTGCACCCTGCTGAAACTAGTAGAGATAACTCTAAGATTTCGGAATCCTCAGTCTGCTATAGCCGCAGGCTTATGTGCGTTGCTACGGGTAGATGGAACGATAGAATGAGGAAGATATCTCCAATAATGTTGTATCCGGACATTTTACTTAAGGCAATTGCCGAGTCTCGCTTCGATCAATCAGATTATGTTGTAACTCACCTGATATTCCGTTTCATTCAATTTTTCTTTTTTTTTCTCTTTTTTTGTTCTTACTTTGCCCCTAATGCAGAGAGGAAAAGCTAGCACGAAACAGTGAGACATCTTTAAAGTGATTACCGGTTACCGGATATTTTCAGAATTACATCTTCGGTTGATCATTTTCATCTAGTGTCTCTTTAGTGGAGAAAGAATAATTGTCATATGAAACGTTGTAGGATGTTTTTATTGAAAATTTTTAAATTTCACTTTTTTCACAAACACACTTGATTGAGCAAGAGAGGTAATACTTTTTACCTCGCCCATTATTTTGAGACATTTTGGATTTCTGAGATAAGGATATTTTGAATCTTGTCTTGGTACGATCTGAGTAATATCTCCGACAGCCAACAAGTCGCGATAATTCGTTTACGTAGATGTTACAAAATGGAACTTATTTGTGGGGTTACAAACATGTTACTTATAATTAGTGGAACTGCATATAATTAATCTGTCAATATTAATATAGATTTTCTGTACGAATCGATTATTTTATTCATATTAGGGTCTATACTGTTGAATTGCATAGCTCTATTAGCTGTACCTATATCCATCTACAGCTGAATTTATTTAAAACCCTGTTTCCATAGGAATTGTCGTCTGCGTGTCTTAGACGTTTACGTCCATAGAAAAACCTTTCAATCTAAAATATAATAATATAATAAAAATTATAATAAAGCCACATTTGATGCCATGTTAAGTTTAAGATTTCTTTTTTTCTAAATTCGTTTGACACACGTCAGGCCATACAACTGCTTCATATCATGTTTTCTTTGGATAAAAGCATCCCTTAAGTCTAACAAGCTCCAATATAAAAGAAAATTTACTTCCGACTCGGTCTTCATTAATCGATCTTTCAGCAGTACTGTCTGCTTCCGTTTCCATCAGTATATACAGGGTGTTCCAAAATTACCTGACCCGGTGGGTACGGCGTTGTTCGGGAGGCTTCACTGATTACGAAAATGACCTTCGTTTTGTCCGGAAGCTCTTAGTTTTTAAATGGGAGCAGGTCAAAGTTGACCAATCAGAGCGAAGCATCAACAGAAACGTAGGCATCTACGAACTCTGAGTTTTCTTCCCTTGCTTTTGTTTCTCAGTGGCTATGGGCAGACTGAAACCAGGCGAGATCATGCCTATTAGATATCACTCGCTGAGAACAATCAGATCTTTATTATTTCCTACATTATCATAAGATATTGCAGTTTTTAGTTAGTGCATGACTGTTCTCAGCGAGTGGCACCTAATAGGCATGGCTTCGTCTGGTTTCAGTCTGCCCATAGCCACTGAGAAACAAAAGCGAGGGAAGAAAACTCAGAGACTTTTCAGAGATTAAAATTGTTTGGTATTGTTGAATGTTATTTGATGCAGTTCGGCATGAGAGGAGAACCAATACTGGCGTGTCTTTCGTTTTGTCTCAATCATCGTTTCCTATTCCAAGTGAGCATGGCGTCAAATTACCTTCATTTTCCCATTACACTCTTCTTCTCATCTGGGGCGGAACAATTTCGGGAACCCGTGGTTAATAGCACTAGGGTTTCGGTGTCAATCAACCTGAACCATGTTCACCGACATTTAAGTAACTGTTACTGAACAAAAATATACTCACGTGGAATAAATATGCCAAATTAACAAGTTCATACTTATAAAAAAACTCTCAAATGTTTAATGAAAATGAACGAAAAATGTATGAAGTCGAATAAGTAACCATGTTAATATGTAATAAGATTTTTATATCATTCACTGAATGTTTCAAAATAATTTTATTGAAAACTTATTAGTTTAAAGCTAAGCAAGCATCCTAATAGAAAAAAATTAGAATAATGGTATTTTTTTACTAATTCATAAAGAAATTTATTCTCTTGAAACATGATACTAGTGCGTTAATAATATTTAGACCATTTTCGTATTCACTTCAGTTATTTAAGCATTAGACTTGCGTGTCTGAAGACTGCCAACTCCCTGCTCTCGATAGACCATGTTATATAATATTCTCCTACCGTAGGCTAATCACTTAGATGGAAGCATTCTGTTTTAAAGGGATTCAACGAACGTTCCTGTATCTTTGACTACTAAGACGAAGGCTTCTTGGCTTTTTAATATTTGTGAAAAAAGGATATATGCACGGCTATTTTAGAATTTATAAATGCAGGGTAAGGTTAGTGGTTATTTGTAAAAATGAACACTGTTCTTAATAATTACTTCTGATAAGAAATCGAAAGGAAATTACACAGATCTATTGGAACTCTACATTTTCGTAGTTAAGTCTTTATCATCGACCCGCTCAAAGATATGAGTAGGGCTTTAGATTATTGTGTAATTTTAACTATGACGATAGTAGTTATCGTAGATTTTTTTATTGCGGTTAGATCACCAAAATTGAATTGGTATTAAGTATTGTTCCTCCGTTGCACGCAAGAACTAATAGTATTCTCCCAAAGTAATTACGTTCAAAATGAAATTCTAACCCAATTTCAGAATGTTTCTAACACTCAATGGTCCTGAGCGAGAAGAGGGAAAGATGAGAAATAATAATTATCAATAAAGTGATGTTGTATGTAGCAATTGATGTTAAAAGACATAAATATACAAGTGGTCATCATGACAGTGATATGAGACAAATTAAATAACACATGTAAATAAATATTCAAATAATAATTTGTCAAAAGGCAAGACAGATAATCCTAGACAAGACATTTAATCGGGTCGAGGTTGGCAACAAGGTTCCGCAAGTTTCGAGAACTTGTATTGCGTCACAAGTATTTCCAAGTGGGAAGACATGTGGGAGATGAACTTAAGTTATTTAACGATAATTTTAAGTGCACTATGAAGAGAAGTGAACACAAGGATACCGATTGACAGGATGTAAGAGATTCAGAGTATCAAGGCCTGCAGAAGATCAAATTCGGAATATTTCTTGTGACAAAGTGCCCTCCATATAAAATGCAATTCCCACGAAGTTTTCTTCTGATCCTCGGAATGTTTATAATTTCGTACGTGAACGGATGGACGCCGTCAAATAAGGGATTCTACTCCGAGAATCCGCGGAGCAATACATCCCTGCCAACGTTAACTATCGGCCTGATAGTGCCTCACACGAACTTTTTGGCACGAGAGTACAGCAAGGCCATTAGCAAAGCCGTAACCGGAATTCATCGAGGCAGAGGTTCACCGAAATTCTCTTTCTTGGAAAAATACCAGTTCAATCAGTCACACATAAAAAATGTAATGATGGAATTGACTCCAAGTCCGACAGGTAAATATATTTTGCGATTGATAAACAATTTGTTTTTCTCAAATCTTCTTATCGTAGAAATTGCGAAGGTACCATTGGACATTATAGCATCTGTCTTCTTGTGAGTGAAATTTATTTGATTGAATCTAAACTTGGAACTCAAAATGACATAACCGATAGGATACTCGGGGAATAAATGTTGTTGATAAAGAAACGCATGAAAATGAATACATATGTATGTCTCCAAGAAAATATAAATTGTTAAATGTGAAATGACCAAATGTTGAAAATGTATTAAAGTTTTAAAAAAACCAGTTTTCATGTTTGGATTCAATATAAAATGAAATCAATCACATTTTCTTGAGGGCAGAGCTCAGGTGTGATTTGTGTAAGCGTTATCAGAAATGCTGGTGACCCTGAAATCTATGCAATAGATAGGGACTTCCGCGATACTCGATAGATCCTTGGTTATGCCTTTAAAGCTCCTTTATTGAATCTGATAAACTTTAAAGGCGCTAGGTACACGCTCGATTAAATTTCAGCTAGAGATGTTAACCCAACTATACAGGGTGTTCCGAAATTACCTGACCAACGGAGTATAGCGGTGTTCGGAAGGGATCACTGATCACGAAAATGACCTTCGTTTTCTCCGGAAGGTCATAGTTTTTAAATGGGAGCAGGTCAAAGTTGACCAAT
>JARQTI010000812.1:111874-122815 GCA_030142655.1 Trachelus tabidus | reverse complement strand
CATTTTCGTGATCAGTGGTGCCTCCCGAACACCGCCATACCCCGTTGGTCAGGTAATTTCGGAACACCCTGTATACTTGATAACCGCATAATGATGTGGTTTTAATAAAGGTGGAAGGGTTTTAGTAAAAGAGGAATTGTTGACAACAATCTGATCTAGTAGTTTAATACGTATACGAATCGGAATATGTCTAAAATTCCAATATGGATTAGTTTCATAACGAATTCAGACCAATTACTTTTTCCGATTCCATAATACATGAATGAACGGTTAGGCAAATCACTCTCTACCAACAACGCACTTATATCCCGTATGTTTGCGTTGCCAAAGCTGCACAAACCAACCCTGTCATTCAGAGCAATAGTAGCCTCTATGGGTAGTGCCACACATAAGATGGCCGCGTTCATTCATAGAATTTTACACCCTGTTTCAATAAAAAATTCCATCTTACATTAAAGATAGTTGGACCTTTTCTGAGCAAATTCGGCTTGTTGACATCCCACCAAATTACAAACTCATCTCTTTAGATGTCACTTCTCTTTTTACAAACATATCTTTAGAACTAGTAGTAGAGAGTCTAAAAAATAGAGAACAATTGATCAGAGCGGAAACCAAGATTCCTATATCTGAGATCATAAAGTATGTTGAGTTCATTATGAATTCCACATACTTCAGGTTTAATGGTCGGTTCTATAAGCAAACCTTTGGCTCACCAATTGGATCTCCTCTTTCACCTGTTCTAGCCAATCTGGTCATGTCGGACCTTCAATAAAAATGCATATTAAAACTTGATCATTACTTACCTTTTTATGTCAGATATGTTGATGACATCTTAACTGCAGTACCTGAACACAAAATAGACTTATCGTTAGAAATATTTAATACTTACCATACTCGTTTATATTTTACACATGAACTAGAATCTCAAAAGAGAATAAAGTTTCTAGAGATCACAGGAATCAGAAACAATGACTACATCATTACGAATTGGTACAGGAAGCCTACTTGGTCCGGCCGCTATATTAACTTTCACTCTCACCATCCTCACTCACAGAAACTGGGTATGATTAGATTGTTAACTGACAGGGCCATTTTATTATCACATCCTAAATTCCATACTCAAAATTTAAAAATAGTAAAAGAAACTCTTTACATTAATGGATATCCTAAATATATCGTAGACAGAAATATTTACAATAGACTTACATATTTATTGAACAGAATAAATACAACCGAAAACAAGCCCTTAGTAGTTACCGACCCAGATCTCAAGTGTTGTATCCTACTACGATACGTGGATGGTCTCTCAACACGTTTATCCAAATTATTTAGAAAATACAACATCAGAATTACCCACAGGAATGCAAATAACTTGAAATCCTACATCGGTACTACTAAAGACACTATACAATACTTAGATAGATCCAAGCTTGTTTACTTGATTCCCTGCAACAATTGTGAGAAGTGTTACATTCGTCAAACTGGTAGATCTTAAAAAACGTATAGCTGAACATAAGTATGATTGTAAAACAGATAATATTGCGCATTCTTGACACACTGCTTTGAATACACAGAAAATTGATACTGCACATACTTTTAATTTTTAACATACAAAAATAATAGGCAATGAAGCTGACTATCATCGTAGATGCATACTAGAAATGATAAAAATATCTACAAACCCTACTACTGTCAACTTTAGAAACGACATTGAGAGGCTAAGTGTCATATATTACAATATCCTTAAGAAATCACTAGAATTCTCATCTTCACATTATCTTTCAACTAAAATATAGATACATAGCATTCATTACGATATTGAATTTCCCTCTTTGACAATTTAGTATTGTATTGACTTTTGTTAGTCCTTCACTACCAAAACAAGTTTAACGTTCTCTTTTAACTGTATTTCAAATAGCGTGTCTCATAGACGGAGCTCCTTTCTTCATTGTTGGTCCTCCTTTTTGCAATATGGGGTTTCCTTCTGGATCACTGTATTAGGTAGAATTCTTCTTTTTTGTTCACTTATCTCTTTCCAATTCATATATAACATATCTGTAAGTTAAACTTATGACATTTATCGGTATCTTTCATATCAATAGTCATATTGTGGGAGTGATCTTCCGTTTTCCATCCGCCATTTACTATGTTCTCCGTTTCGTGCTTCTCTTATGTCCTGCGTTAATTTTATTTTCTGTAAATATATTATAAGTCAACCCACCTTACATTTCTTTCTTGTCTGTTGTGTATACATTTCTGTTCTTGTACTATTATTATACTCATTGTTAACTTTCTTTTTGACCTGCTTTTATTAATAAAGGCCTGAAGATGACCCGCACCAAGGGTTGAAACGTTGCAAACAAGAATTTTTTGTTCTTTAAAAAAGCTGCATATGGTCAAAACCTGTCAACACCTAAACTAGATTTCAACGTCCAGCCGACATTTCTATAAAAATAATTGTGGACATGCATGCTGGGATTATACTTTATTCATACGGCAGGACCTTTTCACGTACTTATCACATACTTTATTGGCTCGATATGAATTTTGAACGCAGCTTGCGATAGAAACTTTGCACGTACTTTTCGCGTACTTGACTATAAAGCGAAGTGCATTTTTTATTCACTTTTCGCATATTTGATTGTTAATACAAAATTTCCAGGCAACATGATTTTGCCACGGATTTCTTTCGTATTTCATGTACGAAATACATTTTTCGCGGTACATAATGCATTTATGTACAGAATATTGAAGTATATGCAGTCCAGAAAGTCGGATTCAACCTCTTCGTCGGGCTAAACCTCCAGAGCGAGAAAGTCACCTACACCCACGAGACACGATATTTGAACGTAACTTGCAACTGAAATTTTTTACGTACCTTTTATGTAATTAATTTGCAATACTTCGGTTTTTATAATAATGTTTATTATATATGTAGTGATATGTAGAGAGGTAGGTATTCAGGAGATAAAAATGAGTTACGAGCCAAACATATGTATTTAAAAGTTCATGAATCGTCGATACATAAATGATATTCGCCCAACGACTTCTCAGGGTGCCAATCAAGAACAGACTGCCTCTTCTTCAAAACATTATATTTCCAGTCCTTCTGTTTTCACTCCTGCATCCCCCCTTAACACTCTATTGTTTCCCCACGCACTCAACTTGAGCTCTAGCAATGAGGAGCCTGACCTGTCAAGCTCAGCGTAGGTGTCGTACTAGTCTCTGGTTCCTATAGTAGCTGGAATTTTCAACTGTTTATACTATGTAAGTATTCAGCTGTGCATTTTAATTTATATCAATAATAAAAATTTCCATTTGACGAGAATCTTGGACAGTAATCCAATTAGAAAATGAATTTCGGAAGGTTGGGGTTTCGTTGAACGGAAAACAACAAGATCTTCTTGACAGGTAAATATACTATGTGTCGACGGTTTATGTAAAGTGAGTTACATGAGCGTCGCATTGTAATTGGTTAATTGATTTTGCGAATTAAATTTGTATTTCAAATTAGATTTAAAATCGTATATGAATTCAAAAATATGTTGCTTTAATTGTTAATATGAGGAGGCGATTATTGAGGTTATAAGTTTGACATGATGCAAATTGATATACGTCACTTGTCTATGTCCATTTATTTATTTACAGATTAGTTTATTATGATCGAGATAAAAATGTCAATCACAAAGCTTCGAGCACATCAATTAAATGCTTCTTTGACTGATCAGTGATCACAGATTCTAAGAGTACTTCTAGTAACTGACGACTTCAAAAGACAGAGGTTAGGATTTTAGTTTTATCTATACCGTCGAAAATGTTATTATTTTTATGATTAACCATATTTCCGAAGTCGGCCCTGATTTTCTCTATTCTTCTCAATTTATAAAAGCTCGATATTTATATTATTTATTAAGTAACATACACTACCGGTCAAAAGTTTAAGTTCACTTGCTTTATTTTTGAATTCTGCTGTTATACGAGCAAAAGGCGAATATTTCGAAGAATCGAAAATATGAATAAATACTTGCGGATCTTTTGTAAGTCGACATATTTTGTGTACACAATATTTCATAAATAATAATAATAAATAACAATAAATAAAGAAAACCATGGTTTTTTGAACATTTCATTAACATTGTGAGGTGAACCGAAACTTTTGACCGGTAGTGTATATTTCGACGATAGTGCTGTTTGGAATATCCCGCTACTGTGAGAACCAGCAACTAGTACGACACCTACGATGAGCTTTACAGGTCAGGTGCCCCATTGTGACTCGACCGATTTGGGCATCAGCTCATCCCGAAACCTATTCTGTACTATCGCATATCTTAACACTAAAAACTTTCCATTTGCCTTCCAGCCTACACAAAGTTGTTAACCATATTGTCCAAATACATACACAAATATTTCTTCTAACAGGCTAAATGGCTAAAGCAAATTAAACTTAATACGATAGTGCATATATCTGGTACAAAATCTTTGATATTCGCAGTTCACAGTTTACTATAATTCGCAGAGTGGTTGCTAATCACAGAGGACGTTGAAACAAACATATACAGATACAGATAACATATACATATACAGATTAGTAACGTATAAAAGAAGAAATCACCAAAAATGAAGATTAGGGAATCTTTCTCTTTCCACTCAAAAGTATTTGCTCAAGAGGTATACCATCTATGTCGATCCGTCCTTGTTGACGTTTCTTCCAAACGACTTCGAATTTTGAGAAGCTTACCTTAATAGCGAAATCCGAAAATTACGTGAAAATAACCCTGAAACTCGAGTTCGACGTCTTGATCCACTTAGATATCAAGACACATTATGTTGCCCACTTGGAATCCCAACACTCATGTCGTCGTCAGTCTAGGTCTCCAAAACCACATTTTAATAAGCGAACCCCAAAGTAGACACGTCAAAATTGTAGGATCGGCTTAATGGCATTAGTAGATAAAATATTGATGAGTCCTTGATACGTGATGTACCTACTTTTGTTTTTACACAGGAAATTATAAGGAACTGCGTTCATACATATACTTGTAAATGTTAAATTAAACTGAAGCCATCGACAAGAAACGTATGGAATAATTAAATAAAACTGACGTACGAATATAATGAAAAAGCTACATTCGTGATAACATCGTCAACTATTACATAAACATGTCCTGTCAATATAAATGGAACTTATATTAACTATTATTTGATATTGAAATAATATTAAATTGTAATACCAGTTTACACGAAATTTGGTATCTACTTACTCAGGTAACCATATTACTGTGCACTTTCGTTAATTCGTTAATGGTCACGGTAGTTAGTGCTAGAACCACTCACATCATCGAAGAGTCCCTAGTGGATTATGCACTTTAATCAAGTCTATTCAAACATGCTCAGTTTGTACTGATAAAATCGTACGCTGGTGTTCCCGAGATGTTTTCAGAGTACCGCCAATAAATAAGATAATCAGTAATAAGATGTTGATACTTATGAAGAAAATTAAAACGCTAAAGTTTCATATTCTTGGTAATTTGTAGAAGGCCTATGGTAATTGTAATCTTCGATTTGTCTTCAACACTTCTTTCTGATTTCCTGTAGCCTCAAATATCAGTTCTTTTTCCTTCCTAACTTTTCGTTACGACATAAATATAGGACAAAAATATTTCTTTGACGGTTTCCTTCCAGTGATGAACGAGCAGACTAAAATTAACATTTGAATAGCCCGCAACATTTTCGGACTACTGAGAACTCTTTTCAATTTTTTGGACTTGTTAGAGCGTATCTATACGTATATGCGTACGTGTCCATGTCCAATTACTGAATATTCACACGCGTCGTGAATTACCCGCAATTAATTAGCTGCCAATATGTGAAATACATGTACATGTTCTCCATATTTCGAACTATACACTGAATAATTTCGGGAAAAACGAATAGAGTCTTTCCCGACCACACTAGCAACATTTTTAATCTATTTATATGAATTACGAATGAACTCTTGTATTTTCTATTATTTCTTGTCAGTATAAATTACTGTATTGACGGTAAGTGCTATAATGTTTCTGATTCGGGATGAACTAAAGTTTCTTCTTCTTGAATCTGTTAGCTTTAGAGTAAAATTTCAGGGAGGGTATTCGATTTCAAATCCAATTAAAATGTATATTAATTTCAGGCTTTTTAAGTTTACCAAGCATTTGGTAGAAATAATAGAGTAAGAACAAATCAGCATCTCAAAATAAGGGTTCATATCTGGATGTAAAAAATACTTTAAAAAAGAAAAAAAACTTTATTCCCTCATTCAATGTTTGTTTGTTGAAGACTAAAATTAAATATTTATTCCATTTTAAACATTTTGGAAGTGAAAAGTTATGGGTTGTCCTTGCTGTTACACCATTTAACACTTTTCGATTTTCGACATTTTCGTTTGTTTAAATAAATATACTTTTTGAAGCGAAGGGGTCCATGATACTTTTTCTGACCCGTTAATATCTTCTTTTTATAACGGCATTTGAATTTCCGATTTTCATCAATTACAACAGAAACGATGGCTTTTTCCAAAATGTTTTTTTCACGATTCTTCCGACACTCCAATGGCTTTGCATGGATTTTCCGTCACTTCAGGTGCATATAATTGCAATGAAATCTATACCAATCTCTTCGTTATTATGTAATAAACAAATTAATGACCTTAGAAACCTTTTTACTGCAAGATAAAGCAAACGGGGACGGTCGAAAGGTCGTGAAATACAGCATCGTCTCAGTATAAAGCTCCCGGGTTTTAAATAGGTATACAGTTCTAGAGTTATATAAATATTTCATTACTTATAGTTGTAATCAATATTCGCCTAATATTTTTCTGTAGTTCTGTAGTATAAATTATGTCAGGTACATGTACATTGTACATACAGCAGAATATCCACCGCTGCAGGTCTTCCTATTATTACTTAACAACAAATTACAAGCAGTATGTGCACTTAGTTAATATTGTATGATTGAAACTATTTCTATTCAATAGCAATATGAACCTGTCCAAATCATAACACTCCGAGTTCAAATATAAAATAATTCTAACAATATTTTACGCAGCGAACTAAAATATATTTATTAATAAACATGCGTAATGCTTTTGTATTAAATTAAACTATCCGTCCTAAAATGTCATTATACTGAATCTACGAATCAGTTTAAATAACTTTTTTAAATTCATTTCCCAGATTATGATCGCATTAGAACTATAATAAAGAAGTGCTTTGACGACACATTTCATTAAAATTTTCACAATTTAACTGAGTTATTGCAGATTGAACAAAAAGTAATTCAAGAAAAATAAGAGAAAAAAACTACAGTTCAAATTATCTTCTTTATACATATAAATACAATGTAGAATCGTCTGCTTTGTTATAGGTATTTTCATATTCGGAAGAATAAGAATAAACTAGAGCTTTTTTATTATCAAGAAAACAACAAAGAAATTATTACTATGGTATTTTTAAATCTTGCTCTTCTTTAGTTTATTTTATAGAATAATTTATTGTGGCCATGAAACTGATTAATGAGTTCTAAATCAGGTTTGTGTTGTGGAAAAGAAACAAAATTGTAAAAGGAATCCTGTGACAGATAGTACAACAGGGAAGGTTATATTTCTGCAGGGAAAAAAAATAAAAAATGTAAACTACAATTTTTTCGTACGAGGCTTCCTATAAGGCAAAAATTATTTTGAATATTCGTTGTCTGTATTCTATTCAGTAGTTGAGGTTATACAATAAAAGCCAAAGGCTTCGAGACCCAATATACACCAGAAAGCGTTCGTAGTCATTTATTACGAATACAACAGTTGTGCAATACAAAGGATAACAACTCCAACAAATTATAAGCTATTCAAATAAAATTCTTAAAATGTGAACGTCTTCTTTAACTACATATCTTTAGTTGCTGAATGGAATATAAACACTAATATTGTAAAAATAATGATCTTTCGAAATGAGGTTCCAGCATGAAATAAAATGCCTTTTTGATATTAAATAGACACTATATTGTTGTCAGAAAAAAATGCTGCTTTTAAAACAAATGGAGAGGTTTCATACGTTGAAAATTTGTTCGACATTTTCGACAAGATTCCGGCAATAATTCGAAATTTATTGTTGGAATAACGTTGCTTTATGCGTAATATGGTTAAAACAAGTGACTAAAAGGCCAATTAGAATTAATTGATCAGTCTCCTTCACTTTTGTGAAAGTACCTCAATGCGACGTTTTATCTAAAGAATAAAAAGACCAAGAAACCTAGTTGACAAGTAAAAATTGGCTCTGAGAATCCCACCACTTCTAACCTTCATTTTTCGGACCCTCGTAAATAGGCTTTCATGTATCTGGCAATCTACTGGGCTATTTCTCGTCCTTCTGATTAAGACCTTTCGAGCCTGCCGAATTGTTCTTTTCAATCGTACAGTTTTGAATCGTGGGCTACAAGCGATGATAATAAAAGCCTTACATAGCAAAATGTTATAAAGATCCTACGTTACATACAGACCTGAAAAGATAATTATATCATAGCAATGTGTGAAGCGTTGCAGTTATGAACTTATACTTATGATACTATTATTATTAGTATCATTATTTGGTGCAATAACGGACCCTTTTTAGTATAGCTGATATTCCAAGCAATAATGCTGATTATTTATTACACAATAGGCAAGATATTTTTTTTATTTTCTATTATCGATTCATGAGTATCATATTTTATCTAAAGAAAAGTTATAATCTAAAACATTTTTTGCGAGTGGTTTGTTAACATTATTATATTTTTGATAACAGTAACAGCCAAGAAATGGATATTTTAATACTCAGTTACCAGAAGAAAATTACAAAAAAAAAAAATGAAAATGTTACTATAACTGAAGCAATCAAGATTAAATACTTTTTTTTAGATTAATCACTGCAATTTCAAAAGATTAAAGATTAAAATACAAAAATAAAAAAATATCATTCATACATTCACTTATACAAGTTGTGACGTACGCCGTTCACCGGCGTAGCCGATAAATAATCCGTGGCCTCTCCCAACGTGGTGAAATCGAAAACCAAGATCCGAAAATCTAAGTGTTGGGCGCCAGGTGCGAACTCTCCGGACCGACGTTCCTCCTATGGCCACTTCCTCGCGGTCTCCCCGCTGCTCAGTCTCAGCTAGCTGAAATGATAAAGGGGAATGTGGGGGGCGACGAGAATCGAACGGTTTGGGGTACGCTAATGAGAACGCCGTTTCCAGTTTTAACGTCCGTTTATTCAAATAATAAAAATGGAGCCAGTACAAGTCTTTCCAACGCGTACAATAACTCCCCACGACGCCACGTTACAAAGAATAGCAAATTACAAAAATTGTACACTTACGTTTACTCAGCAATCATCTCGTCAGCAATAAAAGAATAGTAAACAAAATAATTATCCCTTGTTAAGTTTAGTGTAATGCAATGATGGATCCAAATCATACCTCGCACTCTCTTACATTGGTCTTCCGTATGAAAAATCGCTATTTCCTCGTGGAAAATCCGGATGCGTTGTTTCGTTAGCAAGCGTAAAATTTGGGGGCAACGTGGTCCAGAAGTAACTGATACAGATACGCACCGGAGTCTTTTTAAGCAGATATAATTCGGCCGTGATGATGACGTTGTATGAATTTTGAAATGATGAAGGTGAAGAGTATCACATTTAAGCCCTTGTTTTCTGTATCGATATTTTGCAATTTTGAACTTCTCCTTCAAAGGCGTCTTGACTATTGTACGCTCAACGAGTGAAAGGAGCGAGGGAGAGCTATGAGGAGATGATATAGTGCTAGCGATTTAAAAAAGAAAGGGGTATTTGGCAAAAATAATGCAGTAGATATCGAATATAATGACTAATGAGAAGTAATGCAAATACTGTCGGTATACAGGACAGACGCGGTCGGTATACCAGTTTTTTTTATAATGGACAAATTATAGTGACAAAATTTAAATATTCAGTTTCGTCTTTGTATATTGACAGCAATTAACTTATTTGAAAGTTCTTATTATAAATTTCCATTAAAAAAGTAGCATTCAATTAAATAAGATTTTTTATTGATTTTCATCTAGAACATGAAAATTCTTAACTAGGGTGTACCATTTCTCGTATGAAAAATATCTCAAGTTTCTTCTATTTCCTCAGGCTCTCCTTTTCTTTCGTTTAAGACAGAAGAGTCATTCGAGCCCTATTTAATAACCAACAACACGTACCTTTACTCTTTTCACTATCTTGTATCAATAGTCAATATACTTAATTCTTACGTTGAAATCACCTCAGTTTGTTCTTATTGAAATACCTGCCGCCTTTAATTAGTAGTATCAGAAGTTCATCAGCACGTTCGCCGAAATCTTTTCGAATTACAGCACAGAACGTCGTGAACATTGGCATTGTACAAAAATGAAATAATTTATATCACCTAGGTACTTTTTAGTATCCTTATGTAAAAATATATTTTCTAAGTAAATTCGTAATACTCTTGTAAAATTCAATCAGTTGATAGCTTCAAAATGGTACCATCAAATAATTTTGTCATTGATAAAGTAAAAATATGTTTTTTATTTTGTAATTTCATTTATAACTTTTACATTCAAACTAATATAATCCAGTCAAAACAGAGTTATCATTATATTTTGGCAATCAAGAGACTCGGTCGAGTCTCGCGCCAAGTACAGGCAACCTGCTGTACAGGGCATGGCCCGCCGAGACTCTTTACTCGAAGCATCTCTTGTACCTGTGTTTCGACTCAAATATCTTATGAACGGCTTATTGTGAAAAAAATTTATTGACGCATTCAATATAGGAATCAAGGGTTTTGAATTGATTGTCAGCAAATTCAATACGATTAGTGTATGGGATGAGGACGTATTCACATGGCGAGCGAGATGATTTTATTTCAGGTCCGTCG